>CM073124.1:24237779-24545279 GCA_037039145.1 Fundulus diaphanus
CCTTCCCGACGCTACCCTGAGATAGCATTGAGCATGACTCCCAGACCAAATGAGTATCTCAGAGAAATAACCTTGCCGTTCCAATTTATTTACTTTATTTATTTAATAAATAATGTGGGCAAGAATTGTTGCCCTCATGCAAATGCTACAAATTCCTTTTGTGAAACTTGACTGCCTATACCTTTCATCAGTAAGTTGCAGCACATGAAGTGATACACTAGTATTACTTGCAAGTATATTCTTTACACGTTTACATTGATTGGAAAAAAAATTTGAATGGCTGTCCACTGGGTAAAATGGTTCCTGTCTTTAACTTAGGTGAAATTACCCTTTGCTACTATATTTTTAAGCTAACCGTGGTTAAAAACATGATTTTCATTTTATTCAGTAGCAAATATACTATAGAGGTTGAACAAAACATGTGTCATTAGTTTATTTCTCCTCTATTCCTGCAGTTAATCTTTTGGTAAGCGGGTTAAAAACCGAACCCAATAAAGGTGACTTAAAAATAAGTTTAATTAACCAGAGTAACACTTATTGCCAGGGATAACATTTTAATTTACACTCACCTATTATGCACTGATCCTCTAAATGCCTGCCACAAATTTAAGGATCTTTAATTAGGAGACACTCATGTAAGACTTTCAGGAAATAAAAAATTAAATTAATTAAAAACATAGAAACTCGAATTAGATCATTAAGAGGTAGAAGAAGCTTTACTGAGAAGTGAGACACATAGAATGCAAACCAATTCCTACTATAACTTTCCACTTTCACCACTAATCCCCAAAAGCACCTCAGAAATTCAGGTTTTGTTTCCATATGTGGCTCCGGCAGAGTTTATACCAAGAAAGGAAAAGAAATCCAAAAATAACAGAAACAGATATACATAAACATTGTCTCTCCATACTCTGTGAAAATGGGCCTGTGTGTGTGTGTGTGTGTGTGTGTGTGTGTGTGTGTGTGTGTGTGTGTGTGTGTGTGTGTGTGTGTGTGTGTGTGTGTTTGCGGAAGGATCAGTGCTCCTACATACACTCACCGAGGATGAGCGAGCAGCCTCTTCCGGACCCTCTTTTGTCTTTTCAGGCCCACCGGGACCCAGAAATACGGCGCCTATCATCACAGCAGATTGTTTCAGCGTGAGGAGCACAGTGAGCAACACTGATGGGAGTTTGTATTCTGTGTTCCTGCATGTTTGCGATAACGTGTGTGCTGTACGTTCTTTAAAGACAGCCAAATCTTTGATGTAGTATTGCAGCTGACCTGCTGTCCACTCTCACGCTACTGTTCCCGACACAATGGGAGACTAATACTGGTCTACGCCCAAACTTAGGGGGGAAAAAAACAGATTTGCACAGGGCAACACCTAGAGTGGTGTTCACTGGAACTGCTGGACATACAGTTGAAACCAGACATTTACACGTTTCCTGTTTCAGGTCAGTTAGGATCACCAAAAATAGTTTGATCACGTCTTCTGGGATTTCCCAAATTGTTGAAAGGCATAGCAATCTTGCTGTGTGTAAATGTCTGAATTAAGCAATAAAAAAAATTGGGATTCAATAATCCAAACTGACCTAAAACAAGACATGTTTGGTCCTATTAATGTCAGACAGTGAGGGGAAAAAACGTATGTGTTTTTTTAAATTATGTAAATGTCTGGTTTCAACTTTAGTTGGGTGAATACCAGGTATTCAAAGAAATTTCAACAGACCCTTGAACATGGCCGTGTTGGTGTACAGTCTATTCACAATCAGTCCTGACACATGTAGCTCCAGAGTGGCAGCTTATAGACCCCTGCATGGTTGAAAATGTGGATGGATGGATGGATGGATGGATGGATGGATGGATGGATGGATGGATGGATGGATGGATGGATGGATGGATGGATGGATGGACCTGAAGCACAGATTTCATCCATCATTTCAGATCTTTACAATCACACAAGATGAAAGAGTAGATGCAAAGCATGTCAGGGCAAAAAGTGGTCGTGATTTAGAAAGAAGACTAAAGGCTCTCTTCAATTGGTTTGTATCATGGCATACGGTGTAGAAAAAAAACATTTCCCATATGGATTTCTACTGGTTTTTGTATCGCTTAAATGTCTAAAATCATCCAAAAAATGTTTTTAATCAGACAAAGATAACTCACATAAATACAAAATGCAGTTTTGAAATGACAATTCCATTTAATAATAGAAAAAGGTTTTCCAAACCATCCTTAACCTTGCCTGCAAGATGAATTCTCGCAGTATTTGTACGTTCACAAATACACGAGAATCCATCTTATACTGCTCCAGCCTTAATTGTTTGGGCCTGAACCAATTTTTGTTTGGGCCAATCACGTTGCAGTATTATGGTTTAAAGGGGCCATGACAACAAATTTCATTTTTCTGAGGTTTTGGGGGTATAATATGATCAGTTGTGCACTGATGAGGCCATGGGAATGTCAAAAGTGAATACCAAAGGACCAGCTCAGGGTTGTCAACTTCATCTCTTTCCTCATAAATGGTTAGATCCGGAAACAGTTTCATTTTCTACGTATGTTATTTTCTGCGTAATTCATATTTTCCAATCTGAGCACACCATCAAGCAAACAGCCTTCCCCCTCCTCTCCCCTTCCCTCCTCCCCCCAGCTGATACATCCTGCTGTGAGTTGTGCTAGCATAAGCACGCACAGAGCGGCAGCCCCAGATCAGCCTCCCTGTATCGGTTTGAACAGGAGCCAGACGCCGCTGAAGCTTGGATATCCAATATTCAATGTCAAACTAACTACACAGCGGTTACTAAAAAGGAGAGCTGATATTTCCAAGGGTGCTCAAAATTGAATGGGCAATTCCACTTACTCCCGAAGAACGAGAGAATCACAGAAGAGTAGCTGAAGTTCATTTATGGCGACTTTACTGAACAGTGTTTCTTGAACGTGGGGGAATTCAAGTTGGAGTTTTCGAACAAACGGATTTTGAAAAAAAACGTCTGTACCAACACGCAGGGTGGAGACCACAACGCTGTCATGACTCGTAAGTTTATTTCATCTCTAAATGCTGTCAAATGTAAGGAAAGTGTCTTTTTAACAGAAAAATCCGACTGACTGACAAGCTAAACCTCTGCCAGCTGCATGATTTTCCTGTCGCGGCCCGGGTAAGCCAGCTCTTGACCATGGTGAGCTGAAGCCACACTTGACACAAAAAAGCAGATCAGGACAAGAGGACGCACAGGTAGCTGCTGCTATCACTTCTATTTTGTCAGAATCCAATCCAATGAATTCTTCTTTGAATGAAGAACAGCAAGAAGTGTCTTGACCAGCATAACTTGTCGTTTCTCATGGCGTCTGCTGCTTACAATTTCATTTGATACCGTGATGGGCTAAAACCGACCTTCGGTAGGCGGGCACTAGGTGTCGCTTTGCCCAATATGTTCGGAAAGTTCTGCTGAATGTCCCTACTTTTCCCCAGTGCTTCTCAATTAGTGGAGCAGGGGCATGAAGGCTTTACAGCCGGGGCACAAGACTGCTTTGTCCAGAAAATTCAGGCCTTCTAAATCCTTCGAAATGTGACAACAGCACCCACCTGCTGTTTGGTCTTTACCTGCAGTTGATAGTGTAACTAGGAAGATCTCTGTAGATTATTATTAATAATAATAATAATAGTAACTCCTAATGCGACTGATGCTTGTCTTTGGTATTAAAGCGTTGATGTTATTTTTGCCATATTTTCAGCTATGGCTCTGAATTGTATGGATGATAAAGTTCATGGCTTGTTAAAAGTAACGTGTTCCGTTTTTCCAGAGGGGGAACGAGTTTCTGTCAGCAGGCAGTGAACCGTGACTGCAGGTATGAATCAGGCTAAAAACATTTTTACATTGTTGGTAATATTATATTGTTAAAAAAAGTGTGGCAATGTTGAAACATTTTAGTTGTTAGAAACCATAGTCATATAATGTATTAAACTGTCATAAATTTTAAACAGGATTCTGGGTAGTCTTCAGAGCGACAGCATTAAAACGATAAAAGTAAAATTTTTGGCCCATTTTGTTAGGATGGTGGTGCCTGAAAATGATTTATTCTTCAAAGGGGGGGCACAACAGAAGTCATTTGAGAACCACTGGGTTAAACCATCGTGGCAGTAGTTGTGAAAACCTGTGCAATAGTTAGGATCGGGTCTCTCACATCACTGTGGAAGAGTTTTGGCCTGGTGGTCTTTGCAGAATGGTTTTAATTAAGTTACATTGGATGTTTGTTTTTTTCAGCATAAACAACTGATTTAAGGTCATGTCACAGCATCCTGGACTTTGACTTGGTATCTCCAAAAGTTTATTGTGTCTTTTTTGAGCCATGCAGTAGTGGGCTTTTGCTTGTGCTTCAGCTCATCGTTCTGCTGCACATGTCATGTTTCACTACATGCATGCTCAGTATGAGGGATTCCTGCAAAGTCAATGACACAATGCAGGGATTAATTTCACAGCAACTTTAACAACTTTCATCATAACGGTCCATTACGCTGAAGTGCGCTGGCAAGAACCTAACTTTTCACCATCTGTCTGTATATCATTTAGGTCTTGAATAAACCCCCGCCTGTGAGACTACCACCACTATGTTTAACTCTAGATATTGTGCTATTTCTCTGATATCCTATTAGTTCTGCCCTAGTTTGGTGGGGACAAACAACTTGAACTTTTTTGCAGGATGTATGTCCGGCCAGAGAATGTTTTCCCCAAATTTTCCGGATCATCCAGACATCTTTTTTTTAAAAGCAAAAATGAGACGGGCCTTTGTGTTCTTTTTCTTTTTTTTTTGTCCTGCAACTCTTCCATGGACGGCATGTTGCTCAGTCTCTTATTATTCTTGAATCATGAATACTGAGCCAAACAGAGGCGAGTGAGGCCTGTTGTGCTTCAGATGTTGTTCTGGCTTCTTCTGTGACCTCCTGGATGACCTCTTGAAGTAACTTCAGTAGCTTCACCACTGTTCTGTGTTTTCTCTGTTATGTTGATTTAGCCTCTGTCAATCACAGTCTCGAAAATGGAAATGACATTGCTATTAAAAAGAAATACAAAATAAAATGAATTAATATAAATACATACTCAAAGAAAAAAGGGGGAGTAGGAAAAGATATGTTTGTATTTTTAGTGTCTACACACAGCCTTTTTATTCTATTTTTTATTTTATTTGTTTATTTATTTTCTTTTTCTTTTACATAAGGAGTCAGTATACTTATGGTGAGAATAATGAGAATATAACAAAGACCCACCAGTGCTTCCAAGTGATAACTTAAGTGTAATCAAAGCAGGACCAGTCTTCTTGCTTTGGATGCTCTACCTCTTGACCTTGCACAGGATAATAAGAATATTTTACTTTTTTGTGGCCGCAATTCCTTAACCTGCATTGCTTTGTTGCTTGAAAAGAGCACAACGCTTTTAGATTTGTCCCCCAAGATGTTTTGTGTCCTACACACCCTCATTTAGGTTTTCCACACACTCCACCAGGACAGAGGTGGGAAGAGTAGCCACAGTAAGAGTAGCACCACATCAACATAAAATTAAAAAGTAGCCAACCAAGAAATTACTTGGAGTAAAAAAAAGTATTTGTTAGGAAGGCTAATCAAGTAACGAGTAACTAATCATAACATCTGATTTAATATTTATGGTAAAATGGACTGAACTTATATAGCGCTTTTCCAGTCATGCTGACCACCCAAAGCGCTGTACACTATAGCCACATTCACCCAGTTGCTCTCACTAACGTACACACATTCATACACCGAGACGCAGCTTGGTAGGCAACTTGGGGTTAAGTGCCTTGCCCAGGGGTACATTGTGGCAAGGGGAAGCTGGAATTGAACCCACAATCCTCTGATTGCCAGATGACTACTCAACCCATCAAGCCACAGTCGCCCCATTTATAAGGGATGCAGTTTGACAGACAAAAACACAAAGCACCAATTCTGAAATTTAAAAAAAGTGCAAAAAATAACACTTAAAAAATAACAAATTGAGACAGGAGAAACACATTTCTGAATTTGTTTTCAACATAACACCAATGAAATCAATACTTTACGGCAGTTAATGTACACACAGTGTGTTAGAACGTCCAATGACAATATCGACTGTTTAATGTAGGTTCACTTGACGTCCTAATGGCTCAAGTAAATGTATCTGAGTAAATGTAATTAGTTACTACCCACCTCTCCACTGGGTCCATATGTGTTTGCAGGAAGTGTCGTCCAGTCCAGTGTAATTTTCCTTAAGATGCTGTCTAATCAGTCTCTCTGATGTCAGGTTTTCCTTGCTTCCTTTCTAACTAAGGACAAACTCTCCATGACACCCTAGTGCTGTCATCTATTTTTAGGATGGGGCCTTCTGAATTGACCTTCATCCTCAGCTCTGAGGATGAAGACTTTTCAGTATTGCCAGTTGCCACAAGTATAATATAATAAATAAAAATTGCAACGATTAATGAAAATAAGTCATGCAACTGTGTCAACTGAATTTCCACATCTCAAAAACAATATTAGATATAATATACTTGTGCATGTAATATTAAAACTGGTGCAAGAACAAGGTGTGCCAACCTATTTCGGAAATCAGTGGAAAAAAATAGAAACAAATAACCAAGTTCAGCTGTGGGCCTCCACCATGTGTTAACTCTTTGTTATCTCTGCTCAAGTGTTGTTGCATCAACAAAAAGGAGGAAGTGGAGGGAGAGACAGATAGGGAGAGGGACAGAGGAGGAGATGTGTATACGTGCAGAGCTGCACTAATCTGTGCTGCAAGGTCTGGGGGATTCCAGCCAGCTGCACAGGGAGCGCTGACCTTGGCAAAGAGCGTGTAGTTTTTCAGCCCCTGGAACAAACAAGTGTTAGATACGAGCGTCAGCCGGTCAGCCGATAAATGATTGACTCCTTTTAATGAAGCCAGAGAGGTTACACTTTAACGAGGAAGTGTGTTGCTCTGCGAATACACAAGAATACAAATTATCCGTATCACAGGATGGAACAGACCATGTTGATCATTTTCAGATCAAGGTATTTACTTTCATACTCATGATTTGATGTGGCTTTACGTTCAGACAGACCATAGGATTCATTGTGCAACTGTCTGTCTGACTGTCTCTGCTGGAATGAAATCAAGACTAAAGTTCTGCTCACGACTGTGATTGTTTTGTGCGCTGCTTCAGCATGTTCAGCAGGAGCTGTGCAGAAACTTGCTCCTCTTCCTTGCAATCAAACTCAAACAATAACTCATTAGTCATCTCCTGCTGCAATTGAGACAATTGCATCTTTCTCAGAATAATACCCCAAGGCTCGGGTTGTTTGGCGCTGACAAGATCCAGGACTTGAAAATGAACGTACTCCAACACTCAGTTGGAAGTATTTCCTTTATCAGGGGCCTTTTATGCCATCGGGCACACTATCTCCTCTCATTTCTCTGCCCACAATGACAGTTAACCTTTGGCCAACTTCATGAAACGCTGCTCCAGAGTCATACCCTTCCTGTCATATCTTTTATTTTTTTTACCCATTAAATGCGTCACACTTCAGTTTTAGCAAATCCAATAACATTTCACACACTTTAACACTGTAAGGTCATTTTTCTCCCACTGTAATATTGCATGGTATGAAATATTCCCAAAATGATTTCCCTTAAAGTCAAACAATGAGTCAGAACCTCAGTACTTCTTTATATTTAACACACATACAGTTGAAACCAGATATTTACATTTACTGTACAGTAGTAAAAGACATATACCACTTTTTCTCAGTGACCCACAATAAATCAAAATCAAAACGTTTTTTGTTAAGAGAATGTGTTTATAACTTTCTTCAAATTTAGAAGTTACAATGCATTTCCTTAATATTTGGTGGTGCCGCCCTTTAAACTGACTTGGCTTAAACTCTGAGGGCCTCCTTCGAAAAGCTTCTCATAATAGTTCCCACACCCAGTTTTTCAGCTCTGCTCCATATATATGTTTATGGGGTTTAAACCAAGCCTTTGTGATGGCTACTCCAAAACACTGCCTATATAAAAACATTAAAAAAAACTTTTTGGAGCAATAGCTTCTCCAGTTCATGCTGGTACAAGACTAGTTTTATTCTGGATAATGACACATGTTCACAAGGACTTTTGCTTTTGTTCTGGGGCCCATACACATTTCACACCAAAAGACGTTCATGTCTGGGACAAAGACCAAGTCTCTTTTATTAATGGTAGGACAGCTGGACATGCCAAACACACTTGCACATAACTTTTTGAACAGATGAACGTGGCACCTTCATACATCTGGAAATTGTAACCAAGCGTCAGCCAGATTTGTGGAGATCTACATTGTTATTTCTGATATCGCGGACAATTTCTTTTTTAATTTTGCAATGATGTCAGGCAAGAAGGCAGTGTGTTTGAGGTGTTTACCTTAAAATACATCCACAGGTGGGCCCACATTCAATTCTAAAGATGTGTTCACATCGAATGTGAACAAGGCGAATGGAGCGAGTTCTTTATGTTATCCCTATGTAAAAGCACAATCAGGAGCCAAATAACATTCGCCGATGCGAGCGACGTAATCCGAGCGATGTAATGCTAGCGACATGGTGGAAGCGGTATAAATGGTGCAAATTGGGCAAATAGAGCAAAAAAGAGTGTTGAGCTGTCAGCCAATGGTGGTGAGGCAACCACTAATTCTGAAAAAACCTTAATGCATCACAAAGAAAAGTTAGAATTAAGTTTTACCCCCTTCATCCCACTATACATGCTATATATTTAACGGGGGTGGATCATAAACATCATAGATATGGCAGTACTTGAGGTTACACAAAATGTGCTTCATGTCTTCACATTTAGACCCATGTACGTGTTTTTAGATAACAAGCGTGATAAGAGAAAAAGCTTAAAACGGTTGTTTTGAAAATGGTGGATAAAGCAAAACTATGAAATTCAGAGGGTAATTATTCAGATAAGAGGCAAATGCTAAATAGTCGCCCCATATAATTTTTTAAAACCAGGTTATAATCAATGAATTGCTTTTAGTAGTTTTTTTTTTATTAGCACGCTCATCTGCCACATCCATTTAATTTCCTAACATGGAATTAACTTTCATTCTTGCCTGTCATTAAACTAGAGTTTAGGTGGATTTAGACTTCTGAAGGAACCATGAAGGAATGACTTTACCGACATGTCCCGTTAGGGTAAAGGCTCTAGTAAAGATAGACGCCCAGATAGCAAAAGGGGAGAAGAGTTAAGACTTTGGAGCCATAAATATTCCTGTATCGTTTGATATTTAGATATGATGTTATGTGTTTCCATACATGCATGTGCGACCCAGAGTTGGACTAAGACCACAACAGTACACTGAATAGGCTTTTATCCCGAGGTTGCGCTGAAATAGGAGATAGATGTGGGCCTGCCAGTTCTGTGTCATTACCCTGTGTCCCTAATCCTCCAGGGTGAGGCATTAATCGCGTGCCCTAACCCCTGGCCTGGCTACATAACAGCACATTACCTCATTTCCTCCAGCAAAGCAAATATAGAAGTTGAAAGGAAAACGGCCAGTCTAAGCAGAGATTTATACCACTGTGGTCAAAGATAGTTCAGCATTATGAGTGATGCAACAACATTAAATTAGAATACATTTTTTTTGTTCGTTTTTTTTTTGGATGGTAACAGTATGAATGTACTATTTAGATAATATATCACTATTTGGTTCCACACACAAAAAAAGAAATTACAATTACAAAAACAAAACAAACAAACCAAGCTTCCATTTGCTTGGATTAATCAGATCCAGTGTTCTGATCAGGCTCTGCAAGAATACAGGTTTAGATCAACTCGAATGCTCATGACCCTTGCATAAATAATCAAATGGTAATAACTGTAATTACAGGGTCAGAAATTAGAATGCATAAAACCCGTGCTGCAAGGCAGACCATAATAAATTATTTAAATAATAAATGTATCGTAGCTTCATTTGGAAGTCAGACCTTGTTGCTTTGGCTGTAACAATACAATGAATTATTCTTGTTTTTCTTAATGCAAAAGTTCCTTATACTGTTTATTTAAACAGTTTGGAAACACTGTTTACCTCTCTTTATTGGGTATGCTTGAGTTCAAAGTTATTGGATCCATGGTGGCAATACCAGGAGGTGGCAGAAAAGGGAATCTATTAGCAGCTGAAACAACTTAAATGAGCAGGTAGTTAGTTGGACTTAAACCTTCAACTCACTGCAAAAGACCTGCTGCATGACTTGGGGGCAGCAGGCACTGTAGTTACAGTTTCCACAGTAAGGCAACACTAAATGTTTAAGGTCCCTGTGTCTAAACTTTAGGACATTGTACTTTTGGGCACACAAACCGAAAAGCACAGGAAAAGTCAGCTCCAATTTGCTCGCTAATATCTAAATGCGCTGAAAATCTTTGGGGATTTTGTTCTATGAATCTTTAAACCTTTGGATCAGACGAATGCAGGATGTGCTAAAAAGAACATCCTGCCTATAGTGAAGCATGGCGGTGGCTCAGTGATACCCTGGTGCTGCTTTGCCTCTTCGGGCCCTGGAACCCTGTAGTGAATGGTGGGCAAGATGGATTTAGTCAAGCTTCAGTTAATCCTTGAAGGAAATCTCATGCTTACTGCAGGGAAGCTAAAGCTTGGCCGTCATTGGATCTTCAACAAGGACAATAATCCAGGATGCCGAGACATGGTTTCAGAAGACATCTTGGAAGATTCCAGAGTGGCCATCATAGTTGCTTGGCTTGAACTAAAATCTATGGTGGGACTTTAAAAGCACAGAACAGAACAGGTAACCCACAGGTGACATTCTATTGCTTATTGCTTGTCTAGTCAATGAGGAGTGAGTGCCCCCATATTGTGCATTGTGTAAACATTGTAAGAGCATACTGTGTTGCCATGTTACACAGCTACTGGCTAATTTCCAGTTCGCAATTTCCTACCCAGTGCAAAAATATAAGCACCGCTGTGGTCTTTTGTAAGCGATTCAGACACCCTTTTAATTCAATTCAATTCAATTTTATTTATATGGCGCCAATTCACAACACATGTCATCTCAAGGCACTTCACAAAGTCAAATTCAATCAAATCATACAGACAGATTGGTCAAAAAATGTCCTATCTGGTGAACAATATCCATCCGTTGTTTATGCCCACTCATCTGCGCAGGGTCATTGGGGGCTGGTGTCTATCTTTAGCAGACATTGGATGAGAGGTGGGGTACACCCTGGACAGGTCGCCAGTCCATCACAGGGCAAAACCAACCATAGACACACACACTCATGCCGGGGGGACAATTTGGAGAGACCTTACAGTCTTAACTTAACACTCATGTTTTTTGTACTGTGGGTGGAAGCCGGAGTACCTGGAAAGAACCCACACGTACACAGGGAAAACATGCAAACTCCATGCAGAAAGACCTCTAGATGGGATTTAAACCCTCTTGCTGCAAGGTAACGGTGCTGTTGCCCACTGTGCCACTGTGGAGCTCCTTTTGTGACACATCTGCTTCAGTATCTTAAAAAAACTTAGTTAACTTTATCACCAGAGCTGTTTGGTGTGCTTTAAACAAACTGGAGTTTGTTTCCTCGGATTGTCTGCTTTGCTTGAGCAGCTGTGGAAGCTCATCTGAACTCTAGCATGGACCAGAACTTGAACTCTGGTGCACCTGGAAACGTGGATCTTGGTTCACTTGCAAGTCAACCATGGTGCAGTTCACTCACCGAGGCAGAGCCGATGGACTATCCAGCAAAGCAAAGAGAGAAAGCAAACCACAGGGAGGAAGTGACGTGTGATTCACAGAAATGTATTTGATCAGAAAACGTCTTAATCCTTGCAATACCCTTCTGTGTAATCACATCAGCATTTCATAGTCTCTCCCTCCCACTATTTTTTGTTATCTAATGCTGCAGTTGTCTCATGTACACAGGACGACAGCAGCACTCTGCCTCGCCCGCTGCTCATACTGGGCAGCTTCCTGTGATAGCACCCTATAGTAGGAGATCTTGTTAGCACATGATGTTATCCAGGAAGTTTACTTTATATTTAAGGTATGCCTTCTCTGTTTAGTTAAAAGGAAGTTGAATCAAAAAAACCTCAGATAGGCTTTCATTTGTCAATAACAACAAAAAGGACTTCAAAATCATATTAAATAAGAATAGAAATAGTGACCCTTCAGTATTGCAAAATTAATCCGTAAACATTAATGGCTCACTTTTGGTGAGCTAACCATATTAGACAAAATAAAAATCTGAATAAAAAATTTTAATGAAAAAATAAAAAATCTGATTCTGAGAAAATACGTATTCTAGTTGTTTCTTTTCGATTTAATAATACAAATAAAAAGTCACCCTAGCTATTAGCATGTTACTTGGAACAACATACTACTTTAAGACCATAATACTGCTGGCGAACAAAGCTAAAAGTACCATTTCACCCCTACGTGAAATGCATTATGATATAATAGAGGTGAGTTGTGGTTTTTCTTTCTCCGTGTTTCCCTCACCTTGCTCTCTGATTGGCTACACATCACTTCAACAGGCTGCATGCTCGTCTGTCCTCGGGGAACACCACACACTATGATATCAGGGCCAAGACAATCCAACATGTTCAACAGCCCCCATTTGAGGTCGGAGCAGCCCCGATGTCCTTGCGGGCAGACTAGATCACTCTTAACACGCCACACATGGCAGGTAAATATCTCTTAAGATTACGTCAAGAGCCGTCCCAGGAATTGGGGCATGTCGGAAGGGGAAGATTGAGGTAAAAATCGGGCCAATTACCTTGCCGTGCGCACCAGGCTTCAGTTGTAGTTTCTTTGGCAGCGCCTATCATCATAAGAAAGTGATTTAGCATTATGTCTCCAGTACAGGTGCCAGTTCTACAGGGGCACTGGGCCCTGTTGACCCCTGTCTAGAGCCGCCCATGGGTGGCAGGTTGGGATAGCTGGCAGGGGACGTCAAAGTGTCATGCAGGAATTTTCACAAAGGATTATTTTATTTATTTAAGATATAGCCCACTGTTAGTTTTTGTGTGTGTGTGTGTGTGTATGTGTGTGTTTTTTTCAATTCTTTGAATTTGACATTCTTATTTCTAAACATGCTGTTATACGTCAGTTAATTTGAAGTTAGCACTGTTTTGTGTGTGTGTGCGCGTGTGTTTTACAGTGCACTAAATCAGCAGCTTGTAGATTACTTTTTACATTCTGTAATAACTCTGAGCGGATAACGTGGGTACATGTGAACGTCGGCGTTAGATGCAGGTCACATGGCTGGTATGCATGCAAATGACAGGCGGGAGCAGAGACAAGAGGGCCTTGATGGTAGGAGGGGGGAAGCCGAGAGGAGGACGGGGGGAGGGAGGCAGGCAGGCAGGCAGGCAAGGCAGACAGAAACTCGGGGCGCTCCTCTAGACAACGGGGAGCGCCGGTCTTGGTTGCCGAAGAGAAGCGTCTCCAGTTCGAAGCATCCCCCTTCGTCTCTCGTTCGCGGTTTAATGTGTCAGAGCGGCGTTTGACTGCCGTCGCCACCTGGACATTATTTATAACCGACGCAAAAATTGGATGGGACGTACCGCCGAGCCGAGCCGAGCAGAGACACTCCCGGAAATAACATGCGTACTCTCAGCCCGTCACGTAGGCTCGCTGAGGATTTGCGTTGCTGTGTGGCTGCCGTAGGTAGGTACATGTTCTGTGCTCTCCCAGCGAGGGCTTTTTACATGCTTTATTTTTCACATGAAAACCTCGTTGTTTAGGATTTCGAAATACAACCTTTTAAAAAAAATGAAATCAAAAATTAGTATTTAGTATTCTGCTAGATTTATCTGAGGAATGCATTGGGCAGTTAGTGCAGTTGGTGATCAGAACCAGACAAAGACGATATAAATTAGTTTGATGGTTGTGTAATCAAAACATAAAAAAATAATAATAATCGCAATCGCTTGTTTCTAAAACAATAACAGTGCCTAGTTAGTTTTTATGTTGTCGTTTAATCATAATTATGTAGCCTATAATAACCAAAGTAAAATGTTTTTTGTCTTGTCCTGATTTTACTATTTTATTTTGCAATTAACAAATAAAATTATACTGATGTTGTTTGACTGTCCGTTTACAGTGATAATGCAGCACTACTACGCTTGATATTTTTATTTTGAACTGTTCAGATAAAATCAAAAGACATATAGGAATGCAGGGCTTTTTGTGGCACCAAAAAATGTTTACTCACCCAGGCCCACTGCCAGGGCCGAACCAAGATCTTATGGGGCCCTAGCAGAATTTGACTTGGGGTCCCGCGGCCAGTTAGGACCACACCCGCCAGCCGCCATCCCTAACCCAAGATGAAGCTTTGTTTTTCAAAGACAAACATTTGCTTTGGCAGTTTTTCTTGACAGAAATGCTACATTTTACAGTAAAGAACATTGCAGAATGAAGGATGTGTTACATCCTTACATACATTTGCTAATTTAAATAAAATAATAGTGAAAATAGGGAAAAAAGCCAATTTATTAACTGCACAAATAACAAATTGTAATTGTGCTAAGATTATAAACAAATACAATTAATACCTAGGGCAGCATTTTTCTCGCCCTCTTATTTTAATAGGTAAGGCTGACCGATGAAACAAATTCATATTATAGACCACAACAGGGCTTTTAAATAAAATTATTAATTATATATAGTTATAACATATATTTATAGCAAAGTTTACATTGATTGCTTATTTACTCATTTAAACATTAAAGTCATTGATAAACTTATTTGTCTAATGTATGACTTGACCATTTACTTTAAATTTATACGCAAGTATTTATTTGATTTATTCATGAATTGATCCATGGCACAGTTAATGAGTTAATATTTGTTTAAAGTATTTATATATGTTGTCTAATTTCAATAAAAATGTAATAAATAAATTGGATTATACATAAAGATGCCAGGATTTGCTTGATTATTCTTTACTTTCTATGGTACCGTTGATTGTGAAATAGTTTAAGATGTCAATATTGCTCATCTGTTTTGACCCTAACATCAGATTGGTTAACTCAAGTGCAGACCAATTTGTTTTTGTACTGCCTGTTTTTGTTTCTTTTTTTAAAACTGCTGTTGCCAAATGTTTCTAATCACTTAATGTATGACTATATAGCCGTATTTAAACTTATAAACTGTTATAAATAATGATTAAAACATTTATAAACATCAACTAAATTCCTTCTTAATGGATTGAATTGTGGCACATTTTACCATTCATACTATACAGCAACATGTGCATATTGCACCTAAGTAACATGGCCATTTATTTACTAATGCTCAGCATGACAGTCTACACTGCACCTATTTATAGACCCTAAAAACGTATCATTTTACTCTCCACAGATGTCCCACGCTGTCTAAATATGTTTAAAAGGAGCACAGAAACAAACACAGAGCTCTAGAGTGACTGGTGAAATCAGAGCAGACGAAGGATTGGGGACATGATACTTGCAGCGATCCTCTCTGTAAGAGGAAGCAGCGGCTCAGTTGGAAAATGAAGCAAGGACGTGAGGTACGTGTGCACCCAGCAGATGACCAGATCAAATGGAGAGTTTGGGGCTGACGGAGCTCTTGAAGTCAAACTCTACCCTTGGATCCATCGTCTTTTCAGAGTTGCAGGATAGAAGAAGCCAGCAGACAGAGATCCACAGCTCATACCGGGCAGACATGGGTCTAAATGGTTTCTGCGCAGGGCTCGCCGGGACTCAGACGGCTGCCGAGCTGCTCGCTGACATGGCCTCGCAGACAAACTCCCCAGGGATCACCAGCCCAACGAAGCAGTCCAAAAGTGGCGTGCCACTTTACAACGGTGGGGTCGGGTCTCCGTCGGCCACCGTGGAGGCCAGCCAGGCGGAGGTTTTGGCCCACACGCCGCCCGGCTACCCGGCACAGGTGAACGGGATGGCCGCTAAGACGAGTGGCACTGTCTGCCCGTTCAACAGCAGAGGCCTTACAGTGGAGAATGCGGACAGGACTGGTCACGAGAAATGTACTTTAGGAATGATGCGAATCAGCGAGGACCTCAAAGTAAGGCAGGTGCATCAGTTGAAGAGGAAGAATGGGGAGAGCTGGGACATGGGATCAGAAATCCTTAATGGTCATGTGATGGGGTCTCTGGGGTTAGGAGGCTCAGCAGACCCAGCTTGTGGAGCAGGGGAGTCAGATTTTAAGCGGAGGAAATTGGCAGATGGAAGTATTGTTAGCAAGCCATCAGAGCCCCGTAGAGTGACCCGACCAGTCGCCCCAGTAAGAGTCACTGTCAACAGCAACAGCACCGGCTCTTATACCCAGCCAAGCTATGCCCCTGATAATGCTAACCTGCACAATGGACATTGCGCTGCACCGTCAGACCCTCTGGCTATACCAAGCCTGCCCTCCATTCCAGCCATGATGCCTCCTGCGGGGACTGGATGGTCATCAGAGCGTGTCGCCAGGCAATATATCATCCCCTGCATGAAGTACTATGGTATTTGTGTGAAGGACAACTTCCTTGGCAGGCAGTTGGGCGACAAGGTCCTGGAGGAGGTGGAGGTTCTGAACCAGAGCGGGAAGTTCCGGGGCGGACAGCTGGTGAGCCAGAAGAGCATTCCCTCCCGCAGCATCCGGGGTGACCAGATTGCCTGGGTGGAGGGGCAGGAGCCCGGGTGCCACAGCATTGGAACCCTAATGGCTCACATCGACGAGGCCGTCATGTACAGTGCCGCCAACGGGCAGCTGGGGAACTGTGTCATCAATGGACGCACTAAGGTGAGAGCCAGTGATTGATTTAGGAGGGTGTGGGCTCCAGAGCTAAAGCCTAAAGCAACAGGAGGGGTTTGGAAACATTTTGGCAGTTTTGGTATAACTATTACCTCAGCTCTCGGGTTACTCTAGGCTAGACTGCAATGATCTAGTCTACTGCAGGCAGAGGGAATGTTATTCCAGTGCGTCTCACGGTTAACAGAACGGAACAAAATAGCCCCTTGTAGCGTCCGAATGACGTCATTTGACGTTGTGGTTTAGTGGTTGCATCTGTTCTGCTGCCCTTTATCTTTGTGTTTGTAAGGCCGACGTGTGGGCATGCACACACAAACGTACACACTCCCTCCACAGGTAGCGTGTCGGGATGAGCCATGTGACTTTCCAGCACATGGAGACGGGAGAGGTTACTGCCCCTGTTTTCGCCTTCATACCACCACAACCTAGAAGAAGAGGGAAACAAAATAAAAGTGTATCTCCGCTGTCATCACTTTATCTCTGCCAGCATTTTCTACCATCACTTTGACCACACAAACGTGACGCTAACATGGTAGAAGGGGGATGCTTTTGTTTATTTTTCTCCCCGTTATCTGATGGCTCATTCCACGTGAGCTGCATGAAAAAAAGCTTGAGTGAAAACTGCCTTAGAAATGTCTCCATCAGACCTTCTACTCGTGCATCAGCCTCTCCTTCTTTTATAAACTTTAGTTTTTAGTAATGACTGCGTTGTACCAGGATCTCCCGTCTTGCTGTAAGTGAGAGACTAGCATGCTCCCGGCTGTGCGGCGCTCCCAGTCCCGGCAGGATCCACACACTCCAGACAATGCGAATCAAAATTGTTTTTGTAAAAGCCTGGCAGAAAGATCAAAACCTGATGTCAAGTCTTGGGCTTTGGATTATTCCGCTCATGGTGAACTGTGTAAACTGTTATGTCCCATGAGGAAATGGATCCAGAAGACGAATTGGCTCATCTGATTTAACAAGTAGGCACATCACTACTCCCCAGGGGAAATTTAAGGAAAGGCGACACCTGAATACAGGCAGCCACAGGCCCATACCCACAGTCTTTGCTGAATCAGGAGGGCTATAAATGAGATGCTTAAGATAATGAAGTTAAATAGGTATGGAGCAAAGTATTATTGTGTTCTTCTCTCATCTGCAGTGATTTGTGGGGTTTCTGTCTGGACTCCCTGTGCTTGTACTATGTACTTCCTAAAGTCTTTGCAGCATAACCTTGTTCCTCCCATATGTTTAACATCAGACTTTGCCCTCAGTACATGCATGCTCTTGTAATTTACAAAAACCTGAGGCAAGGGCACATTGGTGGCCTTTGCTTCCTTGGATGTGGAATGACTGTGCTTTTTTTTTTCAAGTCCTGATGCGTCTTTAAAAAAGTTAATAGGTGCCGGGTATGAGATTCTCGGCCTGTGATAACCGATTTTCCTACAAAAAAACAACAACAAAAAACAAGCATAACAAGATCTAATTGCGTTTTGTTTTTTACAGAAAAGTAGCAGCTATGACCGCCGTGGCTACAACAATATATTATTACAGCTATAAAATTCCTATATGCCATTTATTTCTTTTGTTTTTTGTAATAGAGATATAGACAGAAATATAGAGAATTATAGCCTCTAAATTCAGGGATGGGGTTTAAGTTCTAGTAGCTCAGAATATATATGGACATGCACCAATAAACCAGGTAGAGGAAAGTCCAATAATCTGATTTTTTTAAAAATGTATTTATCAAAAGAATTAAAGCTACAAACTACCACTATTGTACAGTACTGTATATAAAATTAACTAGTATTTTTTCAGTTTTATAAAGTCAGATAAACTTAGACAAGGTAAGTATATTTGTATTGCACATTTTAACAACAAGATAATTCAAAGTGTTTTACATGATAAAAACATAAGTACATTGCAGTGGCATAATAAAGGAAAGTGAACAAAATGTTGGACCACAGACTGAAGCCAACTTTAAACAAATGTGATTTTAACCTTTATTTAAAGGGACTTTTCTGGGAGTTTGTTCCAGATTAGTGGAGCATTAAAACTGAATGCTTCTTCCCCGTGTTCGGTTTTGATTCTGGGAATGAGGAGAAGACTTGAACTAGAAGATCTGAGTTTGAGATGGGTCTGTAATCTTGCAATAAGGAACATATCCAGGTAGTTAAATTTTGATAACTGCTGTTTTTAAGGTCTGGGAGAAAAGGGGTGAGTTCACGCTATGACAGGCAATACCTTTTTAAAGAAAGCTGGAGGAGATTAATTGATGTATATTTTTTCCTAAAATTTAAGCTGAATTGGTAGACTTGTTACTTTTTCCAGATTTGTTTTGTTTGGACTCAACGTCGGTGCCTGACTTGATACTGATTCCGACTACCGTTGTGATGTTCTGAATTTTCTCAGTTGAGTAGTTAGAAAATTCGTTGCAGTCCTGGTAGAGTGGCGTTCAGAGGCTACAGACACAGCAGGATTTGGTCACCAGTCGGCCGTGGCAAACGAAGCACGAGGATTATTAATGTTTTTGTTGATGAGTTCAGAAAAGAAGGACTCTTTTGCCTTTGTTCAGTTGTAAGTTATATATGTGAAGTCTCTAAATTTCAATAACCTTGTATGTCATTCCTTTGTTTTTTATTCAAAACTTTATCAAAGAACCTGCAATACCTCTTGAAATCTGTTAGATTCCTTTGTTGGGGGGGGGGGGGGGGGGGATGTGATTGGAATCGGTCAAAACAAAAAATCAGCAGCTTAGGCCAAAAAAAAAAAAAAGTAGAAATCAGAACTGGCCAAGAAAAGCCTGATCATGCCTCTCAAAATGTTGCTCCTTTTAACTCGTCTGGTCTTTTATAATGAAACACTGAGAGTGTAATTGTCTGAAATTAGCCAGTCGACTAGTAGAGGCATCTGCTGTGGTAGCCAGCCTGCAGTTGGCAGCTTTACACACATGTGTAAAGGGGAGACGCTGAACTTGGCTTTCTTGTTTCGACTAAATCTAAAGTCCGACAAGGCCATTTGAAGTGCTTGGAAAAGAAAGCTCTTCTTTCAGTGCTTGCTTTCTTCTGTGCCACATAGAGCTAGAGAAAACCCTGACCACTCTCTCTGGCACCTCATTAGAAAGCCTTATAATTGTAAGAACAGCATGACCTAAAACGTTTTTTGTGGTTTTGCAACCGTAACTTTATAAACCTTTGGTATAGCTTGATACCACCATCCTGTGAATGCTTAATGTCTACTGAGGAGAAAATGTGTCTTGACGATAAATCAGGACATTTTATTCATCCTTTGATAGTTTAACCACTTAGTCATTCCTGACTGAACTTGATTTATTCCTTAAAGACAACGAAGATACATACAGCTTCATTACAGCCTCTGTTATTTTATAACTGGAACAGTGCAGTAATTTGCTGTTTTATTTTGTTTTTTAACCTTTTTTTTTTGGACGTGGTTCTTCTGACGCAACAGTGGATTACAGATTATTTCAGTACATCAGGTTGTGTTTATATATAACCGTTTTCTACAGATGTATTCGTTTTGTCTTATTTGCCAAAGATAGCAAGCATTTCCCTTGGTAAAAAATGTTATTCTGCTAACAAGGTTACAGAGTATGGTACAAACTGTTCCAGTTTGGTACTTCTGACAAGTAGGGAACACAACGCAATGATAGGTACTTTGATGGCGTGTGCACGGCAGGAAGTTGTTGGAAAGGAGAGGTGGAGGATCTGGCTGAAGGGCAGCTAGGTAAAAGGTCACAGGAGCTTTTCCATCCAGTAAACCTTTAGTTTTTAATTTTTATCCAGGACCTCCCATTTCCTTTACTCTGTCATTTACTTCACTCTCTTTCTCCTTTTATCTTATCAGCCCTGCTTGCTTCACGCGCAAAGTATTTGCCTGCCGTTACCTTGGCAACAGGCCCATACAGAGTGGAATGGAGTGAAACGTTGTGTACGAAAGAGATGGAGGAAGAAATGGTGGACGAGCTGGCGGTGGCCTGAATACTGCCTTGCCAGGAGCCAGTAGCATTTCTGATGCCTGTCATCTGTTAGTCAGCCAGACTGTGGGATATAAATATATACACCAACTGACTATAAAGTCAACTTAAGGAGGGATAAGGTAGTAACGTAGCTTAAAGTAAGGACTAGGACGGTCTTGTATTATCTTTTTTTTTTCTTTATTAATTCTAGATGATTCAGTCTGTACATTCTTACAGGGGAAAAAACAATGGAAATCAGCTGAAATTAAGTGCATTTGTGTGTCAAAATTTTCCTTGATGCACAAAGAAGGACGCAACGTGGCAAGCATTGGGTGGGGATGGACTGGAAGTAAAAGGCAATGTGGGAATATTGAGCAATGAGTTGAGCAGGTCGAGGGGGGAAAAAAAGCAATGCACTGCAAGCTTCAGCATTTTGTCAGCTGCTGCAGTGCGCACTTAGATGGCTCCTTCTTAAAGCTTAGCGGGGCGGCCATGCAGGCAGCAGCTAGAAGTATAGGGAAACCACACAGCTGCAAGCTAGCTTTAACAGATTGGTGTTTGGATGTATAGACCGATTACTGATAAGGTACAAGGACGCAGCTATATAAGAAAATACTGTAATCATTTCTACCTTTTGTCAATCTACATTTCTCTGGATGTGCTGTTGGATATGCCCTATATAGATTGTGTCTCTGCACTGGACAGATACGCCTCCATATTGTACCCTTTTTAAAACATTTATGATTGTGCCAGAACTGCTTTGACAAAACTACTGAAAATCTTGTTTTCAGTTTAGTGCAGTTTATATTGCTTGAGTTCACAACAAGACAAATGAGTTTAGTTCATATTCAGAAATATATAATTCAATTAAACCCATGATGCAGACTTATTCAGTGACCTGGTCTGTGTGTTAGGCTTCTCAAAAAGATGTCTATGGTGAAGGGCTTCTATGACGTTCAAGGCAAAGTGCTAATTTTATAAAAGCAGGACAGAAGCCTTCTGTAAAGATAGTTCCGCAGTCGACCCGCATTGAAATATGTTAGCAGGGGTATAAAGTCGTATCAAAACAGGGAGTGAGTATGTTAGCGTAAAACAGGAAAGTAGCATGCTAGCGTTAGCCTAGCGCTTTGGCTAACTGCGCCGTGTAAAAAGGACGGCTAAAGGAGGATGCAAGTTTAATGATGACGTGCATAAGGTGATGAATCCAGTCAGCTTTGTATCTATAAAGTTAAAGCTCCGCCCCAAAATATGCTGCTGTCTAGAAAAAAACCTACATAACAGCATTTGGGAACATCATTGGTTTGTTAATCACAATGCAAACGTGCATTTTGTTAATTTAAGACAAGTTTTATACAAGTTTTTAAGCCTATATGTGTCATTGGTTCTAATGAAGCATCAGACTCAAATGCCTATTTTATTAACTCTTCCCGCTATCAGGGGCAAACAGTGCTGGCAACCCCAACAGCTGCAGGTTTTGTTCTTGGAACCTCATACTGCCTTTTGATGCCATATTAGCATTTTGCATTACCTTCTCCCTTTTATGTTTGCACAGTATTGCCATTTTAATTTATTTGTTGGTCTAAGAAGAATGTAAAAGCCTTAGATTGTTTGTAACTTAGGTAGTTATAGGGAAATTGCAAGTTTATTAACTAAATTTTTACCACATTAAGTGACGCAGTGGGACTTTCCTGCTCCGTCTTAATGTTCTGTGGTGAATCACACATAATGAGCTCCACCGTGGCCATAGTGACACTGACTCATAGGGCCACGGTGCGTTTTCTCACCTCTTTGTGCTAAGATAACCACAGAGCGGTATGAATGTTCATTCAGATATGCCTTGAATCTTGCTTGTTTCCTGTTTATCTAAATGTGCAGATAGAAAAACTCAAAATGTGACAGCTGGCAAAAATAACAACCTATGACCTGTGATATGTTGCCATGTTTAAGCATCAGCTATGGCCTGGTGTGTTGTACCCCTCGGAGGCAAAGTTGAAAGTACAGCTTTAGAAGCCATCTTCCATGTTTGAAGCAGCATTGTGTTGCACATGCAGTCCAGTAAATCTGTAGAAATGTTTTGCTGCTCACAACTAAATGTGAAATCTCAGCCTGGCCAAATTTACTTCAGCTCTTACACAATGTACCTGATTTTATTTCCTTCATTCAAATAATATGAAGAAAGGTTGGGGGGGGGGGGATTTATATAATCTTCGAAAGATGGCACAGATAGAGTAAAAGTAATGAGAAACAGTAATTCCTAATCTATACACAGTAGATATGCAATTTCGTCACCTCATTTTAATTTATTTTGATTTAGACTCGTAATACAACGTGAATCTGGTTCTCTTCAGAGCCTGAGTCATCCGAGCCGAATGGGAGTAATCAGACATGGAAAAAAGCAAGCTGCTGGTGCTGGGTTGCAGGTGGCAGCTTAGCTGATGTAAACCTACAATCGGGGGGGGGGGGGGGGGGGGGGGGTTAAACTATCCTCGAGATGAACCTTGGCCACCTTCAGATGTTCTCCAACAATGACTCAGAAGCTTTTTATTCTGTCTTTCTGGAGCAAGTTATGACTGCCATTTTGAAGGTGGAAGGAGGTTTAGGTCACATCTTGTGTTTGTGTCAGACCACAGCCATATTCATTATGCCACCTTTGTAAAATGGCTCTTTTATTGTTTTGTGACTGTTGGTTTAAACTTTTTGCCATCTGATTTTTCCACCAAGCTGTCAGCAAATGTTTGGAATCGGACATTTTTCCCTTGATGTCTAGCTCATTTACTGAAAAATCTGATTCCCCTCCGCCCCCTCTTCTGAAATACAATACAATTATTCTTTTCTCTTTTTGTTTTATACTTCTAAGGAACGAAGAAAATAATCAAAATCGGAATCGACAGGTCAAACCTCCAAGCAAACCAAAAATCGGTATCCACCTGCAAAGGCCTTATCGGTGCATCTCCAATACTCAGTAAAATATCAATTTAACTTCACATTTTGTCCTTTTGCATATTAATATTTCCTAACCTTTAGGTAAAACTCTCTATATTAAAAGTAGTTAGTAATTATAGAGCCCTGTGTGCCAAGACCCCTGTTAGTGGTGTCACTATATTATTGATTAAAATTAAAAGGACAATAAAAAGAGTCTGAGCTTCATAGACAAGCTGTTTTATTTGTATCTTATTTGTCGTTTAATCTGTATTAAGTAATTAAATGTAAATTAGGCAAAATTTGTAAATTTTCCCAGGAGAAAGCCTTTATCATGCTGACTGATGTAGGTAGAGATACCTATGATATTACAACTTTGAGTAAACATACTATAACTTTATGATTTTTATATGAACATTAAAATGAACCAATAAAATGTTTTGATTCGTTAGGCTATTGTTCATAAGATGGCTGACATACATGCTGCTTTTGGCTTGCCAACAGTAGTTTTAAAACAGCATTAACCCCTTTAGTTTTCAACTTATGACTGTCCATGTCTACATGTTTTATTTCACATCTATAAATATCCGCCTATAACTGAAACTGTCTCTCCTGTAAGCGAGAGAAAAAAAGTGTAGTGTCTGTATTTTATTTCACATATTTGGACATTTTTGCATTTTTACACTTTGAATTTCCACAATACAATTACTCAAATGGGACAATCAATTTATTTCAGTCATTAAGCTGCAAAAAATTGGCTTTGTTTCTTTAAGTTGGCTGTCCTGTTTTTATTTTTTACATTGGAAGGGTGTTGACCTCTAATGCCAAAATAATTATTCCATAATTTTATAATAAAAGATATTCAGAAATATAAAACTTCATAAGTTTCTCTGCATAAAGGCTCCATAGAAATTCAGCTTAGTCTGAACAAAAGGTAAACTGATTCTTTAGGTCGTAAAAGGTGCTGACCATCTCTCCAGCAGGAGAAAACTGGTCACTTGCACCTTCTCTGGCATTTCGCTAAAAGGCCTTTGAGCTTGTAGAACGGCAGGCTAAAAATTTACTTTATTTCAAATCTGCAACTATGCCTTCCTGCTGCTGACTTATACATAATTTTGCAGATGCAAGTTGTTTTGTCTTGTGAGAGGCAGACTACACAGCTGTTATTATGCTAGGAGTTTGCTTTAGCTCAGGTAAAGTCTCCTTAAGAAGCAAAATCACAGGAAAACCACTACCTGTTTTAAGCTGCAGATATCTCCATTAGTGCTCCAAGACTCATACCCAAGCATATTTCAGGCCTGCATTTGTTCGGCCTTATCAGGCCTCTCACGGCTCTCTCCACCGTCATTCCTCTTATCTGGATAAGCACCACTCACCACTGGCCGCTCTCTTCCAGAACAACAGATTCTGCCAGCCTTGACGTCACTACATGTAGTTTTTTTTTTGGTTGTTGTTGTTGTTTTTCCCTTTCCTCTCGTGCCACCGAACACCAGCGTTAAAAGCTTGTACCTGGCAGACAGGTGGTAATTACGCCCAAATTTGATTAGTGCACAGTTCTCAGCAGACAAAAGGAAGAAAGGCAGGAGCAAAGGGCAGACAGGATACGCTATTTCAGGCTCAGTGACTGGGTATTTGACAGAAAAGATGAGGGAAAAAGTGCATGGAGCTTCCATTTTAATGCTTACTGTGGGTTTAGAATAAGTACAGGTGTATCACATTTTAATTGAGGATAACTGCAGTTGTTCCTTTTGCAATTAGCTACTTGTTGGGGAAAACAGACTGACTGAAAGACATACGCACCAGTATGTTATAGTATAGTAAGTTATAGTATGTTTACTCATAGTATGTTGAGTAAACATACTATAACTTTATGATTTTTATATGAACATTAAAATGAACCAATAAAATGTTTTGATTCATTAGGCTATTGTTCATAAGATGGCTGACATACATGCTGCTTTTGGCTTGCCAACAGTAGTTTTAAAACAGCATTAACCCCTTTAGTTTTAAACTTATGACTGTCCATGTCTACATGTTTTATTTCACATCTATAAATAACCGCCTATAACTGAATCTGTCTTTCCGGTAAGCGAAAGAAAAAAAGTGTAGTGTCTGTATTTTATTTCACATATTTGGACATTTTTGCATTTTTCACACTTTGAATTTCCACAACACAATTACTCAAATGGGACAATCAATTTATTTCAGTCATTAAGCTGCAAAAAAATTGGCTTTGTTTCTTTAAGTTGGCTGTCCTGTTTTTATTTTTTACATTGGAAGGGTGTTGACCTCTAATGCCAAAATAATTATTCCATAATTTTATAATAAAAGATATTCATAACTATAAAACTTCATAAGTTTCTCTGCATAAAGTCTCCATAGAAATTCAGCTTAGTCTGAACAAAAGGTAAACTGATTCTTTAGGTCGTAAAAGGTGCTGACCATCTCTCCAGCAGGAGAAAACTGGTCACTTGCACCTTCTCTGGCATTTCGCTAAAAGGCCTTTGAGCTTGTAGAACGGCAGGCTAAAAATTTACTTTATTTAAAATCTGCAACTATGCCTTCCTGCTGCTGACTTTCTTATACATAATTTTGCTGATGCAAGTTGTTTTGTCTTGTGAGAGGCAGACTACACAGCTGTTATTATGCTAGGAGTTTGCTTTAGCTCAGGTAAAGTCTCCTTAGGAAGCAAAATCACAGGAAAACCACTACCTGTTTTAAGCTGCAGATATCCCCATTAGTGCTCCAAGACTCATACCCAAGCATATTTCAGGCCTGCATTTGTTCGGCCTTATCAGGCCTCTCACGGCTCTCTCCACCGTCATTCCTCTTATCTGGATAAGCACCACTCACCACTGGCCGCTCTCTTCCAGAACAACAGATTCTGCCAGCCTTGACGTCACTACATGTAGTTTTTTTTTTGGTTGTTGTTGTTGTTTTTCCCTTTCCTCTCGTGCCACCGAACATCAGCGTTAAAAGCTTGTACCTGGCAGACAGGTGGTAATTACGTCCAAATTTGATTAGTGCACAGTTCTCAGCAGACAAAAGGAAGAAAGGCAGGAGCAAAGGGCAGACAGGATACGCTATTTCAGGCTCAGTGACTGGGTATTTGACAGAAAAGATGAGGGAAAAAGTGCATGGAGCTTCCATTTTAATGCTTACTGTGGGTTTAGAATAAGTACAGGTGTATCACATTTTAATTGAGGATAACTGCAGTTGTTCCTTTTGCAATTAGCTACTTGTTGGGGAAAACAGACTGACTGAAAGACACACGCACCAAAAATACACTCTTTCCTGTGAAAAGGTTGTTGTTTATCAATAGGTAGTGTTATCTTTGTTAATTTTTGTGATTAAATAAAGAAAACTGTATCTGTTTTCTTTTTAGTTTTGTCAGAATATAAGCTGACCAAGTCTGTTTTTAAAGAAAAAAATATTTTCTTCAGACATCAATTCTTTGTAGATTTAAAAAAATGCACCAATCTGATTTTGTGGCCAATCTCTGGTCAGTTTTTGTAAAGCTCTGCCAATGCTGATCTCTCTTTAAAAACTATAATGTCAAAAGGTAGAACAGCAGCATTTGAAACATTGAGTGAACATTGATTATTTATATCAGGTGGGAAACAGTTTTTTTGAACAAAGACAAAATATTAAAATAGTCCTTGCTATTTCTTAAGCATCTAATATTAGTGATTAGCATGGCTAGCAGTTCTAAAACAGAAGATATTGGCTCATAAGGTTTAGAAACGGACCCAAAATTTCCAAATCCACCATGTACTGTAAAAGACATGGATGGTAGTGATATGAAAGATTTTGTATCGGGCTTGTATCATAATCATCAATATACGCACAATTTTTTTTAAAATGTTTTGAATATCGCAAGAAAATCTACTTATTGTGGTGCTGTTACTGGTTCTACATTTAATATTGTAATATTATCTACTTCTCAATCAATCTTGTTAGTATTTATTTTTTTGTAATTTGCTGTCTTACCACTGTATACTGAGTTTTTTTTTTGTATTCCAAAATAAATTTCCAATTTCCAAAAAATAAAAAATAAAGTCCACATTGGAATTTTTTTGCAAAGGTTTAAGATGACTTGCTGTACTTTCACTGTTGTCTGCTTACCTCTTTCACTCAGATCTGACACACAGTCATCAGACCTAATTTTACTATATTCATCGATCAGAAAATCGATCACGATAACCATTAAAACTAAATGATTGATCTAGACTGGTATCCCGTGTCAAGTCTTGCGCTCTCTCGCCCTTTTGCAGCCTGTCTTGGAAAATATGTTTTTACTTCCTTCAAATAGCTTCTTAGTTCTCTTTGCTTCCTCTGACTTCATTGTCTTCTTCACGACGTTCCAACTTCCACCCCTAAGAGTTTGTACTTTACCAGCTGGTTACCGTTCGAAAAATCGTTTGATTTTCACCCCTGATTTCCCAATGCATCACTGAGGAGATTCTAATTATCTCTGTGTAGCACACAAACGACGGATTCATGTTTGCACAAAAGGACATTTTTCCCTGTTAGATAGCAAGTCACTGTCAGTTTTGCATGTTGATCAGAGGCAAAATGTAATATCTGAACTTGACAGAGACAGCCATGTGTAAAGGCAAACTCCCAATTTTCTTGCCACAACTTGTCTTGCTGTTGCAACGTCAGCATGTGGGTTTGCCGACAGATTACTTCAATATTTGCTGTTAATAAGTAACATTTTTAAAGGGCCACTTCTGATCTTGTCTGCATGTCTGATCTACAACCAGACATGTTTTTAGGATTATAATTGTGCTCTGATTAGAAGTGTTAAAAATGTATGAATTTATTTAGCTCATAGATTTAAAGAGTACAAATTTAAAAACGTGTTCCAGTGACCCCTGTGTAAGCTGCCAGGAACAGCCGTTCCAAAACATTTCCCCATACTGTCATTGCCATCAGGTAAAAATCCCAAAGGGTCACTCTTAAATGGTTAAAATTGATATAATCAGAATCAGAAACAAGTTTATTGCCAAGTAGGTTTGCACTTACAAGGAATTTGACTTGGTGTTGGTGGTGCAGATAAAACAAAATAGATATATATATTATTTACAAAAGCAGCATACAATGCAACATACAAACAATCCCCCTATCATTGTATTTAGAGATTTTTTGGGTTCCTCGCTGATGTAATTCACAATTTATTTTCAAGTAACTTGCTTAAAAACCATAATAAACGGAACATTGCAAATGTTACAACTAGCTGACACTGTGAGGCCAAAGAGCTGTGCAATGATATTAGTTATTTCCTAATGAGAGTTGGCCGAAAAGAGTCAAAAGGTTAAATGATTTGCATAAAGGTGAACTGGACAGCTACTGTATGTTGTATGAAAGGGAACAATGGAAAGTTTTCTTTCTCCGATAATTAGATTTAAATCAGAGCTGCAAAATCATCACAGCGATACGAGGAAACGTGGTTACAAAGGTCTCCTTAGATGGAATACTTTGTCTGTTTTTATTGTACTTTAATAAATAAAAAATACATGGTCATTGGTAAAATCTTTATTGGCATTACAACACTCACAACATTCTCATTATTGCCCACCAGTGTTCTTTTTTTTCTGTTTTTTTGCATGTTTCCACTGATGAGTTTAGCTTCGGTGATGAGCTCAAAGCTTTTGTGGTCGGATCGGAAATTTTTAGCTCTCTCCACAGATTCTCTTTTAAAATTAAGACAGGGCTCTGCCAGGGCCACTTCAAAACACAAGAAATGTGCGGGTAAAAGTTAAACATGTGTTTGAAGCCCAAATTTGCCAGTGGTGTGAATAACTTTAGGCTCGAGTATAATGCAGCAGAGCTGCTCAGTTTTAATCTTTGAGCTTTCAGCCTGTCTGTCAGGAATTCAGAGACAACATTATACAGGTAGTAATGTTTACCAGGTTTATCAAAACCTGGATGTTACTGACGACTTAAACGATCGACTAATCGTTTTGGTTTGAAATGAAAGTCCTGTTTTACAGCAACTGCTCCCTTTCACGCATTGTAACACATCTTTTGCTCTTGGTTTGCTCCTGAATTATTAATGATTAGAGAGAAATCTGAATCGGATTTAAAGATTTCATTGGTGCGTCTCTCTTTATCATTTAATTAAATGAGTAATTAAAATGTTTTTGCCAACGCAGAAAACCTGCAAAATCTCAACAGATGCTCCAGTGTAAACTGCTCTAAAGACGGTCTACTGAAACAGTTTAAATATCGTTCCTTTATGGTATTTTGTAAGATGAGAAATATGTCAGGGTTCAGCTGAGTTTTTTTTTTTTTTTTTCCCAGCTCAGAAACGATCTGCAGATACAGTATGCAGTCCTTTAAACAATGGTCTCACGCTGGTATTTCCCCTGCTTGACGTCTGAGCGTTGGAGGCTGTTAGGGCTGGAGCGCGCTGCTTTCTCTGGGGACTCGGAGGGAACCGAGACTTGCGTGAAAGCTGCTGGGTCAATGCACATTCCAGACAAGGGTCACCACGAGACTGTGAGTCCGTAAATGTGCTGGAAGTTAAGTGATGGCGATGTGTGCCACGGCCCTGTGATCTACTGGAACATGCTCATGTTTCAGACCCTGGGTAAATACTTCACAAGCTGTTTCCTCGGACCAAAACAGGCCTCTCGTGTCTTGGAATAACTACAGTGAGAGTCTAACGTCCTGATCCACATGGATAGTGTAGCGTCAGTGCTTCACCTCGGCTCAACTAAGACGCCATCACTCATGACTAACAGGTTCTGCGCGGCTGCAGTATTGATTGTAACCTTTAGGCAAAGACAGTCACACCTGTCCCTGTGTTGTTGTTTGTTGTTTTTTTTTTCCGTATCGCTCAAGTAAAGCGATATATTTTATTGAGTGCGTGTGTGCCGCCTTCCTCCTACTCCTCTTCTGGTGTTTCCCTTCTCTCTCACAGCCAAGTCAGTTTGGGGTTGTGCTCTACTTAGCCGCCTATTGTCAGTCCTCATTAACGACTCACGCTTACAGCCAGAGCTCATTAACCTCTGCAGCTTTTTACTCACGCCGGTTACGTCGTTGTTATTTATTTATTTTTTACGGTTTAAAGGGAAACAAAAATAAATTGACACATTTAACACATCTGAATGCATTTTGGGTTTCTGTTTTTTGCTGAAAAATGTCTTTCTTGGCTTCGAAACATCTTTTCCTTTGTTGTGAGGAATTGAAACTGACATTAAACAAAAATGCAATCATATGTATAAAAAGGGAGATTAGGAATGTCATTTGGGAGGGATATTTTAAATTGAGAAATCTTTTTGATATATCTCCTGCTTATCAATTAGAGATTTTAGTATTTTTGGCCAAACTCTGGTTTTGTGATGCTCGTCCTGCTGATACAAATTTAAACAGACATTGGTTTTATGAAATATAACGACCAGTTTCTGTAATTGATTTATTTACATTAGAAACAGAGGGGATGTCACTCCATGTATAAGTCTATGAGTCTTTTTTTCAAGTCTTTAGCATCTAATATTAGAGATTAGCATAGTTAGCCTTGCCCTGCTATCTGCTCTCTCACAGCATGTATGAACTGCAGAAATGTCTTGAAATGTCAAAGAAAAGAGTTTCTTTCTCAAAGCCTCTAAAATCTCATGCTTCCTCTGACTTCACAATCTTACTGACACCGAAAATGGCTTACCACTAAGTCCTTTTGCCTTAGTACCAACTTCCACACTGAAGATTGTTGTTAGTCAAAATCTATTGCATTTAAGTAAGGTGGGTACAATGATCGGGGGAAAGAGCAGAATTTTTGAGTTTATGGTCAGCCATTCAAAAGTCATGGCAAGTAAATAAAAAAATCATCCGGTCCAAAGTCACTTGATGCATATTAAATTAGAAATTGACCCATCCTTCCCTCTTCACTGTCCTGCTTTGATGAATACGAGCGTTCACCTTTGCATATTCTGCTGAAGCTCTTTGAATATGATAACAAACATATCTTTGTCTGGAAATGCACAAGATTAATTCAATGGTTGTTGTTTTTTCCTTCTTCTTAGGCCATGGTCGCTTGTTATCCAGGGAATGGGGCAGGGTACGTGCGTCATGTTGATAACCCGAACGGTGATGGACGCTGCATCACATGCATCTACTATCTTAACAAGAACTGGGATGTTAAGGTACAATGATTATCTTCTTTTACTGCAATATAATTATCATGATCATAAATACTTTGAATTGTATTGATGTTAATTTCTTTGAAACTGGTCCCTCTTTGTCAGGGCTTTAGAGCTAAAACTTTAAAGGTTTTGACATTCTTTTCACCTCATTTGCTATTCTGATGTTGCACATGTGTCCTGAAGATATGTGACTAATCTGTGCACATTTGTCTTTGCAGACACATGGAGGCCTGTTGCAGATCTACCCTGAAGGCAAGAACGTGGTGGCCAACATCGAGCCTCTGTTTGACAGGCTACTCATCTTCTGGTCTGATCGTAGAAACCCACATGAAGTCAAGCCATCTTACGCCACTCGGTTAGTAACAGCTGCTGGAGTATGCAGTGAATTTATTTGTTATATTCGTCCTGCCGTGCAAATACTAAATTACTAAAGAAAAAAGATAAAGAAAATAGGCAATAAGAAACTTTTTAACTCACTTTCCTCTCTTTGATCCCCTGAACTCTGCACTTTTTGCCCGTTACACTTCAATTTTTGTAGTTTCAACCTGTCAAAACGTGATGAGAAAAATAAACCTCATAATTGTGTGGTGAAATTAGGATTAATAACAGTTTGCTTTTCGTTGATGCTGATATGAGATAGACCCGCTCTGCGCATAAACACGCCAATGTCAACACTTGCACAACAAGGGTTATTTACATCATTGCAGAAATGAGTTTTGTCCGTGGAGATCACGTGAAACCTCCCCTTCCCCTTTCTGCCGGTATGACTGCTGGGGGGCGAGGTGGGGCCGGAGGCAGGAAGTAGGTGTTTCCTGTGGAGTTCGTTGGGAGGGAGGCGGGAGGAAGGTTCGATGGCAGGACTCGTGCTGAAGAGGCACACACATGAGAGACAGGAATAAACAACAAAGCCCCACAGGAGAGATGAGAAACTGTGCAAATTAACCCTCTACTGCCTGGGGCATCCTTTTCCCAGGATGGTTGCTCTAACATTGTTGATATATGTTGTTGTTGTATTGATTAGTAACTACATTGTTCACCTCTAATATAATTGTTTAGCCACACTAGGACTCCCAGAATTCTGATAGTACTAGAACTCCCACTGGCAGTCAATTTGACGGGTGACATTCTGACCAATGGAATGCGGGATTAGCGATGACGTCATCAAGTATAATGGTTCTAGTGGGCTTTATAAGCCCATTATGGATATTTAGACCTAAAAATGAGGTCCAAAACATATTTTTACCACGTCCAGCAATTGCTTAAATTATTTATAATATACAAAAAAAACAACGTTTGCAACAAAAGTTTATAATTAAAATGTTTAATTATTTACATAAATTCGGAAAATACAATGTGGCAATAATAAATTAGACAATAAATAAAAAGACAATAAAAATAAAAAAAAGACAATAAAAAAAAGTTACAAGAAATGACATAACTATTTACACTTGAAAACAATGAATGGTTCTAAACTGTAATGAACACATTAAAAATCTAAATATTTAATAGATTAGAAAACAGATCAAACACATTTTTTGCAGTCACAACGACATCCCCCGTGCATTTCCCGCACACAACCTTTTTGCACTTGCGACAGGCATCATGGTAGCGGTTTTTTGTACAGTGTTGACGCACCTGACACTGTTTTTTTTTTGCCTAAATAAAGGCGGCTCCTCCTCTGCGGAGGGTTCGCCGCACACCAGCGGGTCTTTGGTGCGCATATGATTTAGCACAAAATCAATGCGTTTATAGCCATTTTAGCTACCCAATGAATACCAGAGATGAAATGCGCTAGCTAGAATGTTGGTTGCTAGGCAACATTCCGTTGTGTTTCAACCGCAGGAATAAAATAGAATGTAACTACCGGAGCCGTCAAAATGACGGGTGTGGGAGACAAAGGTAAAAGTAACGATATTTTTTTATTTGGTTGTTTATTTTATTTAAAAAAAAAAAATGGAAATAAAGGACATACAGATACAGGAAAAGTCAGCTGGCATGAATAATGTAAGACTCATGTAAAAAAAGTTATTACACTTCAAAATCTGAAAACTGTCAAAATGACTGCCTTGGGAGTTCTAGTGTTAAGGCTGTTCACAATGATTTTTTTTCTATTTCAGCCATTTTTTCATTGTTGTAGTTGCATGTAGGATTTTGGAGTAAAAACTGAGTTTTAGTAACTAAGGAAGGGTCTTTGTTTTCATTTAGTATTTCAGTGTTTCCCTCAGAAAATGGGCTAATTCTGGCGGTAGGTGTCGTTGTTGGCTGTGGGAAGCGCTACCGTAGAGCTGGGGGGGGGGGGGGTGGTATGCACCATGCGCCTTGAAGGAGGAGTGCAACGTGGACATCCTGTTCATTGAGCGCTAGCGTGTTAGCTATCTATACAGGGAAGTGTACTCGGCACTTTATGTCGCTCTCGACGCATTTAAACTAAACACCCGACCCTTAGCCTGGTGGGGGGGGAAGTAAATCCTGGCATCCCGCCATGTTTATAATAAGCTGTGGGAAACCCTGGTATTTTACCTGTAGTAGGCAGCAGTCAAAGCAATTTCAGTGAGGGGAAATGGAGAGAAACACTCATAAGAGTAAAAGCCTTCATTGTGGTCACTATGTTTATGAAAGTAAACCATTTCTTTAAATTTCTGAAATCCTCAATCCCACATTCACACTGTTTTTGGGTCGGTTGGACCCGTTTGCTCTTTAAGCCTATCATATAAAAAGCTGCTTCAAAACAGTATTTTTACTAATATTTTATACAAAGACAAAAATGATTACAATGTTGGTATTTTAATCTGTCTTTTCCATCTTATATTAGAGATAAGCTTCAATAGCGCTGTAAAAGCTTGGTGTATTTCCTGGTGCATGTTCTGGAGAATTTACTGTAGATCCTTACCTTAACTTTGAAATAAAAAAAAAGCTGCTAACATTTTCAAATCCACCATGTTCCATGGAAGAGCATTAAAGCTGAAAAGGGAAAAAGCAGAGCAGGTTTACTGTACATCCAGCCTTTCTGTTGCCTGGTGAAATTCTTGCTCTCTCTTGCAGCCTGAACGAACCCTAGACATACTGTAGAAATGGTTTTGTATTCATCTAGATAAAAAGAAATCTACAACAGTTGATGCCAATACAACTCCTAAAGTTGTATTGTATTTCAGTGTTCAGTATTTCAATTGCCCCATATTTGAAGTGAAGAGCCAATGGAAAAATTAAATAGTTATTAGGTATACATTTGGCTAATGTAAAACTTTATGCTGGTAAAGTTTTGATTACTGTTAGGTGGTAATAATGAGTTCTCAAATGGGTCCTGCTTCGAGTTGTGCTCCATGAAAATTTCAGTTTGATTTTTCAAACAAAGGATACTGTGTATTGTAGGTAAGATGCTGACTGCTGAAAACTATCCCACACAACCATCCTCAAAAAAAACAAGGCAACCTTTCTCTATTATAATCTGTATCTAAATGGTAAATGGCTTGTACTTGTACAGTCCGACGACCTCAAAGCGCTTTACATTACAGTCAGTCATTCATCCATTCACACCCTGACGGTGGTGAGCTATGGTAGTAACCACGGCTGCCCTGGGGCAGACTGACAGAGGCGAGGCTGCCATACAACAGCGCCACCGGACCCGTGTCTTGCCCAAGGACACAACGATTGAGACGGTCGAAGCAGGGAATCAAACCGGCAACAATTAGAGGACAAACCTTCTAACTCCTGCACCACTGTCGCAGGAGTTAGAGTCCAGTTTGTTAAAAGTTAATAAATGAGACTATTTGATGTTTTAATGTCAGCTGTGTGTGTATAAAACGATTTTTAGCATTTATACCTCATTTATTTCAAACCCTTGTGTGTTTCAGGTATGCCATCACAGTCTGGTACTTTGATGCCAAAGAGAGGTCAGAGGCTAAAGAGAAGTACAAACTGGGTAAACCTCCTCTTAAGTATCTCGGTATCAGTTTAATGAAATAATATAATTTTGGTGGTAACTCGTATTTTTTTTCTTAATTTTTTTATTCACAGCTACAGGACAGAAGGGCATTCAGGTGCCTGTCACTCAAAACAGCAGGTCATAAAAACTGCCCCAAGTGTCCAGAGAGCACTCTCAAAGTATTATGTGCCTTCCTGTACTGCTAAAGGACGCTGTGATCATGAAGGGAGGCACAACGAAACCGTCAGCTGCCGCTGCAGCTAAACGCCGCTTTCTCCACCAAGCGTCCAGCTGTTCGATTCGCACGGCGAGTTGCGGCGTAACGATTGGGCTGCTGATCAAACACGTGGCAGAAATAACAAGAACACAGTGGACTGGCTAGGAAGCCAATGGTGGGATCAGAATCTACGAGAGTGGAGGGGGAAGAAAATGACTTCAACATCTCGAAGGCGGCCTACCTAAAGAAAAATGACTGACTCTGTTATTTTGTTGCGGTTCTGCTTCATCAGTTATCAGCAATGTTGTGATGTATTAACATATCAGTGGAAAAGCCTGCAAGTTGTTGAAATCTAAGTCCGAAGTTCCTTCATCCCACCCTCATGGGACGCTGGCCTCTTGTCTCTCGATGTGCCAGAGTGGGTGTATAAGAATATACTCGGATCAGATATTTACTTCTGACTCAAAGTTTTCCCCAAACATTACAGATTGGCACATGAAGACAACTCTGCACTGCAGTTTCATCCTCGAAAAGTGCATCTCAGTAAAGTAGAAATATCATTGCGGAGTTAATTCACGTAATTTGATTCAGAAAGTGAAGCCCGTTTTACACTGATTCATTACACACAGTGAGACAGTATATTTCATGTATTTATTTCTGTTCAATCTGATGATGGTGGTCATTAAACCGTGGATTTGTACTTTTGACGGTCTTGGCAGGTGCCAAATCCTGCAGGAAAAAAGAAATTTGCATCTTCAAAAAGCCCTTCAGCAGAAGGAAGCATGAAGTCCTCTAAAATCTTTGGGAACACAGCTGCTTGACCCCAAATGTGGTTGTAATAAAACACAGACCACATGATTTCCAAAGTCATCGCTGACTATGAACACTAAATTTGAACTTGTGACTCTCCCTGCATCTTTCAGTTGTAGCAAATGTCCTGGATACATCTGTCTGTGCGCGGTCACTCTTGAAGCTCTGACTCCAGCAACTGTCCACAGTTTTCCCCCAAACTCTCAAAAGGGCTTTGGGTCAGAATCCTCACCAAGCTGCAGTTATCCCTGTTGCTTTTGGATTTTCTCCTGACACACTTTTTCCTTCCACTCAACTTTACATTAATATAGTTGGATCCAGCACATTGACTCTTAAACAACATTTGGTTCAGAATCCTCTCAAGTCCACAAATCTCCCTGATGCTTGTGTAAGTTCTTCTAACACAGTGTTTGCTTCCACTCAGCTTTCTAATAATATAATTTGGAAACAGCGTTGTATGAACAGCCAGCTTCGTTAGCAATTACCTTAATGGTTCACCCTTTTTCTAGAGTGTGTCCATGACTGTTTACCCTTTATTCTACCAAAGTTTTCTTTCTACTCAACTTTCCAAAAATATGCCAGGAAAAATCAGTCAATGAAAATAATATTCTTTATTAATTATTATTCATTACATTTCTGGTTTATGAATCCTTTAATAAGTGATGTTATAGACTATTCAAATGTTCTGAGAAAGTAATGTTTGGGTTTCCTTCAGTTTTAAGCCACAATCATCTAATTGAACAAAATATATATATATATATATATATATATATATATATATATATATATATATATATATATATATATATACATCTGTGTGTAATGACTCTACACAAAACAAGCTTCACTCATTGAATTCAATGACTGAAAGAAATAAACCTTTCAATAATTTTCTAATTTATTAATATGACACCCATATGATCCGCCAAGTGCACAAACTTCTTCAGGACTTGACCTTTTTTGTAGCTTAGAAATGAAAAGATTTCTATCCGGACTCAAACATGCAGCTCATCAAAAGGCTAAGAACTATGAATATATATGTGTGTGATTTGTTCAGCGGTGTGTTGGAATAAGCTCGGCTCACACCTGAGACATGAGGCTGGCTGTTCTGTGACAGCAGACCAGAGAAGGTTTGAACAAGTCTGCCGAGTGTGTTTATATTGCCTGGATGTGTTCTTACCAGTGATGGAAACCATCAGAGCGACCAGGGTGGAAGAAAATCTGTCCGAGAAATTCCCACATACACAAAAGGACGACGTAGCCAACGGCTTAACTCAACAAAGTTTTTCTTAATCTTAAGACTGCACATTTCAATCAAACTTTAAACTTAAGACAATTCAGAGTTTATTAAAGCACAGTTTTGTTTTTTCCTTTAAACACTGTGGGGGAAACATTTGCCTGCTCACGTGTGGGAGGGTGTATGTCTGGGTGTTACTGTGTGTGTGACAGTTTCCACTGGCCCCGAAGGCGGGTCACAGGTGTTGTCGCAGTGTTTTGTTTGATTGGCTGAAGAGAAGGTTATTTGAAAAAAGCACTTTATTGTTTAAATAAATGCCATGCGTGAATGATAGAAACAGTGTAACTAAAGATTTAGGTTAATGTCTTTTAATGCTGTTGATGATATGCTATTCAAATGCAATATAAACTAAAACCGTGAGAACAAATAAATGTTTGCCTTGTTTTGAAGATTTAATTGAAAATGTCTTTTTTTCTACCTATAGAAACTGTTATTGATTTATTAGAAGAAATTAAATATACAGTCATCTAATATGAGGTCAAAACCCCCAATACAGGGGAGAGCTTGCTAAGTATATTAGTGAAACGTTAAGTGGAAAAATAAGCATTATTAGTTCATAAAATAATCTGTTAAAGACATTTTAAGTTGACCAACAACTAACTTTTTTTTTTTTCTGTACATAATTGAAATAAATTTTACAAATGAGAAGGATACATTTTCAGCCGCAATGTCTTAAAAGAACGTTTTGCATTGACAGATACCTCAAAAACAGGTCATACAGGCAGGGTCAAAGGGGTAAAGAGTTTCTGTCAGCAATTCATACCAGCCCCCCCTAAAGTTTGAGTTTGCAAAGCAGCCTTCTGGACAGTATCCAGTGTGCATGCCGTGCATATAGCCTACTGCGGCATGGTGTGAAAGTTTGATGTGTAAACTATAATCTGTTTGATAGTCATTTTATCCTCTATTATGTTCCTTTAGTATTTGAAGGCGTAAATGGGAGCCAAATAAATTATCGGCTTGTACTGCTGATAGGATCACAACAAATACCAGCTCTAACTGGGTTTCCATGTTACACACACTTAACACGGGTATGACCTTATTTCATTGTCCGAGCTCCAACCTCCCAAACAAATCTGATGCAACTGCAATATCTCGCCTGTAGTGCAAAACTCTTTGAATCCTCATTTATACATCTTTCATATTTCAAGCTTGTATTTCTTGTAATCATGATGATTGTGGCTTACAGATAATGAACACCAAAAATTCAGAATCTTGGAATATTAGAATATTGCATCAGATCAAGTAAAAATGATATTTTAAACAGAATTGTCAGGCTTCTGAAAAGTATTCTCATCTTTATGCACTCAATACCTGGTTGGGCCTCCCTTTGCATGAATTACTGCTTCAATGCGGCATCGCATGGAGATGATCAGCCTGTGGTTTTGCTGAGGTGTGATGGAAGCCCAGGTTGCTGTGATAGTGGCCTTCAGATCATCTGCATCGTTGGATCTGGTGTCTCTCGTCTTCTTCTCGACAACGCTCCATAGATTCTCTACGGGGCTCAGGTCATGGGGGTTTGATGGAAAACCAGGACAGCAGCACCATGGTCCTTAGACCAGCTTCTGGGAGTGTGGTCAGGTAGCAAGTCCTGCTGGATGTGAAACCAGCATCTCCGTAAAACGTGTCTGCAAAAGGAAGCATAAAGTGCTTTACAATGTCCTGATAGATAGCTGCATTGACTGTGGACTTCAGAAAACACAGTGGACCCACAGCATGACATTCCACCCCAGATCGTCACTGAGTGGAAACTTTACACTAGACTTCAAGTAATGTGGATTCTGTTTCTCCATTCTTGCAGATTGGATCTTGATTTCCAAACGAAATGCAAACTTTACTTTTATGTGAAAGAGGACTTTGGACCACTGAGCATCAGTCTAGTTCTTTTTCTCCGTATTTCAGGTAAGATGCTTGTAGTGTCCATGTGCAGGATTCATCTGTCTGGAGCGGCTCTCGTTCCACTCCAACTTCAGTCCACCCCTTGTGAAACCCCCTCAAATTCTTGAGTGAATTTCGCTTGAATATCCTCTCAAGGCTGCTGTTATCCCTGCTGCTGGTGCACCTTTTCCTACCGGACTTTTACCCTCTACTCAACTTTTTACAAATATGCTTGGATAAGCAGTCTGAACTGGCTTCTTCAGCAATGACCTTTTGTGGCTTACCCTCCCCTGTGGAGGGTGTCAATGACCGTCTTCTAGAAATCTGTCAAGTCAGCAGCCTTCCCCATGATTTTGTGGGCCATTATATGGGCGTTATTTATATAACATTTATAAGTTAAAATTGCTTTTTTTTTTTAAATGTATGTTATTTTATAACTATTCTGATTTTCAGAGAGTTTTTATTGTCTGTAAGACATATTCATCAAAATTACAAGAAATAAAGGCCTAAAATGTATCCCTCTGTGTGGTAAATCTATAATATGTGAATTTAACTTTCACAATATTAAAATGTGTTGATCCTACCTGTAAATCCTACTTATCTGAAGCTATTCTGAGGTGGGGGAGACAAGCACATACTCCTACCATCTTAAAACAAATATCAAAAACTTCATAGCAGTTCATTTGAACGTTGCTTTTGAACATTTGAGCCATGGTTACGTTAGCATTGATTGTTATTTACTCTAGAGGCAAGGACCAGAGGAAATGCATAACAAGTGATCTTCCTGTGTGAAAGATGCTGCGAGAGGATCGTGCAAAGTGTTTCCGAACAGACTGTGTGAAATTAAAGCGGCTTAAAAAGCAAAAATGTTGTAGTGATTTGAGTGGTTCATTGGTTTTTACACTGTCGACGTTATTACACATTAAGAGGGAACTAACCGCCAACTTACAGATGTAAACTAACCAGTAAAATTAATGCCCTCTCAGATCATATGTTAGCTGACGAGGCAAGTTTATTTATGTAGTACATTTTAGTAACAAGACAACTCAAAGTGTTGTACGTGAACAGAAAAGAATACAGAGAAAAATACATTGCAGTGGAATATTAACAGTGGGTCAAGATAAATTGTAATACAAACTAAATACTCTATTGTTGTATAGTGTATGGAGTCTGTTCTTTTACATTGTATATTGTTAACTAAAGTCATCACTTTTATATTTCTATCTCTTTTTTCAGAAGTGTGAATGTCTCACTTTATCAGATGTTTTTGTAGATATTTAATAGCTGGTAAAGATGTACCCTTCAGTTACTTACACTTCAGAGCAACATCCCCTGCAACTGGCATGAGGAATATTGTGTTGGGATACAAACCCTGCAGATAATGGCTGAATTCTTGCTGTATTATTTCTTCCTTCCTTCATTTGATGGCAGTGGTGCCAATATGTGAATTTTATGATATTTCAGCCAATTTTCTCACCATGTTTGCCCTAAAACGCGTCGTTCTGTGATGATCATCACCAGATTTTCTTTTGACTCCACTTTTCATTCATGGCGGTGCTTTCCGCAGATTTCCAATTAAGCGTGAGATGCTGCTCCACATATTAATTGTATCAGGATGTATCACTGTTGGCATCACAAAGAACTCATAGTTTTCACATTTTCCCCTTCAGACAAATGAGTTTCCGGATGCTGTCTCATCCGCTCACACATATTTTCAGCTCTGCCCACAAATTTTCTATAAAATAGAAATCCATGCTTGCCAGAAAAAAATACTTTATCTTTGGAATGGAAGTAAAATAATAAATGCTTTTAAATTTGTTTTACAAATAAAAATCTCAAAAGTTCAGCATTCTTGTGTATTCTTTCAAGTTACCTCTCTCACCTTTAAAAGTATGACTGGTTTACGGAGTCCAGGTCAAGTATTTAACATAAGACGTGTCTTCAAACTCAAGTAGCATGCACTGTAATTCAATTATTTTATTTATATGTTTCTGATTCAAAACAGATGTTTTAAAATGCGTTAATAAAACGTCTAATTTATGTACAGAAATGTTTAGTCACTTTATCCAATCTATCCAATCATTTAAATAGATTCAAAGTAAATTACATACATTCCCATTCTACATGTAGAAGAAGGTGTATTGTTAGATGAAACCAACATTGAGGATTTTGGTCCATGTGGTAGACCATGACAAAACTAGAAATTTACAGATCCTAAAAGAGTGGAATCTAAGCTTTCCAATGATGTCAAACTTTTGGAAATGAAAAAAAGAATTGAAGAAGACCTGACCATTTCAATGTTGGCACTCTGCAAAGAAGATTGTTGAGAAAACAGGGGTAAAAGTTTCTTTAGAATTACCTGGGACACCAGCTGGGCGTTAACATAAGCTGTTAAAATGAATGCCTGTAAACTCACTGCACTGTGATGTGAACTAGTGGCACTGATTTTCTATGTAAAGATTATTTACACCACTGCATTACAAAATTTGTGTTACATCTGCACATTGAACACATCTTTCCAACTATCTGTAACTGTAAAAGAAATTACAACACCAAATTTAATGGTAACACGCACACAGAAAATAAGTAAAAAAAAACTTGAATACATTACATTTACAGAAATGGTAAATTTCAATTGTTTAAGATTTTTTAATCTCTGCCTGTTTGTAATCTTTCAGCAATGGATAGTGAAGCTGGTCAGACTTCATTCGAAGATGGATGGAGCTACACACAGAACAACACTGGGAGAAAATGTTTTAGAGGCCGTAAAAGACATGAGACTGAGGCAGAGGTTCACCTTCCAGCAGGACAACGGTAAACATACAGCAAGAGCTTCAGTGCAATGGCTGATCAAGGCATATTCATGATAGAATGGCCAAGTCAAAGTCCAGCACTAAACACAAACACACACCACTCTTTTCAGATCTTTATTTACAAACAGATTTTAAAACCCATGTGTCTTTACCTTTTAAACCCAACTTATGAACTATTTTGTCTTGGTCCATAACATTAAATCCCAACAAAATACATTTATATCTGCAGTAAAATGTAATAACTTCAACAGAATTAACACTTTTGCAAGAGACTTAACCACCAGAGCTACTGGAATTTGCCTAAAACTCCTGAACATTGTCAAATAAATGTCTTGCATATCTATGCAGAGATTAGGTAGAAGTCCAATAACCTGCTAGACAAGAGACTCTGACCACACGTTTTGGCAGTGGCTTCAGTAAAGTGCCTGAGGGCATTTTAGAGTAACCAATTAAATTAGCAGCACATACACAGGAGGAACATGCAAACCCTATGCAGAACCCAATTGAACCCAGAACCTTCTCACCGCAAGGCAGCAGTGCAACCAACTGCACTGTGCAACCGTCTGTTTATCCCGGAAATATGTGGTTTCAACTGCAGACGTTAATCCACAGGACGATCTGTTATGACCACCATTTCATGTTCAGACAAAGCTTTTTCAGGTAAGTTTAATGCTGACTCAATTGATTACCAAGCATAAACCACAAGGGCAATGTGATGTGTTTCTTTTCCTTTCAGCAAATTCTTTTAAACTTACCATCTTCGGACCTTGAACCGTCTCTCAGACACAACAAATCAATTAAACTATGTCACTTCAGGCGTTTGACTGTTTGTTCTTACTGTTTACTTCCCTTTAATGGTTCGTCAAATGGTCAAAGCATTCTCCCTCAGCGTTCTCGCTTAAGCTTGTTTATTTTTCTTTGCACACGCTACGAATGCCGAATAAGCAAATTGTGGAATTTTGGGTCCAAAACTGTGCAGTTCACTCTGTTTGGTGCAGACACGGAGCGAATGCGGGGCACACGTAAAGGGTTCGTTTTGACATGCATCCCTATGACCCTTTCAGTTATCACCCTCATATCACAGCAGGCTCTGCCAAGAGAAAAGACTCAGCAAAACAAACAGAAAACAGTCTTCATAAGCGCTCAACAACAAACTCGTTGACTGGTTCCACACGGCTCTGCTTAGCACTTGTTCCTCTACGGTAACAAGCCAAATCTGTGGAGAGTCTCAAATAAATATTAATGATATAGAAACAAACAAACACACCCTAAGGGGATACACATTGATAGTCTTGACTGCTGTTTTTCAGCTTTGGCACAGTTTTGGAGCCTTGTCCCAATCATAACCATGCATCATTTAGTGGGGACCTCAGATCTAGCCTGGTTATATTTACTTCTAGGTTTTAGTTTCTACACAGGGTTGCATTTTGTAAGGTTAAATTAAAAAGGATCAAAAGACACATTCAACAGTCCAAACCAGGGATCACCAACCTTTTAAAAGTTGAGAGCTACTTCATTGGTACTGTTTCATACGAAGGGCTGCCATTACTGACCTTTGAACTAGAAGAGTCAGAGCTCACGTTAACTTAATGTAATTCATTTTAAATCTGTGTAAGTACAAGTATGGTTAAAAAGGAAGAGCAACTAAATAAAATAACATTTTAGATGCAGCTCACAGGAGGGTTGTGCTATTTTTTGAACAGGCTTGAGGGTGCCACATATGGTCCTCGGGGGCTACCTGGTGCCCGTGGGCACCATGTTGGTGACACCTGCTCTAGATTCTGTGGCATGTTAAACCAAAAAAAAAAAACTGATGTAAAGCAGAATCCACAAATTAATAATGGGTAAAAAAAAGCATTGGACCATATCAATATTTTATGGTTGTACCGTATTCTCACAATAAAGCAGTTAGAAAAATCAAACCAATAATTTGAGTAACCCTTGTGGAGAAATTATTGTTTTTAATCAAATGAGCTATGATCTATTATTTAGTATCCCATTACTTTTTTTTATTTCTCTTGGATGACATGACAGAGAAGCCACTTTTCAAACTGTGACATACACAAGAACATGAGATGTAAGTGAGGCGTACGTGTGTTGATCTTTACAGGTCAGGAAACATTCAAAATAAATTAGATAATCTGTTAAATTTGCCCATATCTACCGTCACAGAAATAATGAAATGTTTAAACCAATGGGAACCGTCAAAAACAAAGGCCCAAGTTTGTGTTTCTACCATGTGCAGTGAGGAGGACCGGAATATAACGTTAAAAAAACTAAAAACCTGCAAAACTCTGCTCACTGCCCAAAGAATCTGGAGGAAGCTGCATATATTAAGGTTTAGTAAAATGGATGTAGCTATATGTTACTTTGCTTTGAGAGCAAATCTTTTGCATCTTTTTACATCGTTTAATAAAACAAGTCAGACATGTGGACAAGTTCTGATACATTTGTTGTGAACATAACATGTTAACTAGATTTTTTCTGAAACAAAACTATAACCATTCAATAGTCACCTGTTAAGTACAATGCTATTGACCAAATATGTATTGAATAAAAGCTCGCCAATATTCATATGTGGCTCAGTATGACATAAAAGGGCTTGGTGCAAAAAATATTTCAAACCAGGCGTTATATCTACTAAAATGATAATTTTGCTTCACTGTATTCAGAACGATGTTTCAGAAGTATTACTTAATTATTTAAAAACAGTCATCGACAAGATATGTTTTAATATGCTTGAGCTTACCAAAAGTGTTTCATTGCAAGTTTCCTTACAATTTACATTAGAAATGACACAAAATTAAAAACAAAGCTGTCTGAACTTTCTTTTGTCGCAGAGACAGAAGATGTTCTCTGCAGTTGTTTTCTGGTAAAGATGCTCCCAGTTAGATCATCAGAGGCATGAAACGCTGTCTACATCACACAAAACAACAAGTTTGCTGTAAATGCAAACTGAACAGTGCATTTTATTAAATTTATCCCACAGTTATTGTTTGAAGAAACAGTTTAGACAACTTGATGTTGTCTAAGGTTAGTGGTGTTGATATACTGCCACCTAGTTGAGGTAGTGTGGCGGTGCAGACCCCATGCAGTGAGTCTGAAACTAACCAACATTTACAGGAACTTAGTGTCATAAAATCAGTAGGAAATTTTACTTTTAATTTCCAGTTGTATTCATTGTGTTCCTACCTATGCTTATCATGCAACAGAATGGAATAAAAAATACAAAAAAAGCTAGTTTTAAGAGAGAGTATTCTCAAACATCTTATAACATCTTATAAATATAGTACTTTGTGTATTCAGGTTAAAAGTACATAAAAAATGTATTTCATTTGGATTTTTTAAAATATAGAATATATTTAATAGTGAAGATAAGATACACTGCTACAAGATTTTTAACAATATTTTGACATTTTTAACATGTAAAAAACATTACAATTTTGGCTTGAATTTGTCTGCTGCGTCATCACCATGGAATGTTACAAAAGAGACTTTTTTATGACTTTCTTACAACAATTGTTTTCTTCTGTTGTTCCAAAAATAATGTGGAGTGCCTGCCTAATAGCTTTCTTGTAGATCTCTGTTGTTCCCCCAAAGTTACCATTTCATCTTGGCTGCTCATTTTCAAATAATTGCTTGAGCATTGCTCTGTGAGATGTTCATACGGTTTTAAATAGAAACCCTGCATTAAACTAAAGTGCACAAGGAAAAACTATTTACTAATCAGATGACGTGAAGTCATCAGATTTGTAAATCACTGGATTTTATTTTGGAGCATTGGAGTAAAGGAGGCTGAGAACAAACCACACTTTTCATATTTCTTAAATGAAAAAAAATGCAGTGTTTTTCTTCCTCTTCACATTTGTGAGCTACTAGGTGTTGGACTTGCATTAAAGCATAATAAAATACATTAAAGATTGAAAAAGTTCTTCTTTGATTAATCTGAAAATGCACATATTAATTCAACTAACAAAAGGAGTTCCGCACATCTATTTAAAAAAATATATAAAAAAAACCATATCATTATAATAAGCACAGTCAGAAAGCTGTGCTCTTAACCTTAACATGACATGGTCACAGTGAATCAAATGTGGAACGTTAACCGGCCTTTTACATTTATGATCTGCAAAGTCCTGTTTGATTTGTTACCCCCAAAAAATAGCTCCTGTCATATTTGTTTAGTAGGTTTGAGGGGAAAGGTCCTCTTTGGAGCATCAATGCTGCAGAGGCTCAATACCTATTGTGTTAGTTTCTTCACACCAGTATTGTTATTTTGTCCTGTATTACAGCTAGTAACAACTAGAGGGCACCATGCTGCATAAAATACACATGAAAACAACAGCTCTATAAATGGTTCTTTGCTTGCTTCAGCAGGGTAACAAGCAGTGCTCAGCCGAGTGTCTACACGTAAGGGTGGACAGATTGTGGTGTTACACTCACTCAGAGACAAATGAAATCTAACATCGCATGAGAACTAATCTACCCATTAAATCCTCCTTTTTTTGGCCGCATTGGATGGGTGAAGAGTCCTGATGATGAATGGTAAATGGAACAAGGTCCCCAAGACGTGAGAAAGGCAGACTTGTTTACGTACAGATAGAACATTGCACATGATATGTTAACAGGTGCACCAAAGGTATGTGCAATCACGTAACGAAAGGGCAGTACTTTCCTAGCCTTCTGTACTGTCCCCATAAATCTTGTTTGATAGGTTTTCCTGCATAAAATACTATTTTACCGACTAAAATATTTTTATTTTACTGGATTTCAACACGTTTATCGACAGTTTCCACATGTGGTTGAAAAAAACAACAACTTTATCTTGCCTTCTTTGTGGGTTTGGATTTTATTTTTGGGTTCCAGACAAAATGATGCAATTCATCCCAGCTATGAACCTTCCCATAAATAGTTTTGTTGCCATACCGCTCATTCAGCGTGGTGCATGAAGATAGGTTGTTTGCTTAGTCAGTGTGTGTCCTTCACACGGTCCTCAGTCAAGCAGTTTAACAGCTTTTGTGTAATGGTACCAATGTGACTGATGGTTTTTTCTTACAATCACTCATTATTTCTCCAAAAAACTGGCCTATCTCTTTACAAAGGTTCCCCAAAAATTGTCTTAGACAACTGTCATTGAAGATCTCAAATAAAATGTATGAAGCAGTTGTATTTAGACTGTATTGATAATAAAAACAAACAATCTCTGAACGTTTACAAGTGTCCTGTCCATGTCAACTCATCCCACAAAATCTCATTGAGCTCAAAATCAAGGATTTTACTCATCTCAGGACTTTCTAACGCTTTCTTTTCAGACAGTTTTTGTTTCATGTGCTGGTATGTTTTGGATCACTGTCAAATTGCAGGGTCCAGTTCAAATGGTCTCACATGTTCTTCAAGCAACTGCTGATACACAGTTGAATTCCTTGGAACCTGGACAGGTACTGTTGCAGCAAATCTACAAATCACGACACTCCCATTCCTTTGCTTTATAGGTGGTATGAGCTTTTTTTTTTTTTTTAATTAAGTATTTGGTTTCTGCCAAACATTCCCCCCGTTTCATTTTTTAAATAACTACATTTTAGACTGATCAATCAAAACTACATTATTGCAGACATCCTGCTCTTTGTCTATGTTCTCTCTGACAAACTTCAGTCTTGCTGTGACAATTTCCTAGACATCAAAGGCTTTGTCCTTGCACATCCCCCACAAAAGCTAAACTTGTGCCATCTCTTCTTGAATGTATAGACATACATATTCATATTAACAGTAGTAGGATCATGCTGTAGGTCCATATTGTCTTTTTAGGGCTTTAGTGACTTTTTTAAGCATCCTACGGTTTGCTCTCAGTGTGAACTTGCTTGGACGGTAGACCTCAATAGTCAGGAGCACACCAAACCCCATGTCTGAGGTTTAAACACTGCCAACCTCATACAAAACGGTAAACCACCCATCGCGTGTACCTGATGTAATGTCATGTGTAATATTAGCCGTATGACGTTGGAATAAATGTGGGAGTGGACTTATTTACTTATTTTCTTAAAGCAGTACCATGTGACTTTTATCCACTAGGCGGCATTAGACCTGTAACTTTCAGGTTTAGCGCTGCTGAAGGCCATTGGCAACACTGCACTGTTGCAAAACTAAACAGTTCCCTCCATGTTTTGGAATCTGATAGCAGACCGCTTTGGACCAGTAGATTGAGAAGTCATGGAGTTACTTATAAAGACAAGTCCACATTTACCCCTGTAAATTATATTCAGAGTCTCCCGTTGAAACAGGGAGAGGGAGAGTACAAGGCAGAGCCAGGGAGTTAGGGAGAGAGAGATCCAGGAGCCATGGAAGAGGAAGACTGAGAAGACCTCAGTCTCAATCATCTGATTATGAAAGGCTGCAGAAACTTCAACAGAGGAGAACAGCTGAAATGCAGGTTTGTGAACCATATTTACTGTATCATGTATTTTTGACTTGAGGATGAGAAAAGTGCAGCATGTAAGGTTAGCTCTCGGGTTTAAGGTGAGCTCAGACTGCCGTAACGCGACGCTCTAGGTCACATGACCTATTCAAAGCCGGATCTGCATCTTTCAAGTTACATAGGCGAGTTTTGGGAAGGGCAGCGAACACTTGACCTGAAAATAATTTAATGTATGTCAAATTAAGCTAATACTAACTTACAAGTTGCTGCTTTGAGTTTTATTGTTTATTTTATTGCTTGGATGTTTCAGAGTTGTTAAAGTTGATATCAGATATCCAAATATGTAAAACAAACAAAAAATGGTGTCGTCATCAATTTGCATGAGTGTTTACCAATATCTGTGAGAATTGCTTGATAGAGACATGGAGAATGTTTCTATATAAATCCAGTTTCTAAAATCCACTTCACAGGAGCTGAATGTAACAAGCACTATAGGGATGGGTACCTTTCACATTTGAACCAATCAATAACCGGTACCTGGGAATCAATATCAAAATCACCTACTCTTCCACTCCCTCAGTATTACAATCATGCGGTTAGGTACTGAAACATGGTATCTACCATTTGATTTTACGTCATTCGCTCCTCTGTAGTATCGACAGGATTAGGTCTGTCCCTATAAAAGTACCGAATTTGATACCCATCCTTAACGCACTGAATTCAAAGTGCTATTTTCTTTTTGTCAAAACCTCGTAAACTGAATTGTGATAGATATCAATGACGGTGAAATAAGGTAAGGTGAATAGTTCTTATTCATAAAAACTAAAAAAGCAATCTACGGTACTATGCACTGTGGATGATACACAGCATGTGTTTGTGTTTAACGTTTATTAATCTACAGTGAATGATTGCCAGCACTGTAGGATGTAGAACTCACTTAAACACAACCTGCAACATTTTTTGTTTTTGTTTGTTCAAAAACATGTTTCCTGTTTCTATCATCTTTTTTCCCATTCTTAATTTGATTGGATTTGTTGTCCTTTTCTCATATGTAAAACACATTGTTCTCCGTTTTCACGTCCTAATGGTTCAACATCTTCTTTGGATTTCCTACTTTTCCATTCTCATTTCTTTGTTCTTTCTCCAGATTTAGGCACAGACGTTTTGCCAACAGCTTGTATTTCTTTTGAGTTGAATAACTTTCTTGGAAGAGTGTAATGATTTACGGATGAAATGAACCCGGTATTCAGCCAGACACAAAAAGTAAGATGAACAGGATTTATTGAAGGAGATGGTGAGGGTGAATCAGGCATGTATACAAAAACTATCCAGAGTCGGGTACTGAGCAGTCATCCAAGCAGATCCAAAACAAAAAACAGGAAACTGGCAAACTCAAAAACAGATGATCAGACAAGATTTAGGAAAACAGATTGACAGGCAAAAAACATAATGCTGGAGAGCTCTTACCGGAGGACAGGCGAACAGGGAAGCAAAACATATGTGACGTTCTGGCAGGGAGCAGAGAACTGAGGCAGGTATAAATAGGCAGGAGAACAAAGGTTAGAGGGAGAGCTAATTAAACACAACAGGTGGAACTAATCAGAAGGAGAAGAAGTGGCTGAAAGAGTGACAGGACAAGTGGCAGGAAACAGGACAGAACTGAACTAGACAAAATACTGAACCAAAGTAACATACAAACTAATCCAAGACAGGAAAACTAACTTTAACCAAAATAATAACAAACCAGAACAGAACATTACAGAGCCCCCTCCTCAAGGACGGATTCCAGACGTCCCTTGATCTGAAAAACAAAAACAGACTAAACCGGGTGGGTGGAGGGGGTTACCGGACGGAGGGACAGAGTAATAACAAAACAAAACAACCCAGAACTGGGCGAGCAGGTTTAAGAAGTCCACAACTGTCCCATCAAAACAAAAACAACCCGACAGGGCGAACCAAAACCAACAAAAGTCTCTCGGAAGAAAAGTCTGGTGGGCGTCCCGGAGGATGGCCCGGGCGTGACATGTGATCTGGCGGGCGTCCCCGAGGATGGCCCCGGCGTGACAGGTGATCCGGCGTGACAGGTGATCCGGCGGACGGTCCCGGCATGACAAGTGATCCGGCGGGCGTCCCGGAGGACGGCCCCGGCGTGACAGGTGATCCGGCGGGCGTTCAGGATGACGGCCCCGGCGTGACAGGTGATCCGGCGGGCGTTCAGGATGACGGCCCCGGCGTGACAGGTGATCCGGCGGGCGTCCAGGATGACAGCCCCGGAGAGGCAGAGTCTGATGCGGGCGTCGTGGCGGGTGACCCCGGCGGGTCAGGACGTCCGGCGGTCGTCCCGGCGGACGGCCCAGGCAAGACAGGACCTCAGGAGGCCGTCGGCGGACCAGCGCCCTCGGAGACCGTCGGCGGACCAGCGCCCTCGGAGACCGTCGGCGGACCAGCGCCCTCGGAGACCGTCGGCGGACCAGCGCCCTCGGTGTTTGACGCCTGGAGAGGGAAAGAGCAGAACCTGGCGCCTGACTAAAGACTGGGGACGGAGCCTGACTACAGACTACAGGAGGAACCTGGCTACAGGCTGCTACAGACAAGGGAGTCTGACTACAGGCTGCTACAGACAAGGGAGCCTGACTACAGGCGACTAAAGTTCAATTCAATTCAATTCAATTTTATTTATATAGCGCCAAATCATGAAACATGTCATCTCAAGGCACTTTACAAAATCAAGTTCAATCATATTATACAGATTGGGTCAGATTATACAGATTGGTCAAAATGTCCTATATAAGGAAACCAGTTGATTGCATCAAAGTCTTGACAAGCAGCATTCACTCCTGGGGAACCGTAGAGCCACAGGGAGAGTCGTCTGCATTGTACATGGTTTTGCTGCAATCCCTCATACTGAGCAAGCATGAAGCGACAGTGGGAAGAAAAAACACCCATTAACGGGAAAAAAAACCTCCGGCAGAACCGGGCTCAGTATGAACGGTCATCTGCCTCGACCGACTGGGGTTACAGAAGACAGAGCAGAGACACAACAAGAGAGACAAAAAAGCACAGAAGCACACATTGATCTAGTAATCTGTTCTACATTACATGGTAGTAACGGGTGAGCCGTCTTCTCTGGATGATGTCAAAGTTAACAGAACGCCAGACCAGGTGTACCTACTATGAAGAAAAAGAGAGAGAGCAAAAAGTTAAAAGCTGAAATGACGACAGTCATTTCAATGTAATACAATACAAAACTGGAGAACCGTAGAATGAAGAACAGTAGAAATCAGTAGAGTGAGAAAATTAGACCCTGATGTCCTCCAGTAGCCTAAGCCTATAGCAGCATAACTATAGAGGTAGCTCAGGGTAACATGAGCCACTCTAACTATAAGCTTTGTCAAAAAGGAATGTTTTAAGATTAGTCTTAAAAATAGATAGGGTGTCTGCCTCACGGACCAAAACTGGGGGTTGGTTCCACAGGAGAGGAGCCTGATAGCTAAAGGATCTGCCTCCCATTCTACTTTTAGAGACTCTAGGAACCACCAGCAGACCTGCAGTCTGAGAGCGAAGTGCTCTGTTAGGAACATACGGAGTAATCAGAGCTCTGATATATGATGGAGCTTGATTATTAAGGGCTTTATACGTTAGAAGAAGAATTTTAAATTCTATTCTTGATTTAACAGGAAGCCAATGAAGGGAAGCTAAAATTGGAGAAATATGATCCCTCTTGTTGATTTTCATCAGAACTCTTGCCGCAGCATTTTGGATCAGCTGAAGACTTCGAACTGCATTTTGTGGACTTCCTGATAGTAAAGAATTACAATAGTCCAGCCTTGAAGTAACAAATGCATGCACTAGTTTTTCAGCATCACCCCTGGACAGAATGTTTCTAATTTTGGCGATATTCCGGAGGTGAAAAAAGGAAACTCTGGAAACCTGTTTAATATGGGATTTAAATGACATGTCTTGGTCAAAAATAACACCAAGATTTTTTACTTTATTACCAGAGGCCAAGTTAATGCCATCCAGATTCAGTGATTGATTAAGAAGTTTATTTTTTGAGGACTCTGGCCCAAAGATTACAACTTCTGTCTTGTCAGAATTTAAATGCAGGAAATTTAAAGTCATCCAGCTTTTGATGTCATCAAGACATGACTGCAGTCGAAGTAACTGATTGGATTCATCAGGATTTATGGATAAATATAGCTGAGTGTCATCAGCATAACAGTGGAAATTAATCCCATGCTGTCTGATAATTTTGCCAACCGGAAGCATATATATAGTAAATAGAATTGGTCCAAGGACTGAACCCTGTGGTACTCCACAGGTGACCCTAGAGTTTGAAGAAGATTTATTATTAACATGAACAAACTGGAATCTGTCCGACAGATAAGATTTAAACCAGCCTAATGCTTTCCCCTTAATCCCTACAGTATGCTCAAGTCTTTGTAGGAGAATAATGTGATCAACTGTGTCAAATGCAGCACTGAGATCTAACAGGACAAGTACAGACACAAGTCCATTATCTGAGGCCATGAGAATATCATTGGTGACCTTCACCAGAGCTGTTTCAGTGCTATGATGAGCTCTAAAGCCTGACTGAAACTCCTCAAGTAGGTCATTACTTTGTAAATGTTCACAAAGTTGATTAGCAACTACTTTCTCAAGAATTTTAGATAAGAAAAGAAGATTAGATATAGGTCTGTAGTTTACTAGCTCATCTTGATCAAGAGAAGGTTTCTTAAGTAAAGGTTTAATAACAGCTACTTTAAAAGCCTTTGGTACATATCCATTTACTAAGGATAGATTAATCATGTCTAAAATAGGACCACTGATCAGAGGGAATACCTCCTTAAACAACTTGGTTGGGATTGGGTCTAACATACAAGTAGAAGGTTTAGATGAAGCTAAAATTTTAGATAGCTCAGAAAGCTCTACTGCTTTTAAACAGTTCAGACACTGCGCAGGTTCTAAGGATTCCTCCAATGCTGCCTCACTTACTGAGGACGAGGTAATCATGTTTGGGAGGATGCCAATTATTTTATTTTTAATGGAATCAATTTTATTTATGAAGAATCCCATAAAATCATTACTGCTAAGAGCTAAGGGGATGGCTGGATCAACAGAGCTGTGGCTCTGGGTAAGTTTGGCAACTGTATTGAAGAGAAATCTAGGATTATTCTTATTCTCCTCAATTAATGATGAAAAATATGCTGCTCTAACTCTGCGAATGGTCTTGTTATACAACAATAGACTGTCCCTCCAGATTAGGTAGGATTCCTCTTGGTGTGTAGAGCGCCATTTTCTCTCCAATTTCCTAACATTGTGCTTCAAGGAATGCAGCTCTGAATTAAACCAAGGAGCCAGCTTCCTGTGAATAATCACCTTATTTTTCAAGGGAGCTACATTGTCTAATGCAGAACGCAATGACAAAGTCATACCGTTTACAAAGACATCTATTTGTGAATTGGAAGAAACAACATTGCTGCCATCTACAGGGCATTTCTGCAATACGGAGGATATTAAAAAGGGGACAGACTCTTTAAGTTTTGATACAGCATTATCCGATAAAGATCTACTATAATGGAACCCTCTTTTGGGGGTGGAGAACTCCGTTAGATTAAACTCAAATGTTATTAAAAAATTATCAGATAGGACAGGGTTGTGAGGAAATACTGTTAATTCTTCACAATCAATGCCATATGTCAGCACAAGGTCTAAAGTATGGAGCCAAGAGTGCGTCGGTTTATGCACATTTTGAGCAAAACCAATTGAATCTAGGATAGTTTTAAAGGCTACACTAAGGTTATCACATTCTGTGTCAACATGGATGTTAAAATCACCCACTATAATAACCTTATCAGTATTTAACACCAAATCAGATAAGAAGTCTGACAGCTGATCCAAAAACTGAGTGCAAGGGCCTGGTGGACGATACAAAACAATAAACAGAAGAGGTTTTATTGCTTTGCAGTTTGGATGAGGGAAACTGAGGGTTAAATGTTCAAAAGAACTGTAGTTATTAATTGGCCTGGGACTAATTAATAAATCAGACTGAAAGATGGCTGCCACTCCTCCTCCTCTTCCCACAGATCTGGGAATGTGGAAATTTGAATAATTGGAGGGAGTTGACTCATTTATACTAACGTAGTCCTCTTGTAGCCAGGTTTCTGTGAGACAAAACAAATCAATCTGTTTATCAGAAATCAATTCGTTAACTAACAAAGTCTTTGGAGGGAGAGACCTTATATTTAATAGACCACATTTAATTGTTTTATTTTTAGGTTCAAGGTGAACCGTATTGATTTTTATTAGGTTTTTATGATTTGTTCCTTTTAGATAAGTTTTTGATCTGTTAAGTTTTGGCCGTGGGAAAGACACCGTCTCAATAGGATAATGGGTGGGTAACAGTACAGAAGCTGCAGAGAGGTGTGTTAAACTACGGCTCTGCTTCCTGGTCTGGACCCTGGGTTGTCAGCATTTAGGAGAACTAATAAAACCGGCCAGATTTCTAGAAAGAAGAGCTGCACCATCCAAAGTGGGATGGATGCCGTCTCTCCGGATCAGACCAGGTTTTCCCCAGAAAGTTCGCCAGTTATCAATGTAGCCCACGTCGTTTTCAGGACACCACCTAGACAACCAGTGGTTGAATGATGACATGCGGCTAAACATGTCATCACTGGTCAGATCAGGCAGGGGACCAGAGAAAATTACGGAGTCCGACATTGTTTTAGCAAACTCACACACCGAAGCAACACCAACTTTAGTGACCTCCGATCGGCGTGACCGGGTGTCATTACCGCCAGCGTGAATAAAAATCTTACTGTATTTACGCTTATCCTTAGCCAGCAGTTTTAGGTAAGATTCTATGTCGCCCGTTCTGGCCCCTGGCAGGCATTTAACTATGGTCCCTGATGTCTCTAGTGCCACGTTTCTGACTATTGAGCTCCCAATCACCAGAGTCGGCTTCTCAGCGGGTGTGTCGCTGAGTGGGGAAAATTTGTTAGAAACGCAGACGGGTTGGTGGTGAACTGGGGGCTGAAATCTAGAGCTATGCTTCCTACGAACTGTCACCCAGCCGGCCTGCTTACCCGGCTGCTCGGGTGCTTCTGGAGGACCACTAAGTGAAGTAACGCTAGGTCTATGTGGCTCCGCGCTAGCAAAGGGGCGGCTATCAGCTGGTCTTTCCATAGCACGGAGCCGGGTCTCTAATTCTGACACCCTCGCCTCCAAAGCTACAAAAACACTACATTTATTACAAGTACCATTATCACTAAAGGAGGCAGAGGAATAGCTAAACATCTGACACAGAGAGCAGGAGATAAGGGGAGACTTAGTAAGAGACGGAGAAGCTGAAGTAACAGTAGGAGAGGAAGCCATTGTGGAGCTAAAGCTAGGCTAGGCTAAAGCTAGGCTAGCGCCCTTCTACCGCGCCAAGAGAGCAAACCGTGAAACACGAGGAGTTCCCAAGCGTGATGTGCAGCAACAGAAAATGTTTTAAAAGTGCTTATGTGTTAGAAACAGATGTTACAGCAAAGAGATTAAAGATAAAAGCGAGAGAATCTGGAGCAACAAACCGTTGCTCACGCAGTGAAAACAGGAAGTGATGCAATACGCCTTACCGCAAACAGGAAGTGACACACACACATAGACTCAGTGACTAAAGGGGGCGCCTGGCTACAGGCCTCGGGCTGGGCCTGGCTACAGGCCTCGGGCTGGGCCTGGCTACAGGCCTCGGGCAGGGCCTGGCTACAGGCTTCGGGCAGGGCCTGGCTACAGGCTTCGGGCAGGAGTGCTTTAAAGCTACGAGGAGCTGGCACTGGAGACAGTGCGCTAAAGCTACGAGGAGCTGGCACTGGAGACAGTGCGCTAAAGCTACGAGGAGCTGGCACTGGAGACAGTGCGCTAAAGCTACGAGGAGCTGGCACTGGAGACAGTGCGCTAAAGCTACGAGGAGCTGGCACTGGAGACAGTGCGCTAAAGCTGCGAGGAGCAGGCACTGGAGACTGTCCTTTAAAGCTGCGAGGAGCAGGCACTGGAGACTGTCCTTTAAAGCTGCGAGGAGCAGGCACTGGAGACTGTCCTTTAAAGCTGCGAGGAGCAGGCACTGGAGACTGTCCTTTAAAGCTGCGAGGAGCAGGCACTGGAGACTGTCCTTTAAAGCTGCGAGGAGCAGGCACTGGAGACTGTCCTTTAAAGCTGCGAGGAGCAGGCACTGGAGACTGTCCTTTAAAGCTGCGGGGAGCCGGCACTGGACGCTCTGCTTTAAAGCTGCGGGGAGCCGGCACTGGACGCTCTGCTTTAAAGCTGCAGGGAGCCGGCACTGGACGCTCTGCTTTAAAGCTGCGGGGAGCCGGCACTGGACGCTCTGCTTTAAAGCTGCGGGGAACAGGTACTGGATGTGTTGCTTTAAAGCTGCGGGGAGCCAGCACTGGGGGCTGGGCTTTAAAGCTGCAGGGAACTGGTACTGGAGCTGAAATCGAGGGTGGGTCCTCCAAGACCCCTTCTTGGGGTTTGGGCAGAAGCGGTTCCTCCTGGACCCCTTCGTCGCCCGCTTGCGGCGGACCCCCCTGGGTCTCCTCGGCGCTCGCTGGCGGCGAACCCCCCTGGGTCTCCTCGGCGCCTGCTGGCGGCGAACCCCCCTGGGTCTCCTCGGCGCCTGCTGCCGGCGAACCCCCCTGGGTCTCTTCGTGAGACTTGGGCAGAAGCGGACCCTCCAGGGCCCCCTTTGGAGACTTGGGCAGAAGCGGACCCTCCAGGGCCCCCTCTGGAGACTTGGGCAGAAGCGGACCCTCCAGGGCCCCCTCTGGAGACTTGGGCAGAAGCGGACCCTCCAGGGCCCCCTCTGGAGACTTGGGCAGAAGCGGACCCTCCAGGGCCCCCTCTGGAGACTTGGGCAGAGGCGGACCCTCCAGGGCCCCCTCTGGAGACTTGGGCAGAGGCGGACCCTCCAGGGCCCCCTCTGGAGACTTGGGCAGAGGCGGACCCTCCAGGGCCCCCTCTGGAGACTTGGGCAGAGGCGGACCCTCCAGGGCCCCCTCTGGAGACTTGGGCAGAGGCGGACCCTCCAGGGCCCCCTCTGGAGACTTGGGGAGAGGCGGACCCTCAGGGACAGGTGCTGGTGGGCTATAGAAAGCCTGGAGGGCTGACCTATAGTGTCCCTCAACCTCCTTTAATTCTTCCTCCAACTCAATTGAGTAGTGGGAGAACAGAGCCTCTCTCAACTGCTTAATCACTGGGGCGAAAGTTCTTATCCTCTCCTCTAGTAATTTATAATCAGAGCTAGAGGCGTCACTAGGAGGTGTTGTGGGTGATTCGGCTCCGGAAAGACGTGGGCTCTCGTCTGCCGAACAAGAAACGGCCACTGGGGTGGACTCGACCGACTGATCAACAAAACCAGTGGAGACCTGGTCAGCAACTTGCCGTCTTCGCCTCCGGCGGCGAGATGAAGAATTCCGCTTAGAGGCAGAAACCTCCTGACGAGAGGGGACCATGCTGACTGGCGTTGGTTCCCTTGCCTGCATGTCAGCAGAGAGGGACAGAGGCGGTTCTGGAAACAGATCCGGACGTAGCTCCCGGACCACGTCCTCTTCGACCTCCAAAAAAAAATCTGGTGAATAACTGAAATGCTCCTCTGGTGTAATGTCAGCAAGAATTAGTCTTCTTGAAACAAAAACTTGTGTTGGCGACGGGTTCATGTTAGGGCCAGAACGTACTGTAATGATTTACGGATGAAATGAACCCGGTATTCAGCCAGACACAAAAAGTAAGATGAACAGGATTTATTGAAGGAGATGGTGAGGGTGAATCAGGCATGTATACAAAAACTATCCAGAGTCGGGTACTGAGCAGTCATCCAAGCAGATCCAAAACAAAAACAGGAAACTGGCAAACTCAAAAACAGATGATCAGACAAGATTTAGGAAAACAGATTGACAGGCAAAAAACATACTGCTGGAGAGCTCTTACCGGAGGACAGGCGAACAGGGAAGCAAAACATATGTGACGTTCTGGCAGGGAGCAGACAACTGAGGCAGGTATAAATAGGCAGGAGAACAAAGGTTAGAGGGAGAGCTAATTAAACACAACAGGTGAAACTAATCAGAAGGAGAAGAAGTGGCTGAAAGAGTGACAGGACAAGTGGCAGGAAACAGGACAGAACTGAACTAGACAAAATACTGAACCAAAGTAACATACAAACTAATCCAAGACAGGAAAACTAACTTTAACCAAAATAATAACAAACCAGAACAGAACATTACAAAGAGTTTTGTAATATATTCCAAAAACAGCTCTTTTGTTGCATTTGTATCTGAATGTTGAGGGTTTTTTTCATTATTATAATGTCCATCTGTTAATAATTTGTCTTTAGTAGTCTACATTTGCTTTCATATCCTTGATTTCTTTTTTATTGCAAAATAAACAGTTGCAGTAATAGTATTAGCAGTAAGTGCTGGTTCTGTATTTAATTAATTAATTTATTTATTGTGGTTGTAGGCTTTTGGCGGATTATTTTTGAGTCTGTAGTGTTGAGATCTACAACAAAATATCGACACAAATGCAATGCATGAACTTTGAACTGTGTCATCTGAAACTTTTTCAGTAAAGTGTTAATGATAAATGGCTGTTCTCTTACACAGTAAATATGTAACCTTTTACTAATGTAAAGTTCTGTCTTCCCTGGACTTTTGATGAGCAATAAAAGCAGATGGGGGGGGCACACAACACAAAATCTTAAAGAATAGAATTTGGGACAAAATTCCCTTAATGAAAGAATAAACTTCATGTTTGCCTATAAATATCTACTGCTGATGAAAAAAAATCATCAAAAAAAGTAAATCAGTAATTACATTTTTTTCCTACGTTAGTTTGTGTTTATGTTGAGGGTAATAAAAATCTCTTTTCATGAAATTGAATATATTAAATGATATACAAGCTAACACTAATGTTGGAATTATTTTTACTATTCTCTACATGTTTTATTTTATTTACCATGTTCATTGCATTTATCACGTATTTACTCATTACTAATAAAAAAGGTTTTAAGGTTTGAGCATATTCAGATATTAAAGTGTTTCTCTGATGACTAATATCTCTTTTTTCTGTGTTACAGAGTAAGGTATTGCGCAGAGAGAAGTCTCATGAAAAAAGTGTTGTTTTTTCATGAGACGGATCCGTCCTGCCTGCTGGGATCCGTCTGTTGTCTTTCTTCATTGTGTTGTTTAATGAATGTTTTAGGTGCTTGAACCTGACAACTAAACAACCAGATAAATAAATGCAATTCTACATTGATTATATTTCTTGCGTGTGGCTGCCACCCTCTACCTTTGAAGATGTATTGCTTTTTGCATCATTCCCTTTCGTACATCTATGGAATAGACTGACACTTGTACAGATCTTGCATTCTTGTGTGCATTTAAAAAATGAAACAATGTCAGGTTGTTGCATCAGAATATCTCAAATGGACCACATGATGCCGTTAAGTCATGAAGTCTGAACATACCAAAGCCAATTAGTTAACAATGAAAGTAGTTCCACACCTGTTTGATGTGGTATGTGCTCCTGTTTTCTAACGTAGAGAGAAAAGATTGTTGCAGAGCGTGTTTTAGTTAGGTGTTGGCCTGTTTCATGTTCTGACTCAAAGTGTTACCTTTTGGTTTTAACTTTATGTTCTTTCTAAGCACTCATGTTCTTTCTCTGGCTTGTATCGAGTGATTAAACACATAAGCTAACATTATCAACAAAGAAACCCCTTTTGTAGTGCCTGGGGATGGTGTATTTGGACTCTGCTGGTAACCAGTCTGTAATGACTCCAAAGACAGAATCCACAGATCCTTTTCCTGATCTCTGGGGATTTTAATTATGTCTCCCTGTCCTCAACTTCCCACACCATCACCCATATTAAAGGTGCATAGTCACGTTATTTGACTTTTTTATTTTTATTTATACGTTAGTAGCTCACTCTGGTTACATGCAACGTTTTTATGAAAGATTATCACATCCTGCTGGCGTATTAGTTGTTATTTTGGTGTCTTATGCTTTGCTTCTGCTCAATTCGTTAGTAATTAAAGCCTGTCATGTTTATTTACGATTTTAACAGATGTACGTACTGCAGCAGGGGTTAAAACAAGGAAGTGGCTAACGGCTATTAACATCTTCCAGCAAAACAATGAAGAAAGGTCCAATACCCAGTGGAAAAAAGCACAAACAAATATGATTCCAAGAGGCAACAGACTGGAATGTCACTGGTAATACAATATGACCGATGGTGTTCACTGAGGCGGACGCTAAACCTGCCGATTGCTCAGATGAGACCGCAGAGTTGGTTGACGTAATTGTTCTGATATGAGGCTCTTAAAGTTGCTGTTAAACCGGTTTATTTGATTAATAATGGTTGGTCTTTGATAATGCTGAGCTGACGCTTTACTGCGAGGCATTGCAGAGGGTCAGGCTGGGTATGGCATAATTTACAATTGATTTATAAATTAATCAAACCGGCATTTTGATAGCTCTACGATACTGCAGCTAGATGTCGCCACATCTGTTTACGGTATATTTGTTAATCGCGCCCGAGAGCAAATTATCTTTTGGCTCAAAAAGGACTATCAAGATGGAGGCTTGGTGTATATAACCTTATGTTATCGCTATCAAACGGTTTCTGGTCTTTTTATAAGCATATTACGTGGCTATATGCCTTTAATATCTGCTACACCAAAGACAATAAAAATGCTGGGCTTATTGTGTGCCAGCACCACAGAGACATGTAGCTCATCACTTCCCCCTCTCCTGGGGGGTTCAGATCACCTGGTTCATCTCAAATGTCTTAGAGTCTTAGAGTCTTAGACTTTCTTTATTGTCATTTTGTATACACAGAGTGCATACAGAACGAAATTTCGTTTTCACACAGCTCAGAAAGATTGCAGTAACTCTACAGGATACCTTGCGGTGAATTACAGTACAGGATAAAGTGCAGTTATAAATCGCAGTCACTTACAGGATAAGTTTCAATTGACTTCCGGATAAAGTGCAGCAGTGAACAGTAGGCAGTTGAAATGTAAACAATGTAAAACAAATGTAAACAAATATGCAGTAAGGTGCAGCAGTGATTTAAAAGTAGACAGTTGCATTGTACACAGTTTTTGCAGTACGTTTCCCGGTAAGGTGCAGCAGCAATTTTGCAGGATACAATACAATGTGCAAATGTGCAAATCAGCGAGTCGAGTGTGGTACACAGTTTTTATACTTCAGCAGTTCAGCAGTTCAACAGTCTGATGGCAGCAGGGAAGAAGCTTTTGCAGAACCTAGTGGACCTGCAGCGGATGCTGCGGAACCTCTTTCCAGAGGGCAGCAGGGAGAATAGTCTATGGTGGGGGTGTGAGGGGTCCCTGAGGATGTTACGGGCTCGAGACACACAGCGCTGCGATGAAATGTCTTTAATGGAGGGAAGAGGAGCCCCGATGATCCCTTCTGCTGTCCTCACCACTCTCCTCACGTTCTTCCAGTCGGAGGCACTGCAGCCTCCACACCACACAGAGAGACAGCTGGTCAGAATACTCTCTATGGTGCTTCTGTAGAAGGTCGTGAGGATGGGCGGGGGCAGGTGGGCTCTCCTCATCCTCCGCAGAAAGTACAGTCGCTTTTGTGCCCTCTTCACCAGTGACGTGGTGTTCACAGTCCAGGTGAGGTTGTCCGTGATGTGCACCCCCAGGAACTTGGTGCTGCTGACCACCTCCACCGCTGAGTTGTTGATGAGCAGTGGAGCATGGTGAGGCCGGGTTTTCCTGAAGTCGACGATGATCTCCTTCGTCTTCTCCACGTTCAGGATCAGGCTGTTGTCTCTGCACCAGCCCACCAGCTGCTCCACCTCCTCTCTGTAGTCCTGGTCGTTGTCGTCTCTGATCAGGCCCACCACCGTTGTGTCGTCTGCAAACTTCACGATGTGATTGGTGGTGGACCTGGGGACGCAGTCGTGTGTCATCAGGGTGAACAGCAGGGGGCTCAGGACGCAGCCCTGAGGGGAGCCCGTGCTGAGGGTGATGACATCAGAGGTGTTCTGTCCGACCCGGACTGACTGAGGTCTGTTGGTGAGGAAGTCTAGCAGCCAGTTTCGTAGGGGTGTGTTGAAGCCCAGATGCTCCAGTTTTCCCACCAGATGTTGTGGGATGATGGTGTTGAACGCTGAACTGAAGTCCAGGAACAGCATCCGCACGTGCGTGTTCTTCTCCTGTGTGTATAAACCTTTGCACACACAAAAGCAGCACAGGGAGAAAAGATGGTCTTAGGAGACTGAAGAAGCTGTGAGGGACTGTTTTAGTCCTGTGTGGTGCTAGTGCCAAAGACCACACATCTGAAGGATCTCAGCAGCTACAGGCACGGGCCTTACATCTTATAATGACCCTTGAGAGCTTGGTCTTAAACCATCTTCGCCCTCTGGTGAGGTATTCATTGGATCCATTGCAGTTCATCTACGAGGCTGACATCGAGATGGATAATGCCATCATACCTCTGACACACTTAGAGAAGCCTGAAAGCATTGTGAGGATCATGTTCTTTGATTTTTTTCCAGTGCTTTAATACTTCTGAGGGAAGTATTAAAGATACGCCAAACCGTCACTGACTGAAAACATCACACTGGACTTCACTCAACGTGGGTTCTGTTCTCCAGACTCTGGGACCTTGATTTTCAAGCAAAATGCAGAATTTACTTTCATCTTAGAAGAGGACTTTGAAACCACTGAGCAAGATACAATCTCTGTTTTGGGAGTGGCTTGACATGACCAATGTAACATTTGTAGCCCATGTCTAGTATTTGTCTGTGTATCACGGCTCTTGATGCACTGACTCCAGCATCAGTCCACTCCTTGTGAAGCTCTCCCAAATTCTTGAATGGATTTTACATGAAAATCTTCTCAAGACTGCGATAATCCATGTTGTTGGTGCACCCTTTCCTAACACACTTCTCCCTCCCACTCAATGTTTCTGTTTTTCCGTGAATCACCAGCTTCTTTAGAAATGACCGTTTGTGGCTTACCCTCCTTGTGGAGGCTGTCGATGACTTTTCTGGACATCTTGTCAAGTCAGCAGGCTATCCCATGATTTTATTGCCCATGGCTTTTATATAGCACATGTAAGTTAATAATGCTCTTTAAAATTAGTGTTATTTTATAGATATTCTAATCCTATGATGGTGTACTATACTGCCACAGAGTGAAAGACCATTTAAAGACTCAGGAAACCTTTGCAGGTCTTTTGAGTTAATTAGCTGATTAGAATGTGACACCATGAGTTTCCGATAATTAACTTTTTCAGTGTTCTGATTTTGGTTTTTATTATCCGTAAGCCATAATAATGCTGCAGCAAGAGTTCTGATGAAAATCAACAAGAGGGATCATATTTCTCCAATTTTAGCTTCCCTTCACTGGCTTCCTGTTAAATCAAGAATAGAATTTAAAATTCTTCTTCTAACGTATAAAGCCCTTAATAATCAAGCTCCATCATATATCAGAGCTCTGATTACCCCGTATGTTCCTAACAGAGCACTTCGCTCTCAGACTGCAGGTCTGCTGGTGGTTCCTAGAGTCTCTAAAAGTAGAATGGGAGGCAGATCCTTTAGCTATCAGGCTCCTCTCCTGTGGAACCAACTCCCAGTTTTGGTCCGTGAGGCAGACACCCTGTCTACTTTTAAGACTAATCTTAAAACTTTCCTTTTTGACAAAGCTTATAGTTAGAGTGGCTCATGTTACCCTGAGCTACCTCTGTAGTTATACTGCTATAGGCTTAGGCTACTGGAGGACATCAGGGCCTATTTTTCTCACTCTACTGATTTCTACTGTTCTCCAGATTTGCATTGCATTACATTGAAATGACTGTTGTCATTTCAGCTTTTAACTTTTTGTTCTCTCTCTTTTTTCTTCATAGTAGGTAGACCTGGTCTGACGTTCTGTTGACTGTGAAATCATCCAGGGAGGACAGATCACCGACTATTACCATCTAATGTAGAACAGATTACTAGATCAACGTGTGCTTCTGTGCTTTTTGTCTGTCTTGTTGTGTCTCTGCTCTGTCTTCTCTAACCCCCAGTCGGTCGAGGCAGATGACCGTTCATACTGAGCCCGGTTCTGCTAGAGGTTTTTCCTTCCCGCTAATGAGTGGTTTTTCTTCCCACTGTCGCTTCATGCTTGCTCAGTATGAGGGATTGCTGTAAAGCCATGGACAATGCAGACGACTCTCCCTGCAGCTCTACGCTTCTCCAGGAGTGAATGCTGCTTGTCGGGACTTTGAAGCAATCAACTGGTTCCCTTATATAGGAAATTTTTGACCAATCTGTATAATATGATTGATTTGACATTGTAAAGTGCCTCGAGATGACATGTTTCATGAATTGGCGCTATATAAATAAAATTTAATTGAAATTGAATTGAATAATCATCGAAACTACATGCAACAAGGGCTTGGAATATATCACTTCAAGTATAATGAGTATAATGATTCTATATAACATATGAATTTTACTGTCTGAGAGGCCTGGCAAAACATACTGCACTTTTATGCAATATTGAGATTTTTTGAGATGTACCTATATGTTAGTCTGATATTAACTCAGAGAGAAATATCAACCAAATAGTCTGAAAATAACATCACATTTAAATTGACAATTTAGCGTGTGACTGAGTCTTTAACTCCAAAACGTTAATCATTTAAACTAGTTATGGTGTATGTATCTGTAAAGTGTGTATCTGAAGCATTACCACAATTCACAACAGATAATCAGAGGTAAAGTTTACCTCAATGCACTACTAATCGGTTTCTCAAAATACATGACAGCAGTTAGTGATGACTATTATTCTATATCTTCTCCTAGAGAGAATGAACCTAGTATTTACTCCTAACTTGATTAAAATAAATGTTTTTTTCCATCCATTAGAACTCCTTCCAATTTGACAACTGTTGATGTTTTTTCATGTGCTGCTAGTTTTCATATTTTATTTATCTTGTTCTTTCTACATTTTCCTCGATATAGTCGCATGTTTTCTGGTTTGCTTTCAAAAGTAAATGTTATAAGTCACTTTAGTGGAGGGGACTTTAGTAGCATTATTTAATTAGTAAGCCTGTTTTACCCCCAAAAGACACAGGTTTTGCCTACAATGAGCTAGACAAAACAGTTTGTTAAGATGAATTGAAAAGAAGAAGAAGAAAAAAAATTATCAGTAAAGTGTTGTATTCTCGGGCTCTACTATTCACCCATTTGTGTTTCATTTATTTTTGGTCATTTTTTTAAGAATTAAAGAACTCACAAATGGTTATAATGCTAATACTAACATCTTTTAAATGCTTGTATTGTTTTTTTATTAGTGTACTTCTGGAAGATTTTGAAAAACACAATCTTTCATTGTGGAAGAAAAGCAAAGTGTACAATAGGGGCAAGAAGTCAGACAGAAAGGACGGTTACAGCAAATAAGAATGTTTAATGAACAAACTGGAGTAAAAGTCTTAATAACTGTGAACAAAAATCTGGGCACTAGGGAGCTACAAGTCAAACAACAGGAAAACAGGAAGTTGTGAAACTGGGAGTGCCTCCTCATGCAGAGCCACAAACAGGGAGTACAGCCAACAGGAGGAGAAATAAAGAAACCAGGGAGCACATCTATAATGCGAGGCTTGATTACTGTAATGGGAACCAGGAGTATGATGTTAGGCTGCAGCCAAAACAGTTACGAGGATGAAAACAGTGGTGTCCAATTCCCTAACTAAAGATGCATAAAGTTCATTAAATAGGGATGCAGACTGTTTCTACACCATTTGTGAGACAATTGGTTGCTGTCAGGAGCTCAGTTGATTCTCAGCTTGGTAACATGAGAAGATGCCCCCGGGTGAATAAAATTTGAATTGTGAAATTTCTTTACTGATAAATATTCCATCGTAATTTTTTTTACTGGTGGAAGCAATTGGGAATAACAGCAATTCAGGCACAAAAAGGTTGGCTGCAGAGCAAAGTCAGAGGATGCTGAGGCACATGGTGTTCAGAGGCTGGCAATCTGCAGACTTATTAGCTACAGACCTCCAGATGTCATGTGGCCTTCAGGATATAACTTTTCTGGAGTGATGAATCACGTGTCTCTGTCTGTGAATTCAATTTTTGAGTCAGGGTTGGGCAGTTACCAGGAGAAAATCATGTGCCTGACTGGATTGGTTTAAGTTTGAAGGAGCAATGATACCTGGCAAAAGGTACATTTATTTTTTATAAAAAACATTCTGACTGAAATGTTTTACCACTAAACTTTACGAAAAGTAAAATATCAAAAAATAAATAAATAGATAATAATTAATAATAATATAATCAAACACGATTGAATTTCAGTCAGAAATGTTTCCCCTTTAGTTTGCACAGAATTATTTGGGAAGAAAGGCTTTCTCCTGTTCTGCTCCATCGTCTTGGAATAAACTGCAGTGACAACCCAACGGGTTGATCGCAACAGGACAGTTTAAAAACATTTTAAAGAAAATGGAAAAATCATAATTCCAAGCCCGTTCAGATATTAGATGTGGGTAAAGAAAATGGATAGGTAGATTGGAAAGTAATTGAAGAAGATGAAGCAACCAGAATACCAAAAGGTACTCTTTAAGGAGGACAAAGAAACTAAGTGACGACTGAATAAAATACACACTCAAAAGGATTGCAGACCTAAACAAAACACAGCCCAGGACATTAATAATCATGTAAATACAGAACTAAACACAAAAAAGATTTAAAACTTAAAGCAAGTCTCACAAAGAATATAAAAAAAACATTATTGCTATTTTTATCAGTGTTAAAAGAACATCGTGCATTTTGACCATGGAGTATATGACTGCTCCAGTTGCAGATACAAATTCTGCTGCTCCACATTGTTTTAAACATAAATTTTAGTTTAAGAGCTTAATAGAGTTTCGTGTTTTGGACAAAGATGCAACCAGCTGTTTTTCTCAAAATTATGTTCCCACAGTCTTTTGGGTTAGAGTTGTTTTTGCTTTATTGTGGAGTCAGAAGTGACAATTAACAGAAAAGGAGTCTTCCTTTCTTGATCTTCTGGGACATTGTGTCCTGTTTGTTTAGAAAAAAACATGTAATTATGGCTTATTGTTTTCCATCAGCCCAGCCAAGCATTGTTGGAATTGTACCTTTTACTAGGTAGATGAACTATTGTACCACCAAAACAGGGAGAACAAAATGCCAGAACAAAGTTTGTTTAATGCAAAAGAAGGAAGCCTCGCCATCTTTATTCATAATGCATTTTCAAAAAAAGAGCTGGCACTGCCCAAAGTGCTGAACAAAAGGAACAAATGATTTTAAATAAATAAAAACGTTAAGATTCAGAACTAATAAGATATAAATTAAAAGCAGAAATAAATGATCCAAGTAAAAGTAGCAACATGAAATACAACACTGACGAGAAGAAAATAAATAAATTAATTAACACCTTACACAGCTTTAAAAGTTGAAGAAAAGAGGTGGGTCTTAAGAGCAGATTTAAGGAAAAGGAAAGCTGACTAAAACTGTATTTTTTTTTTTGTTTTAACTTACACAGTTCTCATGTGCAATTAGAAATATATTTCGCTTCCCAGATCAAATCTCCATATGGATCGCCTGACCACCACACATCAGAGTACGTCAGTATGGCTTGACCGATGTGGTTAAATGTACTATATCCAGTCTGATATTAACACAGCTGACTTGGGTAAATAAACTGTCTCTGCGTGTAATTAGACTGTATACGCTACATCCAACTTGTATTTTTAGAATCTTTTATTTCTGTGTATAAATGTCTTGAAAGGCAGGCGTGTCAATGCATCCTATCTGAACATTTACTGTGCATGTCTACACAGATGTTTTCCCTGTTCATACAAATGTATATGTGGGTGTAGAAAGATTTGGGCCAACATGTACACATAACTCCCTGTCTCAGAGAGCTTTACAGGGGGCCTGTTCTCACGGGATGGGGTGTGTCTGAGCACCTCTCGCTGAGCCATCACCAACGCAGAGGGAGCTTTAGACTGTCTGACCTCTCGCTCTGACCTCTTGCTGGTTCTCCACCTGGCCCCACGGACCTCCATTCTCCTGGCGGCTTCTGTTTGTTCAGGTTCCCCACGGCAAAATTCTTTCAGGTCTGGGTTTTAAAAAGCAGCGGGGCTCAGTTATGCCTCTTATACACCATAACAAAAAGAGCGCTTTAGAAGCTGACCAATAAAATCCAGCTTTCATGGAAGATTCAAAGTAAATCAAAACGGCCGCTGTCTCAGACAGATGTACGTAAATCTCCCTTCTTTCAGATTCTGAAGCTGAGTTTGAACATCATCAAATGGTCTTTGACAAATCTAATCCCTAAATGCATTGAGTTGCTGCTGTTTGATTGGCTATTCGTCTGCGTGTGTTAACAAGCAACTAGATCTAACAATGTGGTTTTGTGAGTGTATTCTTTAGTGTATGAGCCTATATAACTACCACAAATATTTTTGTCTGTATTTAGCATTCATTGGAATTGCGGAAAGCGTCTCACAGAGCAGAAACAAATGTTTTCATCCTGGAAACGTCTGATCAGTGCAAGTTCCTCAAACTGACTGCTGGAAAGACTTGCTACTTCAATCACGTCGGCGTCTTCACTGATTTCAACCACGAGTCTGTCCTGCAGTTGCTGCATTTCATTCTGTCAAAGTGTTCTCCGTAGGTCACCACTGGGTGGTCTGGTCCTATGCATTTTGCCTATACTTTGAGCAGTTACTCAGTTTGTTCTTTTATAATTGGTAAATAACACCAAACACTGTAACTCAGACACAGCCAAATTACCTTGTATATAACTCAATGTGTGACTCTGTCTAGCTCTGACATGTCTAGACATAGATGTTTTTGAATCAGTTTAACATTGTGTGAAGACACTACAAATTTACACAGTTATATTGGCTGTAAACTGACAACGTTACACTTTACCAAAGTGTAATAAGTTCAGTGTTGTCCCAAATTCAATAAAATATTGACAAAAAATGTGAGGGGTGCACTCACTTTTGTGAGATACTGTAAAGCAGGGCTCTGCATCTTAAAAACGGTAAATGTTTGATTACAGCTGTGTCCAAATAATAGTGCCCAGTGTCACAACTAAAAACGTTAAAACCTGTTTGCATTGCTTATTTCTTTAAAATCAACTTTTGCATACATTTACAAGTACTGCTCTGTCTAAAAAAATCTGCGGTCATAACCTCACAGTTACTGCACGTAACGTGCAAAATTGAGATGCTTTCAGTCCAAATAGGTCAGTTCGGTTTTTTATATAGCACCAATCAAATGTCCTCTTAAGTCATATACAGAAATAGTCAATTCAATCTAATCAAATGGGAACATTCAAATTCGATTACTTCTAATTATAAAACAGTGCGATCAAATTCAATTTATTATAGCCATGGGGGAAAGAATAATCTAAGAAAGCCCAGCCGATTGCATTGATCGGTTCTCTCATACTTAGCATGCTTGCGGCGACAGTGGAAAGGAACAGCTCTGTTTCAAAGCCCCTAAACACCACTGAACAACCACTGCTGCATCTCAGAATACTGTTTTAGAAAAAGAGTGAAGGGACACTGGGAAAGGGATTGATGAGAAGATAAAGTTAATGGCAGCAATAACTGCAGAGCATGCATAACACAAGAGTAGTACAAGAAAGTAGCAACTCCAAACCTGTTTTGATGTGTGTTTGGTATCACGTTTCCCCCATCTCACTGTTTGTTTTAGGTAAAGCTGAAGACTTAAGATCCAAAACTCCGGTGGTGTTTTCCTGCTTCGTGCAGGAAAACAGCATGAAGCTAAATTCACCATGCCTTATAATCAATGTTGTTATTTGTAAGATTTGGTATATCTCTTGGCATTCTCTTCGTTTTGTCAATCCATAGAAAGTTTTCCCACAGTGCATTGTGTTTGTTCATGTGGGCGGCAGCAAATTACCGCAGCAAATTAAGCTTGAAGGTGTATTGTGGAGTAGGGTTTCCTTTCTAGCCATTTCTCAGTTTATTCACGGTTTAAATCTGCTATCACTGTGGACACTGACTCAGGTGCTGCAGTAGCCTCAATTTCATGAAAGGCCTTTGGCTGCATAGGCTTGTCAGTGAATATCTTTATGAATTTTATCTTTATTTATCTTTATGAACTGATTCCAAATTGGCTTTTAACAGGGGAGTGATGGCCTAGTGGTTAGAGCATTGTGCTTTTGTCCTGGAGGTTGTGGGTTTAACTCCGACAGACTGTTGCTCTGGGTCCCTGACCAAGACCCTTAACCCCCTGGGTGCTGCACAGTGGCAGCCCACTGCTCCCCAAGGGGATGGGTTAAATGCAGAGAACAAATTTCATTGAAATGTATGCTGCAATGACAATAAAGATGACTATTATTATTAACGCTTGCAAACACCAAGCTTCTGGAAAGGCCTTCCCAACACCCTTAATCCTAGAGAGAATTTGTGGACTGTGCTTACCAGAGCCAGGGGCCTCATTTATAAAGCTTGCATACACACAAAATGGGGCCTGAAACTTGTTTATGTCACTTTCCACACAAAAGTTGGGATCTATGAAAAAAAAAATGAGACAGGAAAATGTTCGCTCCTCAGAAAATGTGCGCTCATGGTTTTATAAAGCTACATTTATTTTTTTACATACGCACACTTTTAGCATGGATTCTACGCAAAGTTTTATAAAAGAGACCCCAGATTTGTTACCTGAAAACAACCAAGGTCTGCCACAAAGACCGCTAAAATATCCATCCTGATCAAGGGAAAACTTACTAATGAACGTTTATCCAAATATTAGTGAGGTTCTACGTAAAAAGTGAACAAATGTTCACCAAAGCAAATTGGTGACAGATGTTTAATGATCTAGGACACATAAAATGGTTATCATTAAATGTTACCCTCTTTATATCTGGACCTCCACTATTTCTTAATCCACCAGTGTTAAAGTATTACCAACAGTACAATATTTGACTGTGGGGGAAGGCTTAACAATGGCTGCAAGTTTATTTACTTACTAAAGATGACACTTGTTTCCCAGAGTCATTAGTAAGAGGAAATTATACATTTCTGAAGGTTTTAGCCATTGTTATGCACACGAACACTATAAAAAGCAAGAAAGACAGAGTGGAGAAAAAAAGAATCAAGAATTTTTTTTTTTTTTTAAAGAAAACATTATCATAATAGATAGTTTTAGTTTATTTCTATATATCCTTCCATCAAAGCCAAAGTTTATGGAAAAAGTGTCACTTGGGGTTAATCCAGTCCTGCAAAAGCAAAGCAGAAGGATTACAGCAGTAAGAACCTGCAGCAGAGGGAGAAGATAATGCCTCTTAATGGGCATCTACAAACAAGAAACTATTGCCAAAATCATTCACATTGCAGCTGTTGAGATGTGAATGAAGTCAGTTTTCAGGACACAGTGGGAGGGGGGTCAGGGAGGGCAGGAACTGTTTTTTTCCCCAATCATCCCATGCTATAATCTACTGTTGCAACACACAGCTCAGGACAGCGGGCATTATCGGCTACTGTAAGGGGATTACAGGCAGCCATGTGATCTGCACACTGCAGGGGAGCAGGGAGGACAGGAAGTGAAGTGCATCGGGAATCTGAGCATATATTCATCTGGGATTAAGCTGCATCTTGTTCACAATCCCGGTTTACTCCCAGTGAAAATGCATCAAAAACTGTCTGAACCGTAACTTCATGTGTGTGTGTGTGTGTGTGTGTGTGTGTGTGTGTGTGTGTGTGTGTGTGTGTGTGTGTGTGTGTGTGTGTGTGTGTGTGTGTGTGTGTGTGTGTGTGTGTGTGTGTGTGTTTTTTCCCTCAAAGCCTTCAGCTACTGAAATCATATTAAACCGTCTTAGCCGGTGTAGTTTGTGGACTTCTAATATTATTATTGAAGGCCAGAGTTTGTGGAGACTTTCATAAAGAAAAAATATATGTAGATTAGGAAGGGAATGAACAAGGCTGAGAAAACATTTCAGTTATTAAAAGTCCAGGGGGAGGAAGGAAGGAGGCTTTTCTCCATAAAACCAGTTTTATCTGACCCCAGTTCATACGTTACCCAGAGAAGAGAGACAAACACATTTTCAAAGGAATGTAATTGACACACCTCGAGAATTTATGATTGTTGTGTCAACACAGACCATCCTCACTGCTAACAAAACGTCGGCAGTGGATGGAGATTGCATAATAGTTGCCATGGGAGCAATAAGTCCTTTTTAAAGTGGAGGGCTTGAATTACACTAGATATAGTTAAAAAACATCTAATTATGTTGGGAAAAAATCTTTTAAGTGCAAGGATTTAGTTTTGTGTAGTTCGTCAGTGGTTAAATCTAGTCACCCACTGAGACACTGACATTGTGTAGGGGACATGACAGGACTACTGGACCAAACACAACTGCCGGGACACGTCACAGAGGAACAGTAAACACAGCAGTCACACCTCTAACTTCATTTCACATCTTGTGTAAACCTTCTGACGAATGTGACTGAGCTCGGGAGTTCAAGTGAGTCCCAGCCAACCATTCCTCACATAAGCAGGACTGTAATGTTCAGCTTCAAGCGTTACATAAACTTCTCACAGACAAAAGGGTATGGGCCTCCAGAGGTTCTGTTGGTCACCTGATAATTTTAAAAATCTCTTTAAATAAAATGCCCGGGAACATTTGATTAAAATATGCTGTAACAGTGCATATTTTATCATGTTGTTTTTGTATCCCCCCCACCTCCAAACTCCACACACCTCATCCTCAAGTTTTGCTCAAATCTTTTGCCGTGTGTCTCCATTAGCTTTGCACATCTACTGATTTATTTATTTTTTTGCCCGTTCTTCTTTGAAAAGTGGCAAAATCTCAGTCAGACTGCATGTGGAGCATCTGTGAGCATCAATTTTCATGATGATTCTAAAACGGATTTAGATCTGGACTTTGACTATACCTTTTCAACAAGTACTTTGACCATTGTAGCACCGGGTGTATTTTTGGGGTTGTTTTCCTGCTGGAAGGGGAACATCTGTGCAGTGTCAGGAAAGTTTGCAGCCTCCCATGGATCTTCATCCAGTATTTTCTTATATGTGGCTTTATCAATTCTCCTATCAACTCTGACCAGCTTTCCTGACCCCTGTTTAAGAAAAGTTTGTTTCCTACTTGACCAGAATGCTTTCTTCCACTGCATGGCTTGTGGCAATTTGTAAACAGAATTCTCAGAATTTCTCATGGCTTCTATGATCAATGGTTTTATTCTTGCCACATTTCCATAAATGCCAGATTAGTTAAAACAGACTCCCAAGTTGACAGGACAACTATGTATAGGAACATAGCAACCATGTTACAGTAAAAACTCTGCTCAGAGGAGTTAAAATGTTGTCTTTAGCCTATATGTAAAATGCTAAGTGTGGAGAAAAACATCTGAATTCCCTCTTAAAGCTGCAGTTAGCCTGAAAATTTAATCAAGCACACCTTACATGCCCCTCCCCCTTGCTCTTTGCGGCACTACAGCCCTCCCTCCACAACTCCTCCCCCACAGCGGAGCCTAGCCAGCCAGACTGATTTAAGCCGGGTTTATGAAGGACGCATTCGCGAAGTCTAAGTGGCCATATTATATAATTTTGCCTACCACGCTCCTCCGCGTGGCCAAAAGTTTCCACTCTGTGCACCTAGAAAAATCCCTAGCTATGCGGACAGTCCCATGGGGAACAACATGGCAGACGAGCAACCGCTCCTTCTGGCCGAGGTTCGTAAATATAGACATCTTTATGATTTGGCCCATAAAGATCACCATGATCAACAAATTGTTAAATCGGCGTCACTATTGAAAGAAAGGAAGAGGCATTAAAATGTGGGAAACACCTGTGTTTTCTACTTTTACATGTACTGGGGCGTAGTATGCGTGGGGTAAGAGCACAACGCTGCCCTCTAGAGTCTAGGATATAGTGCTACTTTGGAGGAAAAGCCGCATGGAGCATAAGTGCTGCAGACGATGTGTCTCATTTCTGCACAGAGCGTACGTGTATCAAGCATAAACCAGCCTTTATGCTGTAAACACAGCATATCAGTCTGGTAAGCAGCGGGTAGAGCCCGACTACCTTGGCAGGGCAGGGGAAAGCAGCAACTGTGTTGAACAGATTCATGTGGTTCTGCAGTCATTAAACATGAATGCCACCCATAACACACACATGTGCGCATGTGGACACTGTAAAAGGAAAGTTTGAAGAGCAAATATTTAAGTTATGATGACTCAGCATTATAGGTTGTCAGTGTTAAATGTCTGGTAAGGGAAAAGAGCAATCCCTCCATATTGACACAGGGACATCGTAAAAAGGGTTTCATGCCTTTCTTTTCACTTTTTATACTTTCAAAAAAGAAGGTAAAAGGACTTTTATGGTAGCAAAATGTTTCCTTTGAGTTCTTTGTTTAACTGACGGAGCCTCAAACAAAGACATCTATTGTACGAGAGTCGAGTGGGATGTCGAAATCGAGACAGGGAGAAGGTGGAGCGGCAGAAAGAGGAGATTCTGATTGCCTTCATCCTGTACAGTATCATATGACTTCCATAACAGGAGTGTGGGCAGAGAAGCTGGGAAAGAGGGGGGGAGCATGTCAAGAAGGGCGTGTTGATCTCAGCAAATCAGAGTCCTTACTTGTTCAGGCTGGTTTATACTGCCTCTGCCTTGAATGTTCCCTGCAAATGTCCTGTGGGAAGATAGAGTTCTCGCAGTGTTTTTAGTCTGCGGGTTGCCTGCTCTCCAAGACACGTCTTGTTCACATAGCTACTCTTACCTCAGCCTTTAGTGACCCTTTTGATAAGAGATCATGTAACTCAAATCTACAGGTTAGATGAACTATTTATCTAGATAGAGGGGTTGTTGCTTTGAAATGAGGGGGGGGGGGGAAATAAATAAATTCAGTACTTTGATACATTATTCTTATTAATGTCGCTGCTTGACCAGACTTGTTTAACCAATCTAATACGACTGCCCAATGACTTTGCACAACCTTTTGTGCACTTGGGTGTGCCAGGACCACCACAATAAAACAGGTTTGACTGGAAAGATGGATGTGTTTAAGAGATCTGTTTTTTTGTAGAAAGCCAAATATGGATTAGATGATTACATAACTGAAGCACATTTTCCCCTTTGAGTCTGAAGGAAGCGTTTAAGTGCCTTTGTATTTTGCAAAATCTACCAAATCCTCTCTGCCAAAGTAAAACAGTCATTGGAAAAGGTAATGTGTTGGTGTATGAAGGGATCTTAAGATTTACTGTGTGCCAGACTTTATTTTTCCCAATCCACAATAAGAGGGATCGTTTCCCAACTAAGTTACCCTTTTCTGATGCCTTTTCTTATCCACCATTTTTTTTAAATTCCCCTCTAAAGTGAATTTACTTAAAATTTATTTTTGGCAATGTAACATTTTGAGGAAATAAATGACAGCCTGTTTGTCACATGTGCTTTCTGAGCAAGAGACCACAAGACAATAACGCATTTTATTTTTGTTAAAAAAATTTTAAAGGCAACTGTATAAATATATTTTATTTTGAACCATTTATTTTTGGGGGATTTTGCAATTTCAATCAAACATCCTTTCTTACATTATGGACCAAGAAAGCTTTTGAATGCTGCATGATGGTGAGAGCGTTGATAATATGATGAAGGCTAAAGTCTGCATATTGGTCAAATATAGTGGATGCACACCTAAGTTGTAGCGGGCTGATTTTTATTTGAGGGCCCACCTAAAATAAACCCCACTAACCACTGCAGTCCCACTGAACCCCTTTTAAATCTGCCATGATTGATCATTTTTCTGTTCTCCATTAACACAACTTGTTTTGTGGGTTAGCTAGTGAATTAAAATGACTACAAGATGGATTGTGTTTTGCTTGAACATCACATAAGTCACATCCTATTATTTATGAAGAAATATCTTCACAAATAATAACATTGTATAAATTAATTACACAGAAATTGCTGTTTTAAAGCCTTTATTTCTGCTTACAGCTTATAAAAACATGCCATTTAAAATTAGATTATTATATCAGCTCAATAAAAAACAAGATTCCTAATACAGCAATGTGTGCTTAATGAAAAGCATGTTTAATATGTGCTTGAAGATTTTTTATTTTCAAAAGGTACTTATGACCCACTTGACAGTGTCAGCAAGCAGACAGACAAGCCAGAACATGACAGTACTTTTAATCTGACAAACAAGTCTCATTGGAACACGTTCAAATTTATTGAATGTTACTGGTTTGACAAATGATCTTAAAATTATCACTATACTGCCATATCTTATAAGCAGGGAAGGCTTTCCTCAGTATCTATACAACTAATAGGTTTTGTCAGGCTTCATTGAGTGAACTTAAGTTCTCCATGGGGCCCGGGCGCCAACAGGGTACACTACAATCAGAAGTAAAGAATCCCAATATGTCGGGCTGGCCCTGATAGAGGCTGTTGGTGCAAAACACGCAGTCCCACTTTGCTCAGTGTCTGCCTTTCTATGTGTGAGTATAAGTTACATGAAGAAGAAAAACTGCATGTAAAAACAATTAATAAAAAAAACAAAACAGAAAAGTGGGTAGAAAGTCCAGGGATTTTCACTTGTGATGTACAAAAGTGTACAGAAAGGTGAAAAGGAAGCACATTAAAAATGTCATTTCTGACAAAAATGCCTCATGGCTTGCTATGACTTGCATCATGTGAATAACACTGAGAGTAATTTAACCGATTCCATCTGAACTGAACTCTGTGTAGCACAAAGCAAAATAACATCCAGCAAATCGCTGTCCTCTGCATTTAACCTCAGCTTCAAACCTACACATACAGTATGTACAAATTCACATAATACAACGATACATGCACATGATCAATCCTGTGTCCCCCTTGACAATGCAGCAGGGGGAAGCTCTTGGCCCTTCTGTGAAAGTGTTTTCAACTGAACTGGTTTAATTCTGCTACTTTGACCTCTAGCAGGTAACTGACTCTGCTTACTGCAGAGACAGCATGCAGGGAGATCCAGTTACGAAACCCTTGAGAGAGGCGGAGGAGACAAAATGATTTCCATTTGCTGCGCTCCTTCATTTCTATCTGTCAACAGGAGAGTGAGCAGGCTGAAAAACATCAAGGAGCAATATCGAATATTAACATTCCAGTGCCACGATCTAGGAACATCAACCAACTGAATAAAACATGTCAGGTTAAATACATCACCTATGTGCACAAAACTACATGTCAGCATTCCCAAGCAGAGCTATTCTTTGAACCAAGTCTTTGGAGAAAAAACTATGGGGAATAAAGGAATTGGGTACAAAACAAGTTAGCCTTTCAACCAAAATGGTGTAACATAGTCTTGTTACACCTTTCAAATGCAGCCTTTGTTTTGCCTTTACTAAAGGGAAACCACAGTTTGCTCATTTGCTTTCAAAGCAAACAGACAGTACGTGGCAAATGTGTTCATATTCCTTCAATTTTGTCACAGTCTCTCGCATTACACCCACCCAGTGACATACAATATATTTTGTAGGGAATTTATGTGACAGATCAACACAAAGTTTCAATACTTGCTGAATTTTTTTTTTCCGCAGTCACCACTGATAGTATTTTGGGACATTTTTTACCACCTCTGCACATCTCAACAAGTGTCTTGCAACAGATCCTCAATTGGATTTAGGTCCGGACTTTGACTGGGCCATTACAATTTGTGAACATGCTTTGATCCAAGCCATTCCAACATCTGGTTGCATGTTTAGGGTCTGCTGGTAGATGATTCTCTGCCTCCTTGCTGAGTCTTTTGCGGTCTCTGATAGGTTTTCTTTCAGCATTGCCCTGCATTTAGCTCCCTGCTGAACAAGCCCATCCCTACAGCATGATGCTACCGATACCACCATGTTTCACCGTGACTTCCAGTGTCAGTTTTTCCACACACGCAACAAAGCGCTCTCTTCCAGATGTTTGCTGTGTCTCCTACATGTAGACAACTACAAATTGTACTCCTTGGTGCTTTCTTTTCAGCAATGGTTTCCTTCTTGTCACTCTTCCTTTAGGCCAGATCAAAGAAGTGGGTGACTAATTAATGTTTGGTCTACAGATTCTCCCACCTGAGCAGTGGATCTCTGCAGCCATTCCACAACTATGTGTGATGGAGGGAAATGTACTCTCAGAGATGTTCAAAGCGTGGAACATTGTGTTATAACCCAACCCTACTTTCAAAATGGGATTATCTTAGATTCCTTGGTCTTCAAGATCTTCACAGGAAATGTATACTGAGATTAAGATAAACGCAGGTGACTCTGGGTAATAGTTGGGTAACCTTTGAAGGAATTTGAAAGCACTGGATTTTATTTAGTGGTATGAGAGTATTGGAGCTAAATGCTAATGGACACTGCACATTGTAGACGTTTATTTGCCAAAAGCTTGAAAACCCGTTAATGCTTCAGCTTCAGTCTAATGATTGCCCACGGCTTTGTGCTGGTTGATAACAGAATATCCTAATAAAATGCACTGAAGTTTGAATTAACGAAAGAGTAAAAGTTTGAGGGCTATGAATACTTTTGCAAAGCTCTGAAAAACTAAAAGGAGCTGTCAGAAACGTTTACTGAGCAACAAAGACAAAGTAAACAAATAATTCTTGGTACAAAAAAAAAAAGAACCTGCAGGCCTCGTAGAGACAGAGCCCTCACCTGATCCATGCACATATTAAGAGATTATATGTAAGAAAAATTGCAATTTGGATCGTAAATCCTTGGATGAAGTGTTGAACCTCATCCAAGGTGCTTGACCAGCTCATCTGCCAAGAAGCAACATAATAAATGGGGCTGGATTTAAATGTAAGTTCCGTCAAACATACTTGTGGTCAAAGCATCTGCACATTTGATCTTTGGGCATTTAGTATAAATTAAGTTGTTCTTCTAAGAAATCTGAAGGCAGACTGACTAAGTAGCTCGGGGACTATGGCACATACCACATGGTCATAAATGCTCTTAGCAGCTTAGGGTTGTGTATTGCCATTGTTACTAAACAAAAAAAAGAAAAGAAAAAAAGAAATCAGCAGCCCACCAGTGACTGTTATGAAAGGGCTCCATTAGACTGAGTTTTTAATCATCAACAGGCTGCAGCAGACACAGAGGACGGTTGAAGTAAAAGAATGTGAGTGTGCTAACAACGTGTAAATGTGTAAATAGGTACACCAAGCCCCTCATAATGCTCCAAGAGATCAGAGAGGGTGTACGGGCAGACTGGGGAGCATCCAAAACAGAAGCAAAACACAATGCATAAATGTATATTAGATTGCATGGTTGTTCTGCAGTTTTGCATGAAAATCCTTAGGAAAGCTTTTCATAATTAACAAAAATATCCCTGTTTCTATTTCAAAGGAAAAGCATCATCCTGAGAAGGTTCTCATGTTAAAATTATGCATGAACATCTCTCCAAAGAAATTCTTGTAAAATTTTCTGTAAAGTCCGAAATAATTTTATTAAGATTGATACGAGATCTGCTCGGGTTTACAACTCAGAAACAAGCTTCATCTCCTATCACTGAAATGGGTGAAAGAAAGACTTTTGTCATATTCTTCTGCAAGAGGCAGCCAAGCTTAGAGTTAAAGTGGATGGTAAATCATAAAAAAATTAACAAACTCTCAGAAACTCTGGATGAGACAAAGCGGGGAAACAAAAGGAAAGTACAGACAGGGCTGTGGGGATGAAACCTGGCCAGTATATATATATAGGTGTTACGGCCCCTGGCCTCTGGAGGCTGTGCAGGCTTCATTGTTATGCAAATCAGCTGTAACATAACATCTACCTGATTGGCTGCAGAGGAGCTGCGACCTCATTGGACCAGCAGAGGACTACCATGCCAATCTGACTGCTGATAAGACCCACCTGCAGCAGTATAAAAGACTCCAGAACTCATTCCTTCTTTGGGGACAGCTAGTAGGAAGTGGCTTTTGTTAAGCTGTTACCCCCACCTTTGGTGTTTTCAATTGTTTTGGGTCCATTTTGAATTAGTTGTGCTTCCTACTTTGGTTAAACACATAGTAATTTAATTTACACTAAGCACTTTGAAGATTATTAGACCTTTATTTTGTGTTAAACTGGGTTGTATTGTTTTGTGTTTGTTAAAACTCATTCTTTTTGTAATAAATCACCTTTTTATTATACTAATTTCTCTGGACACATTTTTATGTTGCCGCCCCTGAACCCCTAGACCTTGGGGGCGTAACATAAGTGGGGGCTCGTCCGGGAGAGCATCGTTAATAGGATCCCTTTGTCCAGAGTTAAAGGAGGAACATTTTGGGTTGTCTGTATCCAACAACCATGTCAGTTTCATTTAGTCTGGAGCACTTTTTAGTCGACCCCTCTCTTGAGCATATTGATAGCTGCCGCAAGAGTGACTTGCTGCAAATTGTGGAGCATTTTAAGATGCAGGTCCCAAAACAGGTCCTTAAAGGTGACCTAAGGGCTCCAGTAGTGGAGAAGTTGGTGGACATTGGTGTGATCCAAGAGCCTGATCTGCCTGAGGCTACTGTAGTGCCAGGCCAAAAGACCTTGTCTGTGGAGGACCTCAAAGATGGTCCTAGTGTGGAGGCAGCAGTGAGTGACCGGGGTCATCAGTTAGCTGTAATATACAAATATATACAAATATCAAAATAACTGCTTCTAAAATACATGAGCCTCAATGTGCCGGAAGAACATCCTTTCTTTTATTCTTCACCCAGAACGACTACTTTTGTCACACCTTTATGTCCCCTCGCTGCAGAAATACTAATTTAGATAACTATTAACCTCCATGTTAATAAAATAAAACGACTCAAATAAATCAAAAGGTCTCCTTGAACTATTAATACAAGTGCTTAGTGTATGAGTGCAAAACACATGTTTCAAGATGAAATATTTCCACCATGACTCAAAGGCTACTCCATAAACCGACGCCATAGCATGACACAGCATGATTTCCAGCTCTAGATTACATAAGAGGGCTTTGACACAATCTGGCTAGCTGAGCACATGAACAGTATTCCCGTTCACCTATCTAAGCAAGTAAGAATACTTTTTACAGGCTTTATGAACTTAGAGATAACTCCTGAAATAAAGATTAAATACATGTTTGATCCAAGGAATCACTGAAGAACTTGACTCATTCTATCTTTTGGTTTTATGTTCTTCCCTTATGTCCTTTTAAATTTTAAGAGAAGATAAGAGTTATTTTCACCTCAAAGATTTGATTCTCGTCATTGGTCATGAGAATGCGTCGACAAACGCAGATTAACATCCTCCTTTTCCTTTCTCAAATCTACGCCTGGATTTCCACTCTGTAGAGCACTTTCACCATGACTCAGCAAATTCCTTTATTCACCATGCAGTTTTTAAACAGCCTTTTTTGTGCTGTAATCTTGTGCTCCCAGGATGATTTTGCAGAAAATCTAAAATCTATTACTGGATAAGACTACATTTACCAGACAATCAAAGCCTTTTTATTTATGCTCCGTTACGTGACACAGCAGCAGCATGTAAAGGGTTGGTGCGGTACATTCAGATTTGGTTTGAAGTTTCTTTTTTTGGCTCCATTTACAGGGCTGCCCCTTCAAAAAGTATCCTCTGTTTTAGCTATTTTCTCAGCTTTTAAAATCAGACAGAGGTAACTAGAGTAAACACAAATAGCATTTTAGCAGTCAAATTGTGATTTTTGTTAAAGGAGGGAAAAAGCAAGCCAAAGCCACCTTGTCCTAAGTGGAAATAGTAATCGTCCCTTAACCTAATAACTGGTTGTGTTTAACGGATGGGCGGATGTTCTGAGAGGAATACAGGGATCTGTTAGTCATGGCGAGTCCTGCAGGTGCTGAAGCAGTAAAGCAGCGACAGAACATCCAATTACCAACGTCATGTTTGACTGTAGGAATGTTCTTTTTCTGAAACGCTGTTTATTTTACGCCAGATTTAATAGGACACACCCTCTGAAAGGTTTTAGTTTTTCCTGTCTCTTTTTTACAGACATAGCCAAAATTGTTGGCACCCCTCTGTTAATCAAAGCAAATCCCACGATGGTCACTGAAATAACATGAAACTGACAGAAGTAACAACAAATAAAAATTTACTGAAAATTAACCAATCAAAAACAGACACTGCATTTGAATTGCGGTTCAACAGATTAATAAAAAAAAACAACTAATCAAACAGGCCTGGATAAAAAGTATGGTACCCCTAGAAAAGATTGAAAATGATTTGAACCTAGGGAAATGTTAAACTAAGGTGTGTCCTCTAATTAGCATTGCAGAAGTCTTCAAGTTTTTATCCAGTCAGTCTGCCTATTTAAAGGGTGACAGGTAGTGACTGTGCTGTTTGGTGACATGGTGTGTACCACACTAAACATGGATCATAGAAGATGAAGGAGAAAGTTGTCTCAGAAGATTAGAAGGAAATTTATAGACAATCATGTTAAAGGTAAAGGCTTTAAAGACCATCTCCAAGCAGCTTCATGTTCCTATGACTATAGTTGCACATGTTATTCAGGAGCTTAAGGTTCACAGGACTGTGGCCAACTTCCCTGGACGTGGCTGCAGGAGGAAAATGGATGACAACTTGAAGGGAAAGATCATACAAATGGTAGCCAAAGAGCCCAGAACAAACTCCAAATAAAGTCAAGGTAACCTCCAAGGTCAAGGTACATCAGTGTCAGATCACGCCATTCATCACTGTTTGAGCCAAAGTGGACTTCATGAGAGACCCACTCTTGAAATAAAATGATATAAAAGTAAGACTGAAATTCGCCACAAAACATCTGTGAGAATGTCCTTTTGACAAATGAGACAAAACTGACAAAACAAGGCCCATCAGCTCCATGTTCACAGACACGAAAATAAAGCATACCTGGAAAAAAACACTGCCGTTACTATGAAACATGGAGGAGGCTCGGTTATCTTCTGGGGCTGCTTTGCTGCATCTGGCACTGGGTGTCTCAGATCTGTGTAGGGTTCAGTGAAATCACAAGACTATCAAGATATTCTGAAGAGAAATGTCTTGCCGAGTGTCAGAACGCTTGGTTACAGTTGTAGGTCATAGGTCTTCCAGCAGCATAATGACCAAAAACACACTGCTAAATTTACCCACGAATGGCTAAACAACTATTCTGAAGTGGCCTCCCATGAGCCCTGATCTACATCCTATTGAACATCTATAGAAGGAGCTGAAACACGGCAACCTTGAAACCTGAGACAAACGGAGCAGTTTGCTCTTGAGGAGTGGGCCAAAATACCTGTCGACAGGTGCAGAGGTCTCATTCATGGTCAGATCGATTGTTTGACTGCAGTGATTGCCTCAAAAGCTTGCACAACAAAATATTAAGTTACAGGTGCCATCATTTTTGTCCAAGCGTGTTTCACTGGTTTATTTTTTCAGATGATTCTGTTGATCCACAATTCAAAAGCCTTGTCGGGTTTTCATTTTTTAAGTTTCAGGTAATTTTCATGTATTATTTTTGCTAGTTTCAAGTTATTTCAGTGACCATTGTGGGATTTGCTGTGATTAACAGAGGGTTACAACATTTTTTTCCATGTCTGTATACTGAATTGTGAACCAAAACCTTAACCAAAGCAAATGAGGCCCAAAGGGCTTTGGATGTTCTGGATTTTTTCGTGACTTCCTAAATGAGTCGTCGATGCTCTTGGATTAAATTTCAGAGGCCAGCCTCTCCTGAAAGGTTAACTATAGTTTGTTTATTTGTTGATAACCACTTTCACTATTGTTCAGTAGAGTACCAAATGCTCAAAATGTTTCTGTTTCCTAGCTGTTCCTGAATGTCTTGAGCTTTCAGCAAGATTTTTTATTTTTTTTTATTTTTGAGATATTTTAGCCTAATTCATCTCGCCAGACAGGTTCTATTTCAGGGGTTTCTTGATTTTATCGGTCGGGCATTAGTCAGATCTCGCTGTAGCGAGTGAAGCTGAAACCCAATAAATGTGGTTATTCACAGTTATTTTATGATTTAACCGAAGGGGGCTGTGATGCATTCACATAGGGCCAAGTTGCTGTGGATATATTTATTTCTCTTAACAATGAAGCCATCATTTGAAAACTGCGTTTTATTTTTACTCTCATTATCTTTTCTTGCATCAAAATCGTATGGGAGGAAATATTTTTTCATTGTACTGTATCTACATTTTTTTTATGACCAGTCTTTTTTCCTTTCATCTGTTCACTATGCAACACCCATGACAGTTTGGTCATCTGGAGTCCTGTTTTTTCTTTGTCCCTATTTCAATTCTCTAGACCCGTTCGCTGCATTACCAAAATGTAACTTTTTCAGATGAGCTATAAATTCTTCACTGTAGATCAGAGGGGGTGGCTTCTAATGATGAATGGTCAGTTTTGAACGTTATCCTGGTGAATACTGATGTTTAAAACAGAATGGTCATAAATGTACATGTCAGGGAATTATTTTGTACTTTTAATGAGAGATTATAAATTACCTTCATAATTATGACCGTTTTGTACAAAACATCTATGCCGAACCCTGATGACATGAAGCCTAGGCGCAAATTCAAGCTGGAAGACTTCCGCCTACCTGTTACTGCGTCATCTTCATCTCTGGACCTCGACCCGCTTTCTCCAATCTTCAATCAAGCTTCCGTTTAAAAGGCTCCACACCCACGCCGCCTGTCGCTTTCCAGCTGTGCTCGACCCACCTCCTCCCCTTCTCCACCAGCATTCCAAGACGTCATCTTTTCCAACCTCCACCACCAGTGACGGGCCCCGGGGGAGCATCCCTATTCAGCGTTGATGGGCTCATCTGAATTCGTCGGAATTGCTCAAATCTTCAGCAGGGGCCCGAGCGCCAAAGAACTGTTATTCATTTTGTCAAATAAATTTGTTAATCGTTCTCTCTTTCTCCGTCTGAGTCTCTCCAGATTGAATTAGAGTTTACACAGGTAAACCATCTTGAAAATTCACCCAATTGTTCTCAGCATATATTTTCAATCCAATTTAATATTTGTTTAATTGTATTTAATTGGGAGTAAAACAAGAATGCAGATTATGATCCAGCAAAGTACCATCTGAGAATGCAGTACTAGTATTGATGTTGACACATTAATCTCAATTGATATTGTGTCTTTTAAAACATAATTAAGACCACTGTACAATAGTTTTCAGCCATCCCTCATTTCCTTATATTTGGCATCAAAAGAAACTGATTTTCTTGCATATCTCGTTCTAGCATTACAAATACAAAAGTTGCTCTTTTAAGGTGATCTTGAACAGTAGTGGCTCAGTCCTGAAGTACTTTTAATGTTTGACTTTAGACATTGCCGGCTTTTTCATTAATTTTGAGTCCATAACATTTTCAGAGGCAAAGTATTTCTTTGAGTTACACCATTTAACCAGTGAGTTAGGGTTAGAAAACAGAAAACGTAGCAAAGTACCATGTTTAAATGGCATCTCATGCAACAATTGTGTCTTAGTGCCAATAACGTATTTTCAAAAAGATGTAAGTTGATAACTTGGATACTCGATGAGCAACAGCAGAGATATTTTTCTCTATGGTCCTGCGCCCATTTTCTGATTTTTTTTTTTTAATAAGGACACGACATATATATATATATATACTCTTCATGTGCTGTAGATGGATTTTCCTGTCTGAATCTTGTTCTTTTTTTCCTCCAGTTGTTAACATTCCTTATTTTTGAGCACACAATACACAGTGTTTATAGACCGTAAATGTTTTCACATTTTTTTATACTACAATCCCAGGATAGATCTCCAGATAATAACACATAGTTATAGAGAGGAAGGAAATGGACTAATGTTTTTTTTTGTTTGTTTTTATTTTACAACTAAACCTCTGCAACGTGTGTCATGCATTTGTACTCTGTTGACAATTATCAAATCTAGCGCTGGCTCAAGAAGTGCCCTCATAATAAACAGAGACAAACCGTTTAGGTGACACATCAAACACATGGAAGAAGGTTCTCTAGTCAGATGAGACCAACATGTAACATTTTAGCCAACATGCAAAATGCTATGTGTTATGAAAAACTAACACTACTAGAATGGTCTAGTCAAAGTCCAGACCTTAATCCAATTAGTTGAGGAGAATTGTGGTCTGGAAAGTATTGACACAGGAGGAGCTGAATGAAACTGTAAAACATAAACAAATTTGGGGTGGGGTATAAATTTTTGAATGCCACGATGTGAATAAAAATACATTAAAAATGGAAATAAGATATCATTATGAAGGATGTAAAAGTGGTTATATGTAGGTCAACCGTCATATCCTCACCACGAGCACAAGCAGCTTGTTTTTACAGATAGAGGGCTCTACTCTAGAGAAACTCTCTGGGCTGGCTCGTACCTGCGTATTCAGCCTTTAAGATTGTCCATTCTCACAGGACAACACACTGTTTCACAGTGATTCCTCGCAATCATTTACACAGGCAGAGTGAACAATGGAACCGGTTTGATATAACAGACTGGCTGCTGAGAGGACAGCTCCCTACCAGCATGGCTTCTGGTCCTGTGAGCTTTCTTTGGTGTTAAAGGTGCTTTTCCCACCAGTTTCTACCAGTGGGACCTTTCTGGGGGGAAAAAGCCCTTGGATTGTTGTTGAAGTGTAAGGTAACTCCAGAGAGTCTTGGATCAGAATGCTCACACATATCAGACTTTTAGGCCTCTGTATCCTAGACAATAAGAGTCTGTCTCGAGTTACAGTTTGAAACACGTCTTGCCAAAGACGCCGTGACAGTAGCCAGGGAACCATCTTCTCGGAGAAATGTGAAACCTTTACTTCACTCCATCATTCATTCTTGCTTATCACTTTGATTCAGTTTTTTTTTTTTCAATCACATATACGTATCAGAAAAATATCAGAATGAAAACAGACATGCTTTACGTCTGTCTGTCTGTCTTTTATTCTTTTTTTTGTTTTTACATCACAGCCCTGATTGGACAAGAAAGAGCACTGCTGGAATGTGGATATCTTTGGCCCCAACCCTCGTAGATGTTAGGTTGATGTTATCTGTCCGTCTGGCTTTTCCTGTGCATTGCACCTTGATGTTTCAAAAACAAAACAGATTAAATACACATTTGTTGATTTGATGATCAAGAAGAGAGCAATTAAACACCCAAAGGGAGACGGTCATATCAAAGTCCAGTGGCGGTCCAGATGCAGAGAAATCCTACACCTCTCCTCGGTTAAAGCGCCCTAGTTTAACTGCCACTCTAATAAAAGAGACTAATCTGTGAGGGGATTAGTCCTCAAGGCTGCATTTTGAATGCAGAAATTCATTTTGGAGCAAACTATTTCTAAAAAGGCAATAATGCAACCACAAAGCACAAATGTGGTTGCAGTATTTTTGAAAATGTAGACCTTAGACTTTTCACAGAATGAGACAGTTTTTTTATGTAAAACTGGTAAAAAATGCTATACAACTGTCTAGATTACAGTGTTTTTAAAATATTCAGACCCCTTTTACTTTTTTTATTATTATTTTTTAAATTTTGTCAAATTAAAACCGCAAACTATAATGTGTTTTCTAGGTATTTTCCCTAATATATCAACACAAAGTAGCAAAAAATTGTGAATCGGTAGACAGGTTTCAGCCTATATTCAAATTGTTTCATAAATGGAGTTCTGAAAAGAGTGGAGATCATTTGTATTCAGCCCCTTTTAATCTGATACCTTTGATTAAAATCCAGTGCAACCAGTTTCTATTGGAATTCACATGAATGGTTACCCAGATTATGAAACATCATCCCAAGCTTTAAATATCGTAAACAGCCACTTTCATTCCATCACTTGGAGTATTGCACAACTACAAACCTATCAAGAGACGATTAAACTGGTCGGTGAAGGAAAGCGGGGATCAGAGAAGCAACCAAGAGGCTCGTGGTAACTCTGGAAGAGCTGCAGCAATCCACAGCTCCAATGGGAGAATCGTTCAACAGGACGACTATTTCTGCATTGAGCAAATCTGGTCTAAAGGAAAAGTGATAGAAAGAAAGCCATTGTTTAAAGATAATCAGAAGACATCCTGTTTTCAGTTTTCAACAACCCAAGGGAGACAGCAAACCAGTGGAAGAGGGAGCCCTAGTCAGATGAGGCAATATTGTTATTTTTTTGGCATGTGTGGAGGAAAACTAACAGCGCACATCTCACTGAAAGATGGAGGTGGCAGCAGGGACAAAGAAACTGGCCAGCGTTAATGGCAAGATGGATAGAGATAAATACTGGGCAATAAGAAAACCAGTTAATTTGCAAAAGACAAGGACAGAGGTTCACTATCCAGGGAGACAACAATCATAGAACCAGAGATACAGTTGAATAGTTTAGATATAACATATTTATGTGTTAGAATGACCCAGTCAACATTTATACCTAAATATGACTAAGAAACTGTGGCAAAACATGAACATCAATGATTCTCTTAATTGTGTCTAACACAGATTAAGCTATTTTGCAAGGATAATTTAACACTTCTCTATGTACTGGTAGAAACAAGTCCCTAAACACTGGCAGCTACAGTTGTTATTGAAGGTAGTTCAATAACAACTGTAGCCTAAATATCAATGTACACTACAGATTTTTTTTATTTGCAAAAAAAATGAAAAGAAGGTTTGCACCATCATCTTGTGCTCTGTGTTGGTCTAGTACATGGATTGCATTACAGTTTGTGGTTGTATGGTGACAAAATATGCAGTTGTGTGTATATTTTTGCAAGGCACTGTATGTAATAATTTCGGAAAAGCGATGTCTGCCGTGTTTTTGATGTTGATCTAGGCTCTACTGTGAACTCCTGGAGGAGTCATTGATGCGCCACATCCGGGAAGGGTCACCGCACATTCCATGTTTTCTCTTTTTGTGGTTTCCTGGAGTCACACGGCCTTAGAAATGGTGTGGCTGGTGTAACTCAACTAAGCTTTTTAGGTGATCACAGTTGATTCAGGGTTCATTGAGGCGGTTAATTACTTTTCCAAAGAGGGCCAGGCTGGTTTAGATAACATTTTCCTTTAAATACATTTCCTTCCTATTACAAAAACATAGTTTTAACACATCCTTTTGTATTTAAAGTATTATAAAGTATATTTTATATTATGTACTTAGGTTGAGGGATTGCTGCAAAGTCATGGAAAATGCAGACAACTGTCCCTGTGGCTCTACGCTCTTTCATGAGGAGTGAATGCTGCTCGTCAAGACTTGATGCCATCTACTGGGTTTCCTTAGATAGGAAACTTTTTGACCAATCTTTATAATCTGACCCAATCAGTATAATCTGATTGAATTTGACTTTGGAAAATGCCTTAAAATGACATCATGAAATAAAATTGATTATATTATCTACTATATTGAAAATGTGTGTGATGATCTGAAATACTGAAGTGAGAAAAAGAGAAAAACGTGAGAGAAGGCAAATACTACACTACACTATTCATGCCAGCTGTGCTTGTGTTTTCTGATATCCACCTAATGATGGTTTCACCATGACATGTTATGAAGAAATGCTGTTTGATTTTGTTGTATGCTATATAGAGCTCGATAAAATTCATAATAATGCTCAACTGAGACATCTGTGTTCAAGTCTGGCAGTGCCACGTTTTTTTTTAGCATGATGCAACAGCCATAAGATAAATAAAAGCTTTTTTTTCGAAGCTCGTTTTTGTCTCCTGTCGTTCATCTTCAGTATTTTACCTTAGTAACGAGTTTCCAGTCATCAAAATAACATTCTTTAAGTGACACAGCAATACGCTTCCGTACAATAAAGCGCCATGGGTATTTTAGTAATGGAGCAGCCGGCGTGCCACCGACACGCGTTTCCTCCCAGAGCAACCAGAGCACGCCCTGTCTTACGTAAAAGAGGCGGGGATTAAATGCCGGTTAAAAGCGTGGTAAGAACTTATGTTCTCATATGCGCGCATCTGAAGCACACAGGGCAAAGGAAGTCGGTTTTTAACCGCGCTTTAGCACCGAGAGACTCCCGCCTTATTTCGGAGTCACTGCTGAAACTTTAGTTTTAAGTTAAGTAACTTTGATCAACATGGCTGAGAAGGTAGACCTAGAGGAAGTCAAGGCATCCAACGGCGAGGCGCACCGCGATGAGCAGATGGCCAACGGGCTCACCGGGCCGAAGAAGAGCAGCCCGGAGCCGCTGGTCGAGCGGGTAAAGAGGATCGTCAGAGCGAACCTGCTGGTGATCCTGACCGTGGCCGGGGTCATAGTTGGGGTCTTTATCGGGCTCGGTGTGCGCAACGCGTCGCTGACCGAAACCCAGAAAATCCACATCGGCTTCCCTGGCGAGATCCTCATCCGGCTGCTGAAGATGATCATCATCCCCCTGGTGGTGTGCAGCTTGGTGTCCGGAGCGGCGAGCATCGACCCCAAAGCCCTGGGGAAACTGGGCGGCTGGGCCATGCTGTTCTTCTTGGTGACCACCTTGATAGCCTCCTCCATCGGGGTGGTGATGGCTTTCATCATCAAGCCGGGGAACGTGGACGTGATCAACGCGGTTGACCAAGGCCAAGCGGACGGTGACGTCCCGGCCCACAAAGAAATTATAGACTCCTTTTTGGACTTGATAAGGTGAGTCTGAAAGTTTTTTTTTTTGTTTGTTTTTTTTTTTTGTTGGGGGGTGGGTGGTTGTGCGTAATGGTTCACATTGACGGATCAGTGTATTTCCGTTTCCTCAAACAGGGTCAACGTAGCGTAAACTACATGAGGCATGCGGCTTCAGCTCACCTGGCTGCGTCTGCGCCCTGCTTGTAATGACAACAAGCGGTTGCATCAGCTTCTGTTACCATATGCGCTTCTCCGCAGCTCTTGGCGCAAATATAGGAACATAACTCCGTCGAGCATAGAGAAGTCAAGACTGCATGTTCTATATAAAAGAAAATGGTAATTGAGATCCCCTATAAATGTCTAAAAGGAATAAACTGGGTTAGTTAGTTGCTTTGTTCATTTAAAATATTGTTTTCCTTGTCCTCCATTAGTGCCCCTGCTCTGGCCCTAATTACTGACCCTTAAAATTGGACCGAACTGGGCTAAGGGGTTTTGAGATGCAGTTTAATTGATGTCCCTGATCTCACGCAGGCTGCCTGTTAATAATTTTGATAAGTTTCTGTACACTGGTCTCAAAGTTGAAATATGTGGGCTTCATTAGTTGATAATGAATGCTTTAATATTTTATAATAGTTTCTATTTTTATCTTAGCTTACTTAAATGACTAAATATAACAGAGATTTTCATCAAACTAATGTGCAAGAGTAAAAGGACTTAAATAGTCATGAATATTATTTGGGTGGCATTTGGGATAACAGTAGTTACGTCAATTCATGTCATTTGTGTTTCACATGGGGTAGTCACGTGTACGAGCTGTACTTGAATGCACCACGGAGTTCTGTGACTCTAGTGAAGCGCGTCTGTGGGTCACTATTCCTGCCGGAGTAGGACAGATTTCGTTTTCACGTGAACAGGTGCTTCACCTGAAGTGACGAGAGGGGCTTTCTTGCCATGGCTGGTGTGGTCACACACCTTCCTGTTCCTGTATGGTACCAAAATCAATGGGGGGGGGGGGGGTGAAAGAGCTGTCTCTCCACCCTACTGTTCCTGTGATGTCATAGGATTTCCGTTCACAAAAACCCGTCTGCCGCACCTAACCAGCCCAACAGGCTGATGTCTGCTTGGATTATATTTAGACCCGAGCTGGTGCATCTGCACACAGCAGAATCTACTCTCACATGTCTCTAATTAAAGACGCTGGCTGGCAGATTGCTGCTTAAACTCACTGAACCCGTTTTTCCTCTTTGGTAGCCCTTTCTACTTCAGATTTTTTTTTTTTTTTTTTTTTTTTTTTTTTTTTTTGCATGTGTCATTTTCACGGGCCATGTGTTATTTCACTTTACCAGATGAAAATAGCTGTGCCCAGAGTAAAATAACAACTGAGTCAGATCCTGGTGGAGCATCAACATCTTTTGACAAATCATCAGGCTGTTTTTCTTTAACCCATTAGGAGATGAAGTTTTTTCTTAAAATACCATTTTCTAGGGAAAGCAAAGAAGGAAGCGCTCGTTTTAGCCAGCTGATTGACAGTGTGCAGCAAAACGGTGGGGGGCACCAGTACTGCTCAGTGCTCCCTATTTACTTTGTTTAATCTAGCATCTCCCTCAAAGAACATTTTAGCAGTTTTAAAACCAGAACTTTTTTTTTATTGATGGTGTGTGTGTGTGTGTGTGTGTGTGTGGGGGGGGGGGGGGGGGGGTTCCTAGGAAGACCGAAAACCGTAGTTAAACAACTGCAGCTACCCGATTTCTCATCACCATTGCAGAACAGCTGTTACATAACGTTATTTTTAAGGCAGCTTTTAGTAATTATGGATGGATTTTGCACACCTCCCCCCCCTGTTCCTCCTCTTCCTCTTAGGAGGAAACCCACTACAAAAAAAAAAAAAAAACTCCAGGAAAACAGCTGAAATCTGAGGTGTAACAGGGCAGCCGTTCTTTACTCATTAACGTGATCCCGTGGCTTAGAATGCAAATGAGCCTCTGATTGACTAAACTCACTCTGTGTGTCACACGTGGATTTCTATCTGTGCCGATCAAGGAATAAAGAGTGAATATAGAAACCGAGGCGGGGGTTCGTTCCTCGATAGCTCGGCATTTGGAGCCGCACGCGTGATTAAAGGCACAGCCGTGCTTTTTACACGTTATTCACAAAGAGTTTTAAGTTGTCTGACTGCTTTTTAACAGATTAACATTATTACCCCTGGATATTAATCGAGACCTGTTGCTAAACCAGACCAGTGACTTGCAACACAATCGCCTAATTTTAGCTAATCAGATGTGGGCATTTAGACTAATAGGAGTAACCCAAGCACACCCTCCTCCTTCTTTATAGGGTTTCAAAATGCCACAACATAATTAGAGTAATATTTGGTGGGTTTTTTTATATATATATATATATATAGTGCACTTTTCACGTAGAGTGTAGACAAGATGAAAGGGCTAACAGAAGAGAGCAGGAGGAGCTACTGAGAAACGGGCAGAAATGAAGCAACTGTAAAGTCTTACTCAAGGAGATGTATATTTATATTTGTGTGTTTTAAACTTGGTTTGATGGCATGTGAACCCCTGCAGCACTGATCTTTCAAAAACCTTTCTGTTTAACCATGTCAGTTTCCACAGTCGACTCCTCTTTAGTAAAGCCGTTACGGCTTGTTCACCTTTCCAGGTGCAGATAGAGCCACATTTACAAAGACGTTCACACAATGAACCGTTTATTAACACGTGAGGGCTGATGGTGAGCTTTTGTGCTCTCCGTGGAAGCAGTAAGCACCCGTAGTTTTATTTCTTTTTTTGTTATGTTTATAGTATTGTTATAGTTATTGTTATTTGGAGATAACCTGGAAGAAAGGTTGCTGACTTAGTTCAGTCAGTTGGCTGAGTAAAGCTATCAGTCGTTTCAAGTTGAAAAAGACGTTTATCTTGTGTAGGACACACGCAGCACACGTATGTTTCCACATTATCTTTATCAGACAGCAAGTCTGTCTTTGAGAGTGAGCCCCCTGCATCTCTCTCTGTTGTTCTAGTGGGTTCACAGTCGAACGTACTGGGTGGATCTGAACTTTTCCTATATAACATCGGCCTGGTCATCGATTCAGCTTGGGTTTTAACGTTTCGTGTCACCGTTTGGCGGCAAGTCGCTGCGTTTTTAAAACGGGCCCCGCTGCGGGGTCAGGCAGACGCAACTAACGCCACGTTCGCAGCCACTCCTGTGCATCCGGGTCGACATTTCTTGCCTCCTGTCTGTTCCCGCGTGCACCAAAAACAAATAAAAGGAGCAGGGCTGTTTGCCTAGCGTTCATCGTTCCCGTTGATTACGGATAATGAAAGGGTTTAAAGCGAAACATTTATTCTTCTTCGTTGACCTGCCCCAGATTGGAAAATGCAACAACACCCCAAGACGACGTCAGACTTAAATGAAAGAGGACACACCTTCGTAGCAGCATGTGATGTGGCTTTTTGTGTGTGTGTGTGTGTGTGTGTGTGTGTGTGTGTGACAGTCGGCGTTGGCATGACAATGACACCATTGTGTTTTTATCTCACAATTTACATAGCAATGCCACATGGTAATCATAGAGGACGGCCTTAGAATGTGGCGCATACTTTTAGCACCAACGAGTCTGAATATAGCAATCAGCTGAGAAAGATTCACTGCAAACCTGGTATTTGTGAGGTCAGCAGGATGGAGTTTCACATCAGTGTTAGAAAATAAAAGAAGTGACCTTCAATACAAGGAAGAGGAAGTAGACCTGTTCAGCTGTGAGCTCTGGTATGAGCTACTGTATATGACCACAGACCAAGTACAGTATATCTAACATATCAAGTACCTCTTGATATATTAGATATACAACAAAAAAGTTATTTTATTTCAGAAAGTTAATTGAATCAATGAATTACACCCACTGCTGTATTTCCACAAAGAAGGCAAGTAAGCCTCCACAAGGGTTGTTGCCAAAGGACCTAGCTAGTGCTGGATCCAAGCGTATTAAAGGAAAGTTGAGTGGAAGGAAAATCTGGGGGCAGCGATAGGTGCACAGTTATCAGCAATAACTTCAGTCTGGCGGTGTTTGTGAAACGGAGCCGGTTCAGAAATTTGCCGCATTAGAAGGGGGGGGGGGGGGGACTCCAGCTGAAGTCATAGCTTCAAAGATTACTGCCACATTTCCGGGTAGTGGATTACAGCTGTAGTATTTATGGGGTTGTTGGTGTTATTTAAACAGAATCTTTGGATTTTCATAAGCTGGAAGCCATATCAATCCATATTAACTTTAACAAATTCCTGTAAAAATAATATACATTTAATTTTTCAAATAGAATTACTGTACTGGACGACATTTTTTGACGATCTTCTAATTTATTGAGACACACCGATCTGATTTTTGCTGCTCAGAACCAAGTTCTCAGTTGGTTCTGACTATAAAACATAAAAAAGAGACAAAACTTTGCTGCAGGAACTTTTTAGTAAAGTTATTTTCAATCAAACCAGAAAATAGAAGAATTAAAAGATCATCTCTGTTTTTACATCAAAGCATCTGTCTTTAACCGTAACTTTTTTTTTCCCCCATTAAACTCTAAAACATACATCACTGCATTTTTTTTTATGTGTGGTTTATATACCAACGTTAATGCCTTATTGCTCCAAATCTATTGCAGGCGGCTTAGTTCACGGGTATCGAGTACACAAGGTTTTACGAGTTCCTGGCGGATTGAATTTGCAGTTGGACTTAATGTATGTAGGAGCTTTTTGTACTAGTTAGTACAGAGTTATTACCTCCATGGGAGTTAAGTAATAGGAGCACAGAAGGGAAGAAAAGTGGATTACTAGTTTAGTTCTTTGAGCTCTCACCTCGTGTGATTATTAAAAATGTTTTAATCACCTGTGTGTGTGATCATACACATCTTGGCGGACTTGGGCCTCAAATGTTTCTGCTCTAGTCTTTTTTTTTTTTTTTTTCTCTACTTTCGGCTTTTTTTCTCATGAGTTTGTAAAGTGAGGTTATACATGGTGTTTTCATTTCTTTTCACAGAAACATCTTCCCCTCCAATTTGGTGTCTGCTGCCTTTCGGTCGGTACGTATTACACCCTAAATCACAGATTTATTTTCACGGTCTTGATATTAACCTTACATAAGCTGAGGCTTGTTTGGCTGCTTGTGTGCTTATTGCCGTTCTTAACGAATAACCCGATTCTTTCCTCCTAGTATGTGACCTCCTACCGCAGTGTAATAAAGAACAACACCCAGGCCAACAGCCTGAACCTCACCGTTGAAATGGTTAGGCGTTTATTTGGTTATTAGAAATAATCTAAAGTTGATATTTTGTATATTACAGTATTTTTTTAAACTTAATCTTCTCTTTATTTCAGGTTCCCAAGGGTACAGAACAAGAGGGCATGAACATCCTTGGCCTGGTTGTCTTCGCTATCGTTTTTGGTGTGGCTCTGAGGAAGCTGGGTGAGGAAGGAGAGATCCTCATCAAGTTCTTCAACTCCTTCAACGAGGCCACCATGATACTGGTCTCCTGGATCATGTGGTAAGAAAACATGCTCACAAACGTCTTGGTGTTTTGTGGCTGGGTGAACCCAACGAAATCACGGCAACGTTCAACACTTCCACAGTCCGTTTAAAAAGAAACACGAGAAAAAATAAATAAATATATATATATATATATATATATATATATATATATATATATATATATATATATATATATATATATATATATATATATATATATAAGCGTTGGCTTTTTTAATTAAGTTATTTCCTAATTTTTCCAGCTGTGTTTTTTACACCAGACATGATGGGGAAACTGTAACAAAGTTAAAACTTAAAGGAAGATCTCAGAAAACACAGCAAATGAAGACATATAAATGAAAAAAAGGCCTTTCACATGTTAGTTTTTAATTACCCAATTAAATTTTAATTTAATTTTAGTTCATTTAAAAGGCTTAAAGTCCACCTCTGGTACTGCTGGCGGTACCAGAGGTGAGGACATGTTTGTATACATGTTTTATCATGTTCGTATGTCGATGAGTAGTGCGATCACATTGACTGATTACAGAAGCGCAGTTAAAATGATCTTTAACACAGAGGGTATTTATTTTACGCTTGTGTGGTTTTTATGCTGACTATAAGGCTGTAGAGACTCTGATCAAGTAAAAATATCTCTATAATTAAAGTGCTTAAATTGATTTAATCTGATTTTCTTATAAAGGGTGGCAATAATATAGGCATTATTAATTTTCTAATATAAATAATTTTTTTGTTCTTAACATGGTGGTTTTCCCCCCCACTGAAAAAATGCTCTGACCTTAAAGGATGTGTTTTTTTGGTTTTGTTTTATTTTTTCTGTGAAATGATGGCACCGGGAAACCATTTTTTTTTCTTTTTTCAATTTTAAACTTCTTCATGAGAGATGCAAATGAGTGCAGAGGGTCTTGTAACAGTAGGAGATCTTTGGGAAAGTCTTGTTCCCAAACGTTTTTCTTAAACAAAACGAGCCTTATCGGTGAGCTACGCGTCTTTTGTTGCTGTGTTCCTGAAACCTAATCGGTGGTATTGTCCTCGTTTTTTTCTCAGGTACGCTCCTCTCGGTATCATGTTCCTCGTCGCCGGTAAGATCGTGGAGATGGACGACGTCGCCAAGCTGTTTGCTAGCCTGGGAAAATACATCGCCTGCTGCATGATTGGCCACGCCATCCACGGCCTGCTGGTACTGCCGGGCATCTACTTCATCATTACCCGGAAGAACCCGTACACCTTCCTCTGGGGCATATTCACAGCTTTAGCCACGGCTTTCGGAACGAGCTCCAGGTATTTTACCTCAAAGTCGCTCGTGTTTGCTCAGTCCGGGTTGTTAAATATCCACAAACTGAGGCTCTCCTGTTTAAAGAATGCGCACACACTCACTCTCTCTCTCTTGCATTCCTCCACCCCCCCCCCCCCCCCCCCCCCCCCCCTCCTCCTGTTTCCTGATTCCAGCTCTGCCACTCTGCCCCTCATGATGAAATGCGTGGAGGAGAAGAACGGCGTGTCCAAGCACATAAGCCGCTTCATCCTGCCCATCGGCGCCACGGTCAACATGGACGGGGCTGCCCTCTTCCAGTGTGTGGCTGCGGTTTTCATTGCCCAGCTGAACAACACCAGTCTCAACTTCATTCAAGTCATAACCATCCTGTACGTCTGAATTTTGCCGCGATAACGTCTCCACTTGCACAGACATTTGAAAAACTACACGTGTTCATATACTTGCAGCTTAGTCTTTGTGTGAAAGGCTTTGTAGTGCCTACAGTTTGGTGACCTTGTGCCTTCTTGTTTGTTAGGGTGACGGCTACAGCGTCCAGTGTTGGAGCAGCGGGTATACCTGCAGGAGGTGTGCTAACCCTAGCTATTATCCTGGAAGCAATAGGACTACCCACCACTGACATCTCTCTTATCCTGGCCGTTGACTGGCTTGTGTGAGTATACAACCTGCGTTCAGTGCCTTGCAAAAGCAACCAGGAATGAATTCTGTCTTATATGGCAGACCACAGAGTAGGGCATAACTGGAAGGTGAAAGGGAAGTGATTCGCCGTTTTTATTTTAAATACAAATGGGAAGAGAGCGACAAACCTTTTTATTTAGGCCCAGTTTATCTGAAGCCTAGTCCACACGTAGCAGGGTTTTAAAAAAAACAAAACTAATATCTCCCCTACACCGTTTTTAAATATGATACCATACACATGGGAGTGTTTTTTTTTTATTTTTTTTTTTTTTTTTTTTTTATTAAAGTTTTCATCCAGCAGAAATATGCCACTGAGTTTTTTTGTTGTTTTTTTTTAATACGCCAGACACATAGGGGGCAGTGTACCGCAAACTAAAACTTGCGTCAGCCAATCAGAATCCTTCAAAACAACCACGACTTCCTGTTGGGAATGAATCATGGCGCCAGGAGGTTTGATCTGGTGGACAGATAAAGCTTCTTCTAAGCATCATATTAGAACATAATGTTAATATAACGGAGGTTTTTAGAATCATTCGTTTTTTTTCAAAATTTTCCCAGATATCCTGCTACGTGTGGACTAGGCCTGGGAACCCTTGAAAAAAATCCACTTTGGCTAACTGCCTTAAAGTCGCCTAATAATTATATAAGAGCCTACCTTTTGTGGAATTTGATATCTGCTCAACTCACCATATGTAGAATGCTATGTGTGTGTGTGTGGGGGGGGGGGGCTGTGAAATCCCTATGGTCAAATATGGTGGTGGCGATATGATGTGGGGAATGCTTTTTTTTTTTTTTCACCTCCCAGCAGAGACAGGTAGGCTAGTCAGAGTATTTGTGGGAAATGTTTGGATAGATGGGATGGGGAGCAAAGTAGGAGTGGAACCTAAACAACCAGAGCTTTAATTGAATGGTTTAAATCAAAGCTTATTCTGTTAAAATGGTCTAGTCAAAGTCCAGACCTTAACCCAGTTGAGAATGTGACAAAACTAGGAAATTCATGCTTATTCTTTTTTGAAAAAAAGACTGTGACAAAATGCCCAGCTCTGTATTTGGCAGAGAAATAGCTGTAGTCGTAGTTACTCGGTTTTATCCATAAAGAAAAACAGCCGCCTCAATATTGAATCAGTATCATAGCAGTAAATCTCTCTTCTCATCCATTCTGTCCCTCTTTAGTGACCGTACCTGCACGGTGCTGAACGTGGAGGGCGACGCCTTCGGCGCGGGGCTCCTGCAGTTCTTCGTGGACAAAACGTCAAAACGCGAAGGAGTAGCGGAGCTCAGCGAGGTCAGGACCACCCCCGAGCACTCGCCGCTCATCGATAAACAAGGCTCGGAGGGGGCAAAGGCGGACCCTTCTGCCGAGAAAGAGTCAGCCATGTAATCCAGCTGGTGACTTTTATCGCAAAAGGAAAGTCTGAGCTGCCCCCTTTTTGTTGTGTGCCCTGAAGGAAAAGAGTGCAAGGAGAGAGGACGGACCTGCACACTACAATGCAAAGCAAGCACTCTCGGACCTGAAACGCTTTTCTGGTGGGGGTGCAGCTAAATTCTTATGGGATACTTTAGAAACCATAATACACTCAGTGGGTTATTTAATTTTTTTTAGGGGAATATGAGACTGATTTATTTTATTTTTTATTCCCCCTCTCAAGTTTATTTGTTGCATTCGGTTGGTTAGCCCTGAAGTCAGAATGCAAGGTTTCATGAGCCACTCAAAAGTTGTTCAAGAGGCCAGTGTGCGCAGCCGCAGGAAATGGACTAAACACGTTGAGGTTGGCAGCGGATGATAAGTTTATTCATGCTGGACCAATGAATATAAGGGTCTGTTGCTAAATCTTATGTGCGTCACTGTTCTTCTGAGCAAAACTATCTTTTTATATTAAAAAAAACAAAATCCATGCCTGACTAAAATAGTTTCCATAGTTGCCATATGGAGATTTAAATGTGTCAGGTTTTTTTTATGCTGCGTATGAAATCAAACCAATAAGAATAATATGTTTTTCCCAAATGGGCTCTAGATACAACCAAACATGAGTACCGCCACTTTCCTGGAGGCGTCATCCGGGGTTGAATGTAAACTGCGTGCGGTTTGTCGGCTGCGACGGATTCTGGAAGGACAGTTTCGTAGATTTGCGTCGACGCAGGGGTGCTCAAGGGTTACAAGCTGCACCGCGGATACAGTCGTGTTGTTTTTGTTTGTCGTTGAATCTCTAGAATGAGAGTCCTGATGCCTTTTTTAATCAGAAAACGTGACCAATCATTTGTGACCAACAATTTTATAGGTTCATTGTAGTTTTCCTTAACAAAAAGTTTTTTGTTTTTTTTTAATTGAAATAGACACTTTGATAAGATAAACATAATTTGCAAACTACACCATGCTGCTTTTATCTGTGATCATTTCCCCTCAACGAGGTGATTTCTGAGCAAAAAAAAAAAATGCTTGTTCTTCAACCAGTTTTTGCTCCCAAGCTGCTGAAAGTAAAGCACACACAGCTGCTGATAGTAGCTAAGGCGGGGTTTTTTTTAATCATTTGTTTTGACTATCTCAAATCGTTTCAGTCAACAGTGTGGAGACACGCGAAGGTTTAATTTGGAGGGCTGAGTAACAGAGGACTGATTTTTAAATCAAGTTCCAGGCCAAATTCTATTTAATTCATATAAAATGCATTTTTTTTTCCAGTTTTTTATTTCCGGTACAATCTGTAACTACCTGCACTATATTTAGATTATTGGAATCATCTGTGCTGTTATTGGTTCCTTTACATCTTTAAGCATCCCATCCGTTGCAGAGGGGTGCAATGATCCCTTGGTGAGGGAGAGATGCAACTCCCCAGGCTGCAAGGAAGTAGTTCATCTAAATGCCTTACACCTGCCTGAAAATGGCCATCACAATACTTGGAAAAATATACTATTGTTAGTATTTTGTTGTTGTTTGGACGATGTTATTGACAGCTTTTTTGTCTAATAACTCTGGTTATTTGTAACCATATGTTCTCTTAATGTTTGATGTTTTTCCCATGTTGAAGGGTAAACGCAATAGAGCTATGCTATTTTAAAAGATAACAGATGAGATTTTAGCCTCATTACTTTCCCAAATTAAAATGAAGGAGCGTAAGCGGTGTGGCTCTAGTCTCCTTTAAAGGGACTCTACCTTTTTAATAAAGACAACAAAGCCTCAGGTTTTAATGTCTGCCTTGTTACTCAGGTACTCTGAGACCAAAAATCAAAGTCAGCCTACTGAAGGAGACGCCTGAATTCTTGAGCACACACACAAAACCTTAATATTTTCAGATTTTTCTTTTTTTTTTTCATATCCCCTGATTTACACGTGCTGCTTCTGTGCAAGCTGCGGATTTTTATGGGTGTATAAATAGAGTGATCAACACTGTATCTTGCATAATGTATGGCATGCATACCGTGGCCCGCCGTGTCGAGTCTCAAGTTACCTTCAGCTACAGACGTACATTTTTAGATGCACACTCAGAACCCGGTGGGTTTGTTTTACCGTTGAGCTGTAAAAGGATGTCTTATTGGGATTTATTTATGTATTTAGAACAACAGTCACCAGGCCTGTCACGATAAACAAATCAATTAATTGGATGAAAAATTGTAATCACGTCATTAAAGAAAATAAGATGGATTAATTTGTATTTGCGCTCATTTTTTGATTTAAAAAAAAAATTGCCGTCCAGCGACATTTGTTATTGTGACAGGCCTAACAGTCACAACAGGAAACACATCTGTTTGAAGCAATTGGCATCTGTATGTTTTTTTTTTTTTTTTTTTTTCTCCATGATCAGTTATCTGTTTATTTTTAATCTAAAGGATCTTTTTGGATGTGCTTTGACATAGTAGTAACTCCATAACTGGCTTTTCTTTCCCCAATTCTCCTAAATGGATGGCGATAGACTTGCTGCTTCGATGATGGTGAGGCTGAATGACACGAGTGGTTTGCACACTAAAGAAGTCATTTTTCTCAAGAAAAAAATAGTTGGCTTGTTTTTCCAACACATCTCCAATGTTTTAGGTGGAAATTATTTCAGCAGAATTTAATATTTTTGCCTTTGATTTATGACTTTGTAGCAGACTCGAGGTCTCATCATTTCTCCTCTGAAGTCCCGTATGTTGTGGGAATCTGATGAAATATTCGACATTGTTCCACCACAGCTGTTTAACTGTTACTCCTTTGAGGTTTCAATGCAATTTTCTTCTTCGTGAAATCTAAAAATGTGGAGGTTTTGATCAATCACATTATTTTTGTCGCAATGAGGCTATATTTAGAAAAACTATTGTACTGTACGCCTGCTGTCATTTGCTTTAAACAGTAAAATCTTTCTTAAATTTCTTGTGTCCAAGGAGCTTTTTTAAAGGTTTCCCTTGTTTCTAAATATACTTAAACTTATAACTTGCAGGTAAAATGACTCCTGGATGATGTTTACATAGGCTACACTCATAATCTGGATGAATTGATATTCATCCAGATTATGGATGAATATCAATATTGAATATTGATTTGGGGCTTTAATAATTTATTTGAGCTGTTTTTTTATTTTTAACTATTTTAATGCCTTAAAAAAACAATCAACATGTCCACAAGTTTAAAATTTATTGAGGATTTTCTTATCAAAACAAGATCAAATTTAGATTTACAGGCTAAAAAAACCCACAAATTTCAGGCCAAAATTATCTGTGCATTTGGCAGATTTTAGATATTGAATTTTGAAATTTGTCATTCAACTAAGAAGATTGTTACAGGAAAGGAGAAATGCTTCTTTCAAAATAAAAACAATATATATGTTTTGGTTTACATTTCATTAAAATATTCCATGTCAAAAGTTATTTATCCTCTTTTCAATCAGTGGAAAAATATTTATTGGCATTACAGCAATCAAATCCTTATATTTGCTGACCAGGTTTTTGTATGTTTCCTCTAGTATTGTGACAATTCATCTTTTGTAATGTGCCTCGTGTCTGAGGATGGAAGGCCTCCTCACCATCACCCTAATCTTTGGCTCCCTCCACAGATTCTCTGTCAGATTGAACTCAGGCGTATTACTAGGTCACTCCAAAATACTGATATTACTTTCAGAGGAGACGTCCATCCCTCCATCTTCTATACCCGCTTATATGTGCTGGGGCTGCTGGTGCCCATCTCCAGTGATCCAGAGGAAACCGTTAGAATTAAATTAACACTTTAAACCTAAATATGCCAGGGGTATGAATAATGCTGGGCTTTGTAAGTCCATGTGCAAGTTGCACAGATGCTGGCTACAACATACTTTGTTGTAGCCATGACAAAGCTCATGATTTGACCTCTAGTTTGGAAAAACTGGTAGGGCTCGTTTAAATTTGGTTAGACCAAGCTTTTAAAGATATTCCACAATGTTTTAGACGGAGGTCATGCTAGAAGCTTTACATTATGCTCCTTCATCAAATTTAGAACCGGTTTTGGTGTCTCTTTGGGGTCAATGGAACGTCTAATTGTGTCCCACATTATATCCATCTAACTCTTAACCTGAGGTAAAGTTAATAAGTTAATGAGCTAGTCCTCGATCATAATTCCACCCATTTTGTGCAACACCAGCATCAGTAAAAGCAAAATACAGTCCCACAGAATGATTGTTTTCACCACCATGTTTCACCTTGACCCCTCCAAACATACCTGTTACTTACAGAGCTCCTTTCCTAGTCGCCACCTCGCAGTGTCAAGTCCATGGCCAAGCGTCCTGGGTTGCTCTTTAGACATTTAAGCCAATTTATTGTCCTCTGAGGGCGACAGTCTTAGTCAGATGATTAAAATGTTGACACTATTTGTTTTTCCAACAGGACAATGAACCCAAACACACACACTGAGACTAGTTTGGGATTGGATAAACCTCCCAACCTTGCTGAAAACCTTTGGACTCTGTTTAGAAGCTGGGCGAGTGCCAGGAAACCAACCAATTTGTATTGAACTTGTATCAGGACGGTCAAATATCCAGACAGAATTACAGCAGAAGCTTGTCTGGCTACAAAAAGTAAGGGGTTTCTGTGCAAGTTGCGAGGGGACATTAAACCTAATATTAGAGAGGCTGAATATATTAAAAAAAACAACTCTTCAAATACATCAAAAGCTAAAAATAAGTTTATGGAAACCTCTGATGGGATTTGTATGGATGACCCGAACTATCCTGCTAATCAGTAGCTAAACAAGTAAAGGTGACATGTTTAAAGTGTGGAATGCATTATGTGTGTGTCTAGAAATTTCCATGCAGACTCGAAGTTCTATAAAGGCCTTGTGTGATTTTCTAAACATTAGACATACTTAAAAAAACAGTGTAAGATTTTCAATTAGAAAGTTGAACATCTCAGAATAAAATAAAACTGGGGGGACAAGAAGAAACTATTTAAATATCTATTTAACAGAAACTGTGCCAACAAGTGAGAAATAAGGTCAATCAAAACTGTTTCTATAGCAGTCAAGAGGGTGAGTTGTTTAAGAAACCCTAACGAGGTTAAAATATCTAATTTCTGTGGTTGTCTGGGTTGCAGAATTCCAGTGTGTAATAACACAAAGGTAGAAAAAAACATCATTATCCAACATGCACATCTTATACAGTTGGATTATCCACCAGTCAAAGCACTTGTTTATTGTTCTACTGTGAGAAAGACTTTTGAAGTCTAAAACATTCAAGATAATGAATCAATGTTCCCAGGAGTCTGGGTGCTGGGAACTTCACCTTTGGGTCCGGCCTGTTTGAGGCTCTGCAACAGCTGCATGTCAGACTCCATAGGTCGCATTTATCCTGTTGAAGCTCATGACAGCAGAAATACTAAAAGACTTAGCAAGTTTATATAATTCAGAAGGGTTGCCCAGGAGAAAATCTTTAGCAGGAAGACAGCCATCCGCCCAGCTTTGGTTTGTAAAGCTGCATCTGCACTGGCGCTTCCACTATAACTGGACCTCTGCCGTGGTTCTCTAAAAGGTTTCACCTAAAATAAGAAGCTTATTTAAAATGGCTAGCATTAAAAAGCTATTTCTATTCGGCTTTCATGCGATTTCCACAAAAATAATTGCATCAGTGAGAAAGAAACAAAAGCAAGTTGGACTGCATGCGAGTGGATTTACAGAACATCATCAGGGATGTGAGTGGACTGCTTACATGGTCTACACTGTTTTTCAGGATTTTTAATAGCATTGGCTAAATGTCATTTTTACAAGTGCTGCAGGCAGGATTCTGTGAGTGTTTTTTAGAGCATTAGTTTTAGCTCAGAGTATGTTAATTCACTTTCTGCTTCGCTTTATTCAACATCTTGTAATAGCATATTGAATTTAAATAGCTGAGAGCAACAGCTGAAAGCGTTTAATAGGTTTCGCCTGTCTATTGGAAATAAATCAACTTTAGGCATCCAAAACTGTAGCAGAGCAGGAAATGTAGAGATTTTTCTAATGAAGGCAGTAAAAGTTAAATATGTGTCAATAACCCACCAGTGGGGCTTGAGGGTTAAGGAGCTAATAGGTTTTAGCCACGGCAGACTGCTAGCAGGTTAAAAATAAACGTTTTTCAATTTTTCACTTTCCTTCTTTGTCGATTCATTTGCCACAATTTTTACAAGTTTGATTAATAAAAAAAAAAAAAAAGAATGCTTACGTGGGCAGTGTTTCTGCACAGAATTTATTTAGGGGAGAAAAGAGACAAAAATGGTTCTTGAGCATAAAGGCCAGACCCCTGATCTTAACGCTTCTTGAAAAATATATACGGACAAATTTACCCAAAATCTTCTGGAAAGATTTACTTTCTCCTTTCAGCAGCTTTTGAATTATCATAGTGAAAAGTATTCAATGCTCAAACTTTGAAGATAAAAAAAAAACAAAAAACGGTGCTTTTCATGTCATCCAATTTGCTGAATGCAACCTCAGATAACGAAACGCCTGATAAAGCATTTATTTAAATTAACAAAAACTTAAAAAATAAAAGTCTGTAAATGTTTAAGAAATACATGCAATGCACAGGCTGTGCTGTACATGTAATTTATTAATTTAATGAAGGTGCAATGATTTATTGGGATGGAATGACAAAATGTAGGAGTGATTTTTCCAGACAAGTCTAACGGGTAAGAGTCAGTCAGGTAAGAGGAATGTAAACACACATCTCTAGGAACACTTAGCAAGAAAGACGTCTTTCCGGGTGGCATCAAACCCTGCGCCCATACCAGCAGACAGGTTTGTGAAGAACGACTACACCTGTAAAGTTACATTCCTCACTGCGGGTCACTAACAGCCTCCAGCCATGGTTTTTCTTTTGAGTGTGCTGTGCCATCTAGTGTCCATGAAGAAGCAGTGGAGGTGAGTTTAGAAAGCATATTTGGACGGAGACCTCAAATCGGAAACCAAAACCATTTTTTCAGCTCATGAGTGACGAGTATTAACTGTACAAAAATGTTTTGGCAACACAAGGAGTTAGTTGATGGTGAAATGCTGCAACTTCAAACTTGAAAGGGATTTTTCAAATCATCTTTTGAACTCCAGTGTTTCATTAATTGTGTGTGTGCTCAAACGATATCTACAATTGATTCCATTATACTTTTATAGTAAGGCCAGAGACCGGATTTATTTATTACGGGATACAAATCTTGAAATGATGGAGAGCTTCTAACTTCACAAAATATAAGCTAGTTCACAACATTAGAGCTGAAGGTCAAGGTGCCCCTATTGTTTTGCCCCTGATATTCAGCTACTGAGGGCGCAAATGATTTATTTGGATTTATTATTAGGAGATTTTACCCCAAATATCCCTTTACATTCTTAAAGCAGACCCAAAACAACTGGACCCGAGTCTGAAAAGAACAGATTCAAGGAGAGATGCTGAAAATAAACAAAATGTAATGACAAAATAGACATTTTACATCTATGAACACCCTACAAACCCACTCATAATTGAGACTATGTGATCAACACAAAGTGGTGCAAATTGGTGAAGTGGAAGGAAAATGGAGGAGTTTAGATCGGGGGTGTCCAAAATGGGGCCTGGGGGTCATTTGCAGCCCTTGGACTGATTTTGAGTAGTCCGAGGGTTCCCAAACTTTTCAGCCTGCGACCCCCAAAGTTACAGTGCCTGAGACTGGCGACCCCTTGTTGGCGGGTTGCTAGAATTTAGAATAAAGTCATAAATAGTATTTCTATAAGAGCTTTTACAAAGTGCAGCCTCCCCCTGTGTTGACATGACAAACGTTGAGCATCTTGTAAAGTTATACTTTGCTAAATACAAAATCTTTTAACAGCAAAACATCCCGGGATCTCCAAGAGGCGTCTTATCTTGTGGACCCCTGCAGTAGGCAATGGGCAGGAGGCGGGGTACACCTACACCCTGGACAGGCCACCAGTCCATCACAGGGCAACAGGCACAAACATACCTAAGGGCAATTTAGAGAGGCCAATTAACCTAACAGTAATGTTTTTGGACAGTGGGAGGATGACAGGGTGCCTGGAGAGAACCCACGCAGGGAGAAAAAGCAAACTCCATGCAGAAAGACCCCAGGCCAGCATTTGAATGAAGGGCCTTCTTGTTGCAAGGCAACAGTGCTACCAGCTGTGCCACACATGTGTTGGAATATTTAGATCTAAATCTAAGAGTCTGGGACAAGACCTGAAAATGTATGCTAGCAGAGGTCCCATCCAACCTGACGCGCTTCTTATACAAAGAAGATTGGAGGAAAATCTTAGTATCTAGATGTGCAAAACTGGTAGACACACACCCACAAAACTTGCTGCTGTAGTCAAAGCAAAAGGTGTACTACATTAACAATGGGAGGCTGAATATAAATAAACACCCATTTAATGTTTTGCTGTAAAAAAAAAAAGATTGATTAACAATTACTTTGTGTTAATCTATGTTAAAAAAGTTAAATATATTGCAGTTTTTGGTTGCAATGTAAAAAAAATGGCACAAAGGTGAGCATTGTGCAATGTATATTACAGGGGAATCATGTTTGTTCTCTACAAACCTTACGAGTCTATGGATTTATGGACACCTCAGAGTCCAAAAAAATACATTGAATGGAACAATTAAGTTCATCTTCATGTAAACAGCTTAAAGGTATCTACATTTAAAAATAAAAAAACACTTTGAAATGGTAATGTTTTTATACTCTAAATGGATGATGTTCTGAATATAAGATAGTCGAGCAACATTTGCAATTTAAACAAAATTGTTACATGAAATAAAGTTGAAATAACCGTGCACTGAACAACAATAAAACCCAGCAAAACAGAAATTAAGCAAAACTGTTACTAAAAATGTAAATTGACCAGTAAATAAACAACTAATGACTTACAGGAGACACACACACACACACACACACAAAAAAAGAATAGGACAAAAGAGAGATGCAAAATGATAGAAACTGCACATCTTCTTACGTTAAAAATGATTTGGCTGTGGTGGCTTTGTGACTATTTCAGTCTGCTGGTTCTTGATCTGCTATGTGGCAGTCATGCCTTTGAAACATCTGTGAACAGAGGTGCATTGTTTCCTCGTCTTTAAGGGAGCTTTTTGGACCTAAATTGCATCGATTTGCTCTGACAATCATTTATAGGACGTGCAAGACCGAAAACAGGAGGGGTCATCGTGAGACAAGGCAACAAAATTAACAACACCATCCTCGGAAAAATTCGTGTGTGCAATATCGCAATCTCAAAAGACTGATTGGATGCAATACTTGGTGAACAGGGGTTAGCGAGGAAAAATTTGGGGTAATCAGTATCCCAACAGTATTGCAAAATCATATTTTTGGAACCTGAGAAGAACACCTTGAAACAAGGTTCCAAATACCAAAGACTGGAAGGAAGCAACAGAGCAAGATTGTGAGGAAGGTAAGACACAAAGAAACAGTGAGGAATGACATAAGGATGGAAAAAAAAGGAAAGACTGAAAGAGGTAAGGAAAGACTGAAAGAGGTAAGGAAAAAAGATACAAGGAAGGAAGAAAAGAGAGGACACAAGAAGGGGACAATGAAGAGAAAAGGAAAGCTAAAACCTGCTGAAAGTCACAACTTTAAACGCAAAACATTCAGAATTTTAAATAACACCTTCACAGCAGTAATATTTATACTCTACAATACATTCAGTCAACTATATAGCAAACGCGTTGATTGTTTAAGGTGGGGCATAATGTCATTACACTAGTATTCTTTACATTTGAACACGTATTAGAAAAAACAAGAGCAGCTTTAAATATCATGTTGGCAGCTAGTATGTAATACTAGTAAAACTGAAACCGTGTTAGCGACGTGTAGTGCTCTTACATCTTTCAGAGAGAACATGAGGTATCTTTTTTTTTCAGTAAATAAATACAGTGCAATATAAAATGAACTGAGAACCACTGGTGTGGATCATAATTTGCTTCTGTCCAGCCTTTTTTTCATGGGGTTGGGGTACTGGGGATTCTCAATCACCCCCTCTCCGAACTTCAGCTCCAAGAAGGCCCTTTGGTTGTTGGGGCCGTAGGCTGTGATGCCAGCGAAGGGCATGGGCACCAGCGGCTGCAGGAAGTGTTCTGGGAACTCCACGTCTTGTTTGTGCTCTGTCCACGTGTCTTTTGTCATGACGCTGTTGCGCGGGTAGAAAGGCCACAGGTCCACGTGCAGGTGGTTGGCCTCGCTGTACTGAACTCGGTAAAAGTCTCCCTCCACCGCCCGCTCCCACACGTAGCCGTTAGCATCTACCAGGGAGCCCGAGTCCAGGTTCTTCAGGTGGTCGCAGTTGGGCACGTCCTCCAGGTAGATCCCCAGGTCCACGTCGTAGTCCCAGGGGATGATGTCTTGATGGCGGACGGCACCGAGAAGAGAACCTCCTTCCAGCCAGTAACGCACACCGGAGCTCTCCAGGACATTGATGACGTATTTCGTGGTTTCCCTCAGGGCTCGCAGACAACATGGAGGTGTCCAGCGATCCAGGTACAGGTATTCTGGCGTATCGTCCTGCACAGTGCCAAAGCAGCGGGGAGTCTCTTTAGAGCAGCCGAACCACTGTTCCTTCCCCTCAGGCAGCAGGAGACGCTTCAGACCGAAGCTCCTCATGAGCTTCCCTGTGGCCTCCTTCAGTCGAGTGTCAGCCTTCCACTGATTGTGAGCAGAGCTGAAAAGCGGTCGGTGGTTTGCCGAGAAACATGGGCTCTCCAGCAACTTCACCTTCCAGCCCCTCAAGGTGGTCTGAACGAAAAGGGCAGGAAAGAGGGGACGCCCCAAAGGGACAGACAGGTTGAAAAGGTCTTCAGTGCGTATCAGGACTACCGCGTCGCCTTGCAAAGCTGTACACACACTCCCACTGCTCCCTGAGGCGGCCGGCGAGTAGGTGGCAGTCCACTCCTTGAGGTTCACCCGCAGGTGGAGACACTGCACCGCGGACCGCGCCAACACGGGCACAGCTACCAGCCTCACAGGCCCACCACCTTCCCCTTCCAACTCTTTAATGAGTCTCTCAAAAACTCTTGGCTGCTCCAGCTCCACGCCGTCGGGCACCAACAGGACGAACTCTGTCTGCACGTGAAACTCCGGCCTGTGAGCTTGCGGTGGCTGGTCGGGGCTGGGAGAGAGCACCAGAAGTCGGGCGCCGTCTGGAAGCACGAGGGGAGGATACGGATACGTGTCGGCCACAGCCAGAAAGGGAAGCTCTGGACGTTGACGGAGGAAGGAATTAGCCACATCCCCAACAAAATTCTCAAAGAATTCAAACTCCCGAAGAAGAACAGTCACTCGTGGGCTTCGGCCGTGGCCCTCTACTGCCATTCCTCCATGCTCACCTCCAATAACCCCTAAGGCTCCCCCGAAAGGGGAAGCCGGCCGGACAGTTCTCCTCGAGCCCCTTCCGAGCTCCTTCCTTTTCTCCATCATCTGCTGCTGGGCTCGAGATACGTAATAAAGTATGAGGAGGTTGAGGATGATGGCACCCGTTAACAGACCCTGGCACAAACTGATACGCATGGCAAATGGGAATTCTGAAGAGTTTCTTGGAGGGAGAATTCAGGTTTTAATGAAGGCATCCATGGGCAGGTTTGGGCTCCCCATGTGTTTGGCAGATAAATGAGAGTTGGAGAAAAACTAAAAGCAGAAAAAGACAAAGAAACCTCATAATACCATATACTCATATGTTTACAGGAAGAAAATGCATTCAGTTGTTCTTGAACATTTATTGTGATTTTAAAGTGGAACTAATTTCACCCTAACCCTACACAATATTTCAATATATTTCAACGAATAAGCCATTAGTATAGACAATAGGTAACAACAATGATTTTGTCATTGGTGTTGGTTAGAAAATATACTGTATGTGTTTATTCTTTTTTTTATTACAGCCCATGAAGATTAGTGGAACAATAATAAAAATAAAACATGCTGTTAATTCTAATGCTGTAAAATAAAAATATTGATCTTTACACATCATTGCATGATTGATGTTTCTGCAATTGCTGTTTTATTTCCCACAGACCGCTATGGAAAGACTTAACACAATGATAATCATCAAAGCTCTGGTTAAATCCTGACATTTCAAACATATCCTGACCAGTGTTGCCAGATTGGGTGGGTTTTCACCCAATTGGGCTTCTTTTGAACATGTTGGGCTTTCAACGGTTGTTAACTTTTGGGTTGCTTTTCACAATTGGCAGGTTTTTAGGAAGTATTCATGGGGAAATCTTATCTAAAAAGCTGTCATTTTGTGGCAGAAAAGTAAAAAAACTTGTACATTTTATGGCTGTTTTCTTGCACTCGCTCATTTATTTTGAAATGTCTGATATCTGTCAATTGGATTAATAATTATTGGTTAGTCAAGTCTCTCTATAAAATTATGTTGGTCACTGTCAATTATAAGCGCCCCAAACGGGGTTAAGAATTCAACTGACCAACTTACAAATGTTTCATAGCAGTGTGAAAGAAAAAAATGTTAGATTTACTCTGTGAAAGATAGAAATAAATGTTATATTAGGTTAAGATTTACAACTTAAATTGGTAGGTAATTGATAATCTGACCGTACATTTTGTGTGGAGCCTGTATGTGCAACGTTTTTCCTTTCCTTTTGTGCAGTTGTGTGGGAATGGTGTGTTCTATTATTAGGTGTGTAATATTTCTACGCTTTTAAGATGTGTTCAAGAGAGGCTGCGATTCGGGCAGATTTTTTCAGTTGTGCGGGTTTTACGTCATGTTATGGGTGGAAACTGTGAGTCAGATCTGGCAACCCTGATCCTGATATTTTAGATCAGAGCTTCTTTTGTACATTGCAGTTCCTCCACTGACCTCTTCATTAAACAAAAATGTCAAAAGTCGACGCATTATTTCGATCTTAATACTTTACTTTTACAATATACATATATATATAAACCTTATTTATAAAATCTATAATGCAATCACAATGCACATCCGATCAAATTAGATGGTTTAAAGGCCTGCAGATGAAAAGGACAAGTTTGCAAATTTTTGTAGAATGAACCGAAAGCCGTACATATATGATATTTTTGAGTCAAATTACTAAATTATTAAAGGAAAACAGCAGAAATAAGTTACTAAAATCTATCTACACAGCTCACCTTTGTTTGAATGTACAACATCCTGCAAGACATTCCTTTGGGGAGTCCAGGGAAATCACAACATGCATTCGTAACCCGAAACCCTGGAAGCACTAATGCATTTACATTATTTTTAACGCCATTGCGTGGCCAATCTTTCAATCAGCTTTGGTAAGCATTTGCGATGAACAAAAACACAAACAGCATTATTCACTGACATTTAAAAACGGTGGAGCAAATTGAGTCGTCATTACTGAAAGTAAAGACCTGCAACGTATTCAGTAAAATAAAGCTTAACAATGATCAGTTCAAGAAACCTTACTGTACGACTTTAGCATTACGCTAGCATACCTTTCGCCGTTGTTGCCCGGACAACACATCCGCTTCCTGTCATTGCCCTTCAGCATAAAAGTGCCGCAAAATGACATTTTACGTCACTTTATTTAATGTGTGTGTTTTATGTATAATACGACTACTACTACTACTACTACTACTAATAATAATAATAATAATAATAATAATAATAATAATAATAATAATAATAACAATAATGATAATGATAATAATGACGATGAAAGAAGAATTTATTACCTGGGAATATTTATTTGGGTAATAGCTACTGTCCTAGCTTTCTTAAAGACAAAATTCATTTTTTTTTTTTTTTGCTGACATATGTGCGCAGACCATAGAAACACAGCTGTTGAATACAGTATGGATTTCTAAAGCAGAATTTTACAAAATGCTAAGATATTTTAAAACAAATTGAAGGAGAAGAAAATCACAATCCTACTTTGTTTATTTGACATGAGGCAGCAAAATAGAAGTAATCAGCTGACGTTATTAAACCAAAAGGACTTATTTTGACATATAATCTGAAGAATTGCAATGACATGTTTAAATTGCAAACGTATTTAAGACAGGGAAATTAATGGCCTCCAATAGAGCAAGCAATAACAACGACAATGCTCATCTTCAGAACTAAAAACTGCTCAGACAAATTTTAGTTTTTGTTAGAATTTTTCTATTTTATTCGTTTCTGTGAGTATTTGCTTCTTATAAAATGAGTAAAATCCCTATTCTGCTCAAAGCCTCTTCGTTATTTATGTGATTTGCCAGCGCAGAGAGACTGCATGCATATGGTTCTAGACTGCTAAGCTTACCCAAAACATTAGTTTTTTTATTAGAATTTTTTGTGATGTTGAGTAGAGTGATTTGGGATGATACTATGTTTTACTGCAAGTACATCTGTGGTGGCATCTCCTTGGAGACTATGAGCTCATCATAAGCCTGACTGCACGCCAGATGATACTTTGGTGAAGACAAAAAATATAATTGGGACTTGAAAATTATTCTTAATGGAGCCTATCAATCAGACTTGTTTTTATAACAACTTGGCCCAACATGGTTGCTGATAAGTTTTGATAATTAAATCTGGCCATTCCAGTCAGATCTGGTGCTCCTCACACACCGTTACACTGTATTCTATTATTTCCACGTTACTGTTGCTCAGTGCCATATGTTATATCATCATGGGCGATTTCGCTTGGAGGCTTGTGTTTGGGAGGATATATGTTACCTTAATCAAATAAGTAAGGTTAATTTTTTGTGTTTTTGTCAGAGTATGCTGTGAGGTCACCAAGAGCTATTTTGGTTTTAAATAGGGTTAAAAATAGGGTCATATTTAAAGGAGTCAACTTGTATAAAAAGAACCGCAACCAAAATGAATGGGAATAGGCTGGAAAAACTGAAATTTTAGAAAACATGCAATCTAATTCAATTACACATAAGACTTGATCATTTCATGACCATTTACTTACCTAGTTAATTTCAGTACTAAACTAAAAATTTAAAATAAACGGATGTTTCAAGGATCGATTGGTAAATGATTTTGACATGTATGAAATCGAAGTAGTAAGTGACAAAATGTTAATGTGTGTGCAAAAAGGGTACTATTTAACCCAGAACCACTTTAATAACCTACTTATAAAGGAATTTGGTTCCACCCCAAACCAGTGAAGGGGAGAACTGACACTTCCATGTACTATTGTTTTAAAAGTTTTCAAGATGGTAAAAATGGGTAGATAGTGAAAACCTGGAAATTAATCAGGTGTTTTTTGGTCAAAAAAGTTTGAGAGCCAACCGACTTTATGGAACTGTAAACGGAGCAGACATTTAAAGAAAACCGAGATTTGTCTGTGAAACGATAGTGAAACCGGAAGTAAAGTTTTATGTGATTTATCCTGCTTTACTAATACAAATCTGTCCTTCTCACAAAATGGCAGGAAATGAACTCCCACTGGCGACACGCTTGATGTGTATTAGAGAAAACATGTCCCGTTATTTGCCGCCTCCCGACAGCAAACACGGGGAAGAGGTTACACAAAATAAAAGTCGCAAACCAAACGAGGAGGTTTATCTTGGAGGCATTGTATCAAGTTGCCATGTATATATGGTGTATATTTGTTTGAGTATTTATGAAAAATGCGCCCAGGTGTTGTTGTTAAACATGCGTGGTTGAGAAATGAGCGATTCTATAAACTATTAGGGGTGCGTTTTATTGTGAAAGTTTGAAAGCGGAAGTGTAGTATTTTACCGACTGAATAGTAATTCGGCCCAGTGCCGTGTGAGAAAAGGAAGAATAGAGGGCAGCTTGTGGTGAACAGCTGGGTCGGGTAAAGGGTTCGGGTTGGTGCTGTTTTAAATTATTTTTGTTCATACACCCGGCTTGTTTTCAAGTAATTATCCTGGCGAAAGGTTGAACGCCTAAAATGGAGGCGGACAGATCCGGCGGAGGACCAAACCCGAACTCCGGAGGTGGTAGCGGTGGCGGCGGAGGCAGCGGCACTAGCGGAGCGGGGCGCAACCCTAACGGGCCCAAAGCAGCACCGGGCCAGACGACATCGGGTGCCGGAGTCGGACCAATGGCAGCGGCAGCAGGGGCCGCCCCCGGGTCGTTCCTGCCCCGGGAGGCGCAGGACGGGGACTCGGGTATGACGCTTCCCGGGATCCTGCACTTCATCCAGTACGAGTGGGGACGCTTCCAGGCCGAGAAATACCGCTGGGAGGCGGAGAGGGACGAACTCAGGGTAATTTCTTTTAATATCTCTTCACAAAAAGCCCCTGTTTTGTCCCTCTTGCACCGAAACAAGCCCGGGACAAACAAACAGATGATATCAAAGCGTTTTTAGCTTTGCTTTTTTGTGGGAGTTCATATGCCCTGAAATCAGTGTCAGAGGGACAGCATGCTAATGGGCTACACATTACATCGACAAGGAGGCACAATAAAAGGAAGTGTACCACTTAATGTTCGCAATAAGGAAAACAGCCACCCGTCTCCTCCATGAACGAAACAGACATTAACTCATGTTGGCAAACAAATAATAAAAAAAACAAAACAACAACTAATAGTTAAAGCCAGGCAAATGGTTCACGTCTGGCCGTCTCTCCTCACTTTCATAATGTTTTCTACAATACATCAAAGGCATTTCCTGGCCGCCGCTATTTAAATAGACTCGATCCTGGACGTTGATGCCAAACTCTGGACGCAGATGATCTTTTTTTTTATTATTATTATCTTTAAACAAACTCCTGTGGTTGCTCTGTTGTGGTTGGGAGGTCAGTGACATGCAGCCTTATTGAGTTATGCCCCTTAGACTAATGAGATCGTGCCCTTTTTTAAATGCGTATTTAAAATGCAGAACGCTTTCATGGTTATCGTCAGTGCTGTGTGCGGAAAACAAATCGGTCCAGGTGGAAATTCAGGGACAAAGGCCCCTGCTTTCAAAATCCCTGTGAGATTCTCACTGTATGAAATCGTTACTTTGTTAAAAAAAAACAAAAAAAAAAAACGAAGTTATCAAGGGTATTAACACTCTAAAAAGAAACATGATATGATCATACTTAAAAAAACAACAACTATTTGGCAACGCACATTTCTAATGCTGTTCAAAATATGGTGACATATGTACATTTTGTGCATTTGTTTATTGTTGAAATTCTATTATAAACACTACAGAATATTGTTTTTTTTGTTCTGCTCATTATAGTGTAACACAGCTTTATAAGCTAAGATTAGATGGTTAATTAGTCAGGCTATCTGCAAAGGAATAACAAACATGCAGCTTGTAGCTTGAATTATGTAGATTTAATACACTGCTAGCTTGATAAGGGTGATGGAGGCCGCAGTATAAAGAAATATTTTCCTAGTAAGTCTGATAGGTTGTGTTCCTTTAGCCCCCATGCCATGGCTACCTCGCTTATCTCAAAACAGCCAAATTTGTCTCCTAAAGTGAGACCAAAACAAAAGTCTTCATTCTGCCAGCGGACCAGAAATATGCAGCAACAGCTGACGGTAAGAACCACCTTGCATGGCTCATATGAAAGGATACCCTCTCATTAAAAGCACCTTAAGCTGTGAACACATTGGAGCTTAATTAATGCTCCATAAAACCAGAAAAAAACTCCCAATCACTTTTTCTGACATTTCATTGAAGGGGCTTAGAATTGTGGGAACAATATGACAGAAAATGTGTTTTATTTATTTTTTTAAACCACATCTTTTTAAAACCCAGTTGATACCAGCTATGGGGCCATGCCTCCTTAGGAAATAATTCAATTCAATTTTATTTATATAGTGCCAATTCATGAAACATGTCATCTCAAGGCACTTTACAAAGTTAAATTCAATCATATTATACAGATTGGGTCAGATTATACAGATTGGTCAAAAATGTTCCTATATAAGGGAACCAGTTGATTGCATCAAAGTCCCGACAAGCAGCATTCACTCCTGGGGAACCGTAGAGCCACAGGGAGAGTCGTCTGCATTGTCCATAGCTTTGCTGCAATCCCTCATACTGAGCAAGCATGAAGCGACAGTGGAAAGAAAAACCACCCGTTAGCGGGAAGGAAAAACCTCTAGCAGAACCGGGCTCAGTATGAACGGTCATCTGCCTCGACCGACTGGGGGTTACAGAAGACAGAGCAGAGACACAACAAGACAGACAAAAAGCACAGAAGCACACATTGATCTAGTAATCTGTTCTACATTAGATGGTAATAGTCGGTGATCTGTCCTCCCTGGATGATTTTACAGTCAACAGAACGTCAGACCAGGTGTACCTACTATGAAGAAAAAAGAGAGAGAACAAAAAGTTAAAAGCTGAAATGACAACAGTCATTTCAATGTAATGCAATGCAAATCTGGAGAACAGTAGACTGGAGAACAGCAGAAATCAGTAGAGTGAGAAAAATAGGCCCTGATGTCCTCCAGTAGCCTAAGCCTATAGCAGCAAAACTATAAAGGTAGCTCAGAGTAACATGAGCCACTCTAGTTATAAGCTTTGTCAAAAAGGAAGGTTTTAAGATTAGTCTTAAAAGTAGACAGGGTGTCTGCCTCACGGACCAAAACTGGGAGTTGGTTCCACAGGAGAGGAGCCTGATAGCTAAAGGATCTGCCTCTCATTCTACTTTTAGAGACTCTAGGAACCACCAGCAGACCTGCAGTCTGAGAGCGAAGTGCTCTGTTAGGAACATACGGAGTAATCAGAGCTCTGATATATGATGGAGCTTGATTATTAAGGGCTTTATACGTTAGAAGAAGAATGTTTAAATTCTATTCTTGATTTAACAGGAAGCCAATGAAGGGGAGCTAAAATTGGAGAAATATGATCCCTCTTGTTAATTTTCATCAGAACTCTCGCTGCAGCATTTTGGATCAGCTGAAGACTTTGAACTGCATTAATGCTTTGCTTTATCAATTAAATTATGTTATTACCAACGTAAACACCACGGTAACATATGTAATAGTTCAAGCTTGAATTTCGGGACAAGAGCGGCTCCTTTCCTCTCAAACATCAAGTCGGATGTGCTTCCCTGATTCATAACAGTCCTGATCTGCATAAAAATGCATCTCTGGATGCGGTGGTGGCTCTCCGAGTCAATCTCTCCCTTTGAACTGGCGCGCAGATAAGTGACTCACTGGTGTGTGTGTGGGGGGGGGGGGGGGGGAATACTTTTTTTTTTTTTGGTCAAAAATGTGTCGATATTGAATGATCTGCTGCTTACTGATGCGAGCACAGCGTCTGCCCATGGGCTAGACGAGTGGGCCCACAGCTTTAAAGGTCATTGATTCAAATGTGTAAAAATGGCTTGGACAACCTATGTGAACGCGTGAGTCAGTGGCTTAAAAATGCCCTCGAGGCGCCAATCATGAGTCCCACGGTGGTCCCGGTTACTCGGATGCAGATGAGGAACGTTTCGCCACAAAGTCGCCCCTGCATAGATGTAACGCAGCTTTGCGCCGCAGGATTTCGCTCCCGTGTGAAGCTGTTCTAGGCTGGGGGAAAAGTTAGAAAAGCACAAATAGAGCATCTGGGGCTTCTAGAACGTCTCACTTTGAGCCATTTCTCTTGACAACAATGTTCCCTTGAAGTATTTCTGTTTAGAACCAAACGCAGGAATGATCCTAACAATAGCAATTTCTGTTGCTCTGTTATCTACCCCCCCCCCCCCTCTCATCTTAGTTTGCCCCCTGACTCAAACACATGTAGTTATAAATAGGAGCTCGATAAAATATGGATGAACGATAACAAGCTGACAGCGCTTGCTTCTTTTATGGGCACAAGGAAGAGAAAGTGAGAAGGGGAATCAGAAACGGGCCGTCGCCGCGTCCAGCAGGCCGTTATAATGCTGGGTTTGCATGTAAGTATTCGCAGCACATGATTTGGCTTCACAGGTACAATTAGCACAGTGTCCTTAGCTGGAGGAATGAAAGGGAGTGCAGCACGGTGGGGTGAGGGGGGGGGGAATGACCTAGCTTACATTTTAACACCCACAGGCCCTCTGGCTTGTGTTGCCAGCATGTTTGAAGAGCTTTCAACATGCCAGTTGGGCTGCCCGCCGGCTACATCCTGCACAATTAACGACATGCAGTGTGCGTGTGTGAAGTATATTTAGCTTTAATCTTGTCTGTACATAACAGCTTCTCCGCTCGTTTTCATGCCATGTTAATTGAACCGCGTACATATTCTTAAAAAAAATAAAATAAATCAGTGGCAACAAAAACAAAACGGAAAAACAAAAGCCGTGAGACTTTATTTTGCAACGTCTTTGTAGCGTGCCGTGTCTCCGCAAGACCACCCCACGTGTTCCCTGTGTGGTTCGTCTAAGAGGCCACCTGCGATGTCCTGTCTCCACTGACGGGCCGGCAACTTCCCGCCTCCCTGAATCAGGTGGGACGTCTCGGGTCAAACGTAGGGCAGCAGCAGATGGACAGGCGGTTGTTTACTGTCAAGTCTTAGAATATTTTTTTTTTTTTGGGGGGGGGAGGGGGGGGTTCTGTCATCTAATCGCACCACTTCATTGCATTTTGTTAGCTATGTCACTTGTGAGCAGGTAGATTAGTGGTTACCCACACAGCATCACTTCCTGTTGACTGTGGGCTTCAGGGCCCCTGGGTACCACTCTCTAATTAATAGCTCCCCTCTCTCAGCTCTGACACACACACACACACGTCTGTAGGCTTGTCTGTATTTCTAACCATGCTTTCCTCCTACTCACGGTTGCTTTTTTTCCCCCTGTTATGAAGTATCCGACCACGTAAACCTTTTCCAGGTTTTGTCACATTACAGCTGCAAAGTCCAGCGTTTTGTTTTTTTTTTTATCGGGATTTTTAGACTAACGTAAACTAATGCATGATTACAAAGTGGAAGAAAACGGACAAATGGGCTGAAATCTGTACAAGCAGAAGCGCGAAAAGGGCGGCATGACTTTGCTTCTCAACGTGCAGCTGGTTTTCAAGCTTTCGCCACAGATTCTCGGTTGGATTGAAGTTTGGACTTTGACTGGGCCTTCCCGTCGCATGGATACATTTTGATCCAAACGCTTCTATGGTAGCTCTGGCTGTGTGTTTAGGGTTGTTGTCTTACTGGGAAGGCAGCCTTCGCTCCAGCCTCAAACAGGTTTTCCAGGATTGCCCTGTATTTAGCACACGCCATCTTCCCGTCAACTCTGACCGGCTTCCCCAGCCCTGCTGAAGAACAGCGTGGCCACGGGGATGGTGTTGCCAAGGTGATGTGCAGTCAACCACACATACTGTTGTTCTTGTGGGATAAAAAAAACAAAACAACTTCCACTTTGATGTGACTGGAGCACATTCTGTCTACATGTTTGCTGCGTCCCGTGCATTGTTCGTGGCAAACTGGAAACGGGACTTCTTAAGCCGATGCTATCCTCTTCCATATCTGTAGAGGGCAACGTTAATTCGTTTTCCTGTCAAAGAAATGTCTATCTGACCCGTGGATCTCTGCAGCTGCTCCAGAGTCACCCGGGGTCTCTTGGCTGCCTCTCTTTGGCCATCCTGTGAGCGTAGTTGGATTGCCTTGGCTTGGTAGGTGTGCAGTTTTGCCTTTCTCTTCATTCTCACATGATGGATTTTAAATAGTCCTCTGGTAGATGTTTAGAGTTTGGGATCTTTTTTAAGCACCTAATCCAGCACAGCACACGGTGGCTTTATTTACTGATTTGGTGACTTCTGAAGGCCGTTGGTTGCACTGGATTTTATTTTAGTCTTGGTATGATGTGAAAAGGCGAGGTGCCAGATGCACACCACGCTGTTCAGACTTCTCTTTGTAACATTTTTGAGGGCCATGTGTCATTATCCTTCCACCTTACAACCACGCCCTGCTTTGCGTTGGTCTGACTTTGTCCCATAAAAACCCAATAAAATGCGTTGACGTTTCTGGTTTTAACGGAAATGGAAAGGTGAAGGTGTATAACTTGTTTTTTTCTTCTTCCTGTCACTGTATATGACATTTAATCTTTGTACTCTGGGAGCCTTTTTTATTCTTACAATCATTATTTTTTATCGCCACACACTCATTTTATTGCTTCCCTGTCTCCTCCTGTAACTTAGCCAGGAGGCCCCACCTTTCTAGGATTTAATTGCCAAGTGACTCTACATAAACACACACTTTTTTGCACTACTCCAGGGAACACTGTCCCACAAAGGTTCGCCACTCCACTTGTTTGCTCGTTTTGTTTTTCCCAAAGCAGTGACAAATGGGTAAATAGATGGTCTGTAGAGACGGAGAGCTGCCCTTGACCCTTCTCTGCAGCCCGAGGAGGAGGACTGACAGAACAGGGCAAACCTGCGTCGGCTCTCCACGTGACGACGTATTTTGGAAAGGTCAGCAGCAATGGGTCACATGGGAGAGACAGGAAAGAGGGATCGGATGGCCCGACAGGTGTGCTCCCAGTAGATTTTCCTTTTGTAATCGAGGGTTTGTTAGTTGAGCCAAGATGGTATCAAGACTATAAGCAGCACAGTGTCGTTAGCAGGGCTGTATCTAATGCCATCTGCCATCACACTGCCGACTCTTTTTATATGCAAAGACTTAGTTTTTATAATATATTTAATAAAATGGGAAGGGATGTTAGCCTTCGGCTTGGCAGCAGTTGATGAACCACCCTTTAATAGCAGCAGAGCGAGCATCATTGTCTTGTGTGGTTCGGATCATCTCAAACACAAGCGTCCTTTAACCTTTTGCAGACGAAGGGTTGGAAAAACGCAAGTAAATCAACAATTAAAGACAGATCAGTGATTCAGCTTTTCATCCTAAGGTCAAATTTGAGCATAACTACTTTTTAGTACATTGTCGTTCACACAGGCCAAGGGCTTTTAGTGTTATCCGCTTGTTTTAGCTACAAGCTGACTGGAAACTAGTTGCTCCATGAAACTTGTGCTGCAGGAGCTCAACTCCTCTGCTGACAGTAGTTTTTGTCATTGTTGAGGACAGTATTATTAATTTATTTTACCACAACAAACATCTTCTGGACAGGGGGAGTAAAGAAAATAGCGATATAACTAAAAACGCAAGATAACGTCTTGATTTAGCGCGTTAATCTTATGCTGCTTTGAGCCATAAACCGTCAGCTTTTTGATTGTAATAACCAGACATTTGACCAGGCATTTGAATTTTTAGTTAATTCGTCTGCCTGGTGTTAGTTCAGGAGGTTTGTAATCTATTGTCCCTCTATAACCATTAAAGATCTTGGGGGGGTTAGTGAGCTCCTGTAAAGTTATAAACAGTAATAGTTCCTTTAGCTGGAGGAAAGATGCCAAACTGTAGGGAGTTTGTAGAAAAGGGAAGAAATCCCCAGCGAGGTGGAAGGCTAACAGCTAGTGAGACGGATCTGAGGTTCAGCTGATTTTAGCAGTTTATAACAAACTCAAAATCAAAATCTTCAGATCCGACAGGTTAGCGGTAGGGTTGTCACGATAATACAATTTCAAACTCAACATTGATAGCCAGGAAAATATTCCATACTTGATACCACAGGAATTAAAAAAGACAAATAATTGAAGGCATTAAAAAGCCTCATATGCTATAATATTTAGTATCGATACCATGCCAAATTAGTATTGTATCTGGATACAGCGTTTGAGTTTCGCTACTTTTGACAACCCTAGTTAGCGGATCTTAAATGTCCACACGCTTGCAAGATATTGTTTGTTGCTGTTTTCTCAGCGCAAATACATTTGTGTTACTAGCTAAGGTTATGTCAAGAGATGCCGCTCGCTGTTGGATTGCCAGTCCACTGAGATAATCGTCAAAGAACTACGAGACCCGGAAAAGTACCGGAGCTGCCACATTTAGGGTCGTTGCACAAAGGACAGCTTGACCGATACAAAATGTAACAGATTCTCTTGAGCTGTATTTTCTTGTCATAAAAACCCTGTTCTGGAAAGCATCTTTAACCTCTCAGAGGAAGACCGAAGATTTAAAAGTCACTGCTCGTTTGGTTGACATTTAAGCAATTTGTAGTCGTGTTTAGCTGTAACTCTTGCGCTTTTCTACATTTTTCCATTTAGACGCCCAGCATCAGCAGGTCAAATACAGGAAAAATCTGATTCACTAAATGCTTTGCTACGCAAATTATCTGTTTTCAATCTATAAACACACCAACCAACAGCATGCACTTTAAATGTGTTTTTGTAAAATTCTGCTTTGATGCCCAAAATGTAAATAATCCTGTAAATTCTTCATTTATATCAATGAACTTTCAAACTATTACATTTCTCATCTCTGGAGCACAGTTCTCCTCTTTTATGTTGTAATAGTCCCTTTAAAAAATGAGAATCAGTCAAAACTGAAATTTCAGCTCAGACCTTAAAGTAACAATCAGGATCATTTTGGTCTTTCTGCTTATTTATATTGATTTTTTGTATAATTCCCTTTAAATCTTTTGAAGCAGCAAAAAAAAAATGGAGATGCAAATTAGCGTCCCACACATTTTTCTTGTGATGGAAAGCTGTTTTTATTTTTCTGTACATTGGATCAATTATCAAACCAACCTGAAATGAAATAAAAATGGAACGATGGCATCGGTATCATCACCACCTCTGACTTGGCCAACGATGATGCTGTTTGAAGGCCTGAAGCAGAGAGTCGGACTGGAGAGATGGTTATCAGTGAATGAGGGCAGGTTGGGGCTTGTCTGCCTGCTCGTAGTTGTAAAACTGTGTGTCCTGCTTATTGTGGGTTCAGTAGAAAGATCTACTGAGGGATGGAAATCGGGAAGTGCACTGGCGAATGGGATTGTTCAGAAGGGAGGAGTTTGGCAGGTCCATATCTGTAGTTACTTGTCACAACAACAATGTTTGGCATGGCTGTTCAGCGGTATTTAAAGAGTAACTCATCCCCGTGTAAAAGCATATTCTCGCCCCCAGACAAATTTGAACCATTCCCTCAAAGTGGGTGAGGATACGCGGGGAGGTTGGGGGGGCAAATCAAACTTGCCACACTGAATTGTGGAGAGTAAGCAGAGTTGCGCTGGTAGTTGCATCACGGTTCAGTCTTTTGAGGTGGAGGATTTTCACCCCCCTCGTCACCGGAGGTTAAGGGAGGCTTTGTGGAGCCCAGCGGGCCAGAGGCTTATCAGTTTGAGCCGCTGGATCAAGGAGCTGACTGAGCAATGTCCGAAGCCGGTGCTGCTGAGTGTCTCAGGACGAGGCAGCATCTGTCTGCCTGTGAGACAGCACTATGGCAATACGATTAACATTTAATCGCTAGACTGGATCTTAATTACTGATATCTGCAACATAATTTTGCCTAGTCAAAACTTTAATTACAGATAGCTGTAATTCAGTTTTGCCTGGTAAGATTCAAACCATTTTGCCATTCATGTGTCGGTTGTCATCATAGATATCTGTAATTTCAAGTCAGAATGACATTAGCTATAAGCTTAAATAAATTAAAAAAAATTCACAGTAGTCCCAGTGACATTACGACTAGGCAAAATTACGTTATAGATATCTGTAATGGCAATTCTGGATAGTTTGACTTACTGATTAAATGTTAAATCTTTTGGCATATACCTACAGCGACAGAGCCACTGATGTCAGTTTCTCCAAATTACGTCACAAAAACTTTTGAACCAATAGTAATACAGATTTCAAATTTAATGCAAGACCACGTTTAACCCTAGGAGGGCGCCACACTGACAATTTTAGACACAGAAGCAGGATTTCAACAAATATGCTCTAATTTGTCAAAATATTGACCAGGATATGTAGACAGTACTATAAGACAACCATAATAACAGTTTATTGGCAAAAATAGTTGATTTGGGGGTGAGCTACCCTTTAAGTAAAAATTGGGTCAGTATCAATCGTGTGCCTTAAAGTCCCCTCTTACCCACTGTTTGTTTTATTTATTTATTTATTTTTACAAATTTATGGCCAGTTTTTGGATGTTTGCCTCGTCTTAACCATGCCAGCACCATGCTGAGCAGAACTTTTTTTTAATCCTATTTTGGTTTACTATACTACACTAATCATGTCTCCTTTTGCTTGGGTTAAAAGTGGAAACACGTTGTTGCATCTATTGTTGCAGAACATATCATTGAGCACGCTCCTAAGTGCAACCAGACATCACAAACCCACACCAATACTGACTGAATTGTATTGTATAGTTGTCCCTTCATTGTAGAACGCCTTCCTGCGCAAACCTATGTGCCGCTCCAAGGTTAGTTTGCCTGTAAGCCGCACAAACAGCTCTGTGTTTTAGAGATCATTACCTCTAGTATTCACGCCTGAACTTTGCCAGTCACCTCCAAAGCCCTTCGATAAGTCCACGGAACCACATAGCATTAGTCGGGATTACTCGGCCGCAGCAAGGTTTGCTTGGCAGATTATCCCGCGTTCCACTGGCCCTCCTTAATCGTGACACACTGTCTGTGTTTGTGTGCGAGCCTTGCCTCGCTGAAGGGCTACAGTCTGGAGCAGGCTGAGCTTCTGCCCCATGAGGCGGCGGTTTTTAGACTGTTCCACTTTTACAGAACCGAGTTGGCGCGTAGGAGGAGACTGTCGGACACAGACCGGGGCAGAGCGGGGGAGAAATGGGCTGTAAAATAAGGTCCATTAATGTTCTGACTCGACTTGGCTCAGAGAGCGAGAGAGAGGAAATTTGCAATGCTGTTGCGCGGTCTACATGCAAATACTTGAAGTAGAAACTGGGTTAGAGATTTTTAACCTACTTGTAATTGGAATCAGATTTTTGTGGGCCATTGGTTTCAGTTTGGGGAAAGAGGGCAGGATCTGTGAAGTCTGACGCAATGCAGTGAACTCTGACCAAACACCTGCTGAAAAGCAGGGTTTAAACCCGTCACGGTTTTGTCCAGATTCCTTTGAAGAAACTTCATAGTATCAAATTTCTCCTCACAAATCCCCGTGTTTGATAAATGACCCGAATGGGCTGTGATACAAAAAGAAAAAGAAAAACCCTTTCCTCAAGTTAGGAGTTTTATCAGCAACGGGGAAGGAAACGAGAGAGGAAGGATGTGTCTTACAAGAGAGTGCTTCAATTCTGCTGGTGCGTTTCTTGTTTTTACTCGTCTGCAGCTGCGCACTCAGGCCGCTGCCAGCAGTGAGCTAAAAATAAGAGCCCCGCTCAACAACCTTTGACGTATTCCTCTGGATTTCAAGATGATGTGTTTAAAGTGTTTGCCACATCAGATCTTGGTGTACAGCCGTATCATGTATAGCTTTTAGGTTCAAGTTATCCATGCCTTTGCCCAGATTTGATTTATTGAGGGTTTCTTTGACAATTTGGAGCTGTTCTTACCTGCCTTACCATCTTCATCTCTGTAGATCTATGGTTTTTGACCCCAGTACTGATCATTGACCATTGCCTTTCATAAACTTTGTGAAAGGCAATGCTTATCTACACATGGGATTTTTTTTTATCAGTTTAAGTTCGGTTTATAGATAATGCAATAACGGTATTGCCAAAAATATTTTCTTTCTTTTTTTTTTTTTGGTAAAATGCTTTTTGCCAACAAACAAATTTTTTTCTTTCTTTTTCTATGTGCACATGATGCTGCACATGAAGGTGTTCTGTGTTACTTATTGCCTTCCTGTGTGTTTTTGTGTATAGGCTCAGGTGGCATTCCTGCAGGGTGAGAGGAAAGGCCAGGAGAACATGAAACAAGACCTGGTGAGGCGGATCAAAATGTTGGAGTATGCCCTCAAACAAGAAAGGTGAAGTGCATGACAGTAAAGTGATATCTTTTTGTCCTCACCGGCCTTTTAGCAAAGGCTTGCATCCTGTAGCTGTCGTAATCTAATAAGGAAGGAGTTTTATTATCATTAATGTTGCTCTTGCGGTTTATTTTTGGGCATCCAGGGCTAAGCACCAGAAGCTGAAATCGGGAAATGACCAGAGTCCTGGAGACAAGAAGCCTGAGATGGAGGCAGATCAAGGTATGTTTTGTTCTGATCCAGTTCGTTATTTGGATGGAATACGGGATCTACATTGTAGCATGGCTTCTTTTCTTTAGTTCCCAACGGACCAGCTGAGATGGACTCTGAGCCAGCCAATCAGATGTCCTGGAAAGAGGGGCGCCAACTACTACGCAAGTAAGCCGCGACTTTCACATCAAGACGCAAATGATTCACGGACCGTTTCATTGATTGCAGGAACCTTCCTGACGGATGCATTATGTCCCTGTGATGCAGGTACCTAGAGGAAGTCGGTTATTCAGACACCATCCTGGACATGCGCTCTAAACGCGTGCGCTCTCTGCTGGGGCGGAGCAGCCCGGAGGCTAACGGGCCCCCACCGAGCGAAAGCTGTCCGGAACCAGAGCCCCGGGCAGCTGGAGAGTCCTTGTTGGTCAGACAAATAGAAGAGCAAATAAAAAAGTGAGACATTCTTACTGCTGCAACCCCTCGCAAAAGTCAGGCAGTAGGAGTTGGAAATGCACTAGTTCCCAAATTATAATCTGAAAAAAGTTTGTCCTTTTAAAAGTAGAAACTTGTGTTGTGCAACAATAGGTATGTTTTGGCTATCAATAACTATTAAGTGCGACTTGTGTTATTATAAACAATAGATCCAGGAGTGAATTTGTACATTGGCGTTCTCAAACAGCAAATACAGCACATTAGCCTAGAAACTCTTTAACCGGGCTTGTTACATTCAACTAATCTTTTAAGTAAAAATTAAAATAATAAAGAAACCGAATAAACTATGAGGAACATAAGCATAGAAATGAAACCAAACCAATAAAACAAGGCAGTGATATCACAGTTAAAATAGTAATAATGCCCAGTTTTAGATTAATTTGTAATAAATTGACATGCGTTGTCTTTAATACAACCCATCAAACTGTAATTTTAACATTTTATCAGTATTGTTTTTAGCTTACTGGGCCAGTGTACTCTCCTTTTTTTTCCTCTAGATGAATTTAAATTCAGGTTGAACTTTGTGCTTCTTAAACTGGGTCTAAAATGCCAAACAAAAAGACTAAAGTAGCTCATTTGAGGAATTTCTACAAAAGTAAAAATAAGCACATTGAAGTTCACCAACTGCTTTAAAGAATCTGCTCTTGGTATGGATATATTCTCAATGCGCCGAGTCAGATATTCTGAAACAGAGCTGATGTTTGTCTAGATGACCCAAAAGCAGAGACCCTCTGCCGCTTCAAAAACCAAAAGCTAATTTGAGCGTTCATTTGTTTCATTGTTTTAGCAACATACAGATAAGACTACTTGCTATTTCGGCTTTTCTGGGTTAAGCCCCAGTTTTAAAAAAGAAAATACTGGAAAATGGTCAAAAGCACATTATGGTTAGTTGAACTTTTTTTTTTTTTTTATTCCTTTATTTTGCAGGGAAATTTGATGGTCAGAAATAATCGTGTTTGAATTTTCCTTTAAAATAAGCCCGATGCAAGACCCAGAGAAGCCAGCAAACCTGAAGCATCAGTAGAGAGCCAATGAGAAATAAGACAAGGACACCTCCAAATTAAGTGTTTTCAGGTTAAAATAATCTAATCTAACTGCATAATCACCAAAGCTGTCAGCTGTAAACAGAGTTGGAAACTTGTTTAGTCTTGATCATTCAAGGGTATGCAAAGATGATTAACAAAAAATAGGAAAAAAGTTAAATATCTGCAACAATATAAAGTGTATAATGTTAGCAGCAGTTCAGCTCTTTAACAGCGTGTGGCAGAAAGCTTTACCAGCAGCCTGGTGGCTCTTCTTTGATTTTGTGCCTGATAGCAGCAGCTCAAAAAGTGTTTAAACATTCGATTCAGTAAAAATCCAGTGACCTTCTCGGTTCCTCCCACTATCCTCTGCAGGGCCTCTTTTGTCCGCCACATTGTAGCTCGAGCACTACGCTGAGATGCAGGATGATGCAGGCATACATCACCTCAAATATTCTAACTAACCCAAGTTTCTTTGATGTTTTCACACAAAAGCCCATTCCAGCGTTTACACAGTTGCTAATGTTTTGCAGTGTGAACATTTAATACTCTGTGTGCTTTAACAGAAATGCGGGTAAAGAAAGCTCCAAGGAAAGCGTTGGCAGCTCGGTGCTCGACAAGATCCCCTTCCTTCACGGCTGCGAGGATGACGATGAGGAAGACAGCGACGAGGAAGATGACTTCCAAGGCATGGCCACCGATTGCATCGATGGTCCATGCAAAACCAAAAAATCCCGTGTAAAGGTGAGACTAGTAAATTGCACCGGAGGAATTCTGTCACAAACAAGGAGCTGCTATCATACTGATTAGTTCTCTCTCTCTCTCGGTTTCTTCTGTCCAGATAAGTTCAGAGCCTATGACCACTGATCTGGACCCCGAGGATGAGGAGGACGAGGACGACTCCGAGGACGCCCTGAATGAATTTGACTTTCTGGGCTCGGGGGAGGATGGGGAGGGGGCGGGAGAGGCGCGGATCTCGGGTGATGGACGGGAGATAGGTACGCCGCTACCATAGCTGTCAGCACTGCCAGGATCACTGCCGACTGTCTTCTCTGCCTCCACTCGCTCACCTTTTTACCTCCTACGTCCTGTTGTGTCTCGGCATCTTCTTGTCGTCAATAAAACCAACCTCTTTTTCCCAACCGCCTGTCTCTCTGTCCTGTTTCACGATCTTTAGATCTCTGTGGCTGCCATCTTTGTCTTGTTTATTGTGCAGTTTGAAAAGGTGATCACGCATGCTGCCTTCTCTGGTTATGCGCTCACATTTCATTCCTTGAACCATGAATACACCATGTAGATGTTTCACCCTTTCCCATAAAAGTGGATTTAAGGTAGTTGAGGGTCTTGTAAGCATATTTAAGGTATGTAGTATGTCTTTTTTTTTTTTTGCTTTTCTTCTCCCTGCATTTGTCTCATCTGTTGGCCTCCATCCTTCTTTTTTTCCTCCTTCCTCCTCTTGGCATGACTGGATGTTTTTTCTCTCTCTTCTCGCCGGGCTCAGAGAACCGCAGGAACCAGCTGCAAGGGATGATGTCGGACTTCCCTCCTAAACCATCTCCGCCCCCATCTGTGTCAGGACAGGCTCGCTCCGGGGAAGGTAAGACCCTGACATCCGAAAAGCCTATCAAAAAAATAATTTCACCAGTGTACGCCCACACACACACACACACACACACACACACACACACACACACACACACACACACACACACACACGTTGTAGCTTAGATACTGAGATCCAAATTTAGTTTGCCCGGTGTATGTGTGTGAACTTGCAAGGATACTCCTACACCTGTAAATATTATCTTTGGTACGCTGTGTGGGAGTAATGCACCCAGAATAAATTTTTTTTTTTTTTTTTAGAAGCACATTTATTGAGCCATGGCGGTCTCTCTTTTTTTTTTAAACTTGTGCTTTTCCCACCTTCAACCTGCAGGTGGTGCCCTGGGGTTCTCCTCTGACGTCTTCATCATGGACGCTGTTGGAGGAGGCGACATGAACCTGGGCGAACTGGCGGATCTCACTGTTGCCAATGACAACGAGCTCTCCATAGACGTAAATACCCGCCTGACCTGGTGGTGGAAGCTCCGCGCAGCGCGTAAATCTGCACGCGATTCAGTAACGAGCCACGTCTGTCTTTCATTTTGTGTCCCATCAGATGCAGGACAACAGAGAGGACTTCAAGAAGACCTGGAATCCTCGCTTCACGCTGCGCAGCCACTTCGACGCCATCCGGGCGTTGACGTTTCATCCCTGCCAAGCGGTGCTGCTCACGGCGTCGGAGGACGGCACGCTAAAACTGTGGAACCTCAACAAGGCCATGCACTCAAAAAAGTAATGACCCCCCCCAGAAGAGAGGGGAAAATACAGGGACTTGCAAAGGGTTCATACTCTTTGAAGTTTTTCCACTTCAATATAATACAAACTTAATGGTATTACGTTGAGATTTTAAGTGATAGACCAACAAAATGTGGTGCATAACTGAAGTGGAAGGAGCGTGACGTGGATTTAATGTTTTTCTTTTTACATATAAAAGCCTGAATAGTTGTCCTGTGAACAGAATCTGTGCCTCTTCACAGCTCCTCCAGAGTCACCCTGGACCTCTCGCCTCCTTTACTGATTACGCTCTCCTTGTCCAGCAGGTCGGTTTAGATTGGACGGTCATGTCCACGTTGGTGTGCAGAGTTCTGCCATGCTCTTCACATACAGATAATGGGCTGAACAAATGCTCCATGAGCTTCAGATATTCCTCTAGAACTTAACCTTGGTTTAAACTTCTCCATATTCTGTCTGACCTGTCTGCTGTGTTCCCTGGGCTTCATGATACCGGTTGCTCTCTAACAAACCTCTGAGGTAGGGCTGGGCGACAAATCGATTCAACCGATTAATTCGAATTTACAATTCAAGATTTAATTTTTGGAAAATCTGAATTTTATTTTGCCAATGCATTCATTGGGCATCCATGAAGAGAATAGCAGAAATGCTGAATATATGTTTAGGAATATATATTGTCAAAATATTGTAAAGAGGAAACATTTTTTTTTACCATAAGACAAGATGCTTTAATTTATTGATTTACTTTTTTTTTTACGTTGGTTTGAAGTTACACAAGTGAAGCCTGTACTTAGCTCATTGTGTAAAACCACTAGCAGCAAACATTTAGTTATACTCTCATTGTTTACTATGGCAGGGCCGCCATCTTGTTTTAAAAACATGCTTCACAGCTTGTATTTAGTTGCACTCTGAATTCAGGTCAACTCCTAGATCAAATCTTTGACATAAAAGCAAGTTTTTAAAATAATTTCGGTTTGTGAAATGGAGGGAAAAAAATTGGATTTGGTAAAATAAAATCGGAGATTTTTTTTTAAGTCATCACCCAGCCCTACTGTAAGGCCTTCACCGAACAGCTGGGTTTATACAGAGATTAAATTACAGATATGGGCTCTCTTTACTAATTAAGTGTTTTCTGGAGCCAATTGGCATTGAATTTATTAAGGTGAATCAGAGTAATTAGCCCTATTTCTGCACATTGTTTTGTCGGCGAAGGATTCTGAGATCCATGCATCATTTTCCTTCCACTTGTGCCCCTCTGTTCGTCTCTCACATAAAATCCTACTGAAATGACTTTGAAGTTTGCATTGTGACAAAATGTAAAAGGTTCAAGATGTATGAATGCTTTCTCAAGGCACTTTTTGAGCTGAGGGAGCCGAGACTTCAAAGTATGAAGCACATGTAACAGGTTGTGTTCCTCTGCAGGAACGCAGCTTTGGACGTAGAGCCGATCTACACCTTTAGGGCACACAGGTGAGTTTGATATTGCAAGTGTAAAAATTTATAATGCTGTTTCCCCCCTCCCCCCCCGAAATAACAAATTCGATGCCGTCTGTTTATATAGTGGAGCTGTCCTGTCGCTGACCACGAGTGAGGATGGAGAATCCTGCTACAGCGGAGGTTTGGATGGAAGTGTCAGATGTTGGAAGATGCCCGACCTCAACGTGGATCCCTATGATAACTACGGTGAGACCTTACTGCTCTGCATTATGGGCTAGGGCTGGACGACATGGACCAAAAATAACATCTCAATATGTTTAGATGTTTATCTCCGTTTTTCTTTTTCATGAAGTAATTATAAAAAGGCCTCTCTGAATCAAAGCTCTATCCCAAATGTCTCACAGATGCATTTTTTACCAAACAGCTGTAGATAAATAGAAATGGCTGAAAAGAAAACCTACCTGAATACATTAAAGTATAATTCTGACGCAACACAGATCATCTTGATATAAATTAGTCTCATCTAATATCTCTTTGTAAATAAAATTTGATGTTCTTAAAATTTCAATATGTTGCCCAGCCCTATTATGGCCCCCCTTTGCCATGTTTTAAAGTGTGGAATAATTTTCTATGTTTATGCGAGTATGCAAATGTGAGGAGGAAATTATATTTCAAGATATTACATACTTTTCTGGTGAGGCTATAAAGAAAGGAATTCCTACAAATTGAAAAGTTAGCAATAAATCAACATCCTTTTCTTATGTTAAGATGAAAACCCTGTAGAAAACGTTTTGCACTCAGCTAAGGTCAAAAGTGCTAGAAATGTTAGTGACAGTTTCTAATACATTAGTTAGTTACAAAGTAAGCGCTGGTCCTAAAGTATATCCAGCATTCCTTTGCGGTCTGTGAAAAGGGACGAGTTTGATGTTATAATTTTTCCACATCTACAAAAATTGGATGAAAACCAGAATCTGAAGAAACAAGTTTCATGACTTCCTTACTTATTCCTTATTCAATCATCTGTTTTTGACACAAGGGGTCAGGATTTTACCAAAAAAAAAAAAAAAGCTACCAGAAACCTCTAAATTTGATTCTGGGGAAAAAAATCAGGAAATTTTCAGAGGGAAAAAAATGTATACACTGAAGAACACTAATCTAAGATTCAGACAAAAACCATACAGATCAAATTAAACTCAAAAGTAGATCTCTTACAGACTAAAAACTCAGCAAAAACCTGCCACCTGCTGTCCATTTAGGAGACTGGAGCACAAGGAGAAAACAGTTTTTAAACTTTGAAAAACAGTTTTAAATCTTTGGAGAAACAAAAAGATAAAAGTGGATTTAGTCTCCAGATAAACAGTGGTTTTCATTGATTGAAATGCATTATAGTGTTATATTAGTTATTTACAACTTTTAATTTTAGAAAGGTGTTAAAAATCATGAAAATAAAGCAAAGCAGATGCAGCGTCAACTTCTATAATTTACTGTAGATTCTTATTTATAAAGGTTGTTAAACACACAAGCAAAATCTAGGTAGAACAAAATCTTCATGTCAAAGTTCATTTAGTTTCTTGTTTGCTGCCCTCTACGTTATAATGCGAGTATTGAAGAGTTTACAATCATCTAACACCTACACTAGTTCTGCTCATATTTCATAAATGGCCTGAAACGTTTGTTTACAAAATGTTAAAATTTGCTTTTAAAAGTGATTATGTAAAGTTTTTGCTTTACGTTTTTACAAGCCACGATTCTCCTTTCAGATCCCGGCATTCAGAGCAGCGTCCTGGAGGGCCACGAAGACAGCGTTTGGGGTCTGACATACTCATCGGTTCACCATCGTCTCGCTTCATGCTCAGCCGATGGCACGATTCGCCTCTGGGACCCTCAGAACTCATCTCCCTGCATGTCCGTCTTCAATAAGGAGAGAGGTAGAGATCGCCGTTGAGGTTAAACACAGTGAAAAGAAACCAGCAAAGGAAGCTGCATTGATTTCTAAAACACAGTAGCCAGGCAGATGCAGCTGTCTAAAATATCAAAATGAACACAGACATTCCTCATTAAATGCAACTGTAAGAGCATTGTCATGGTTTTGGTTCGCGATGGGTCCGGCAACACCGATGCGTCGGCGCATACGTCGAGCTGATAGAGCAACACCCGTGTCGATGCGCGTATCGCTGTGGGAAAGTCACGTGACCGATACAGGAACTGACTCTGACGCGCCAAAGCAGTGGTCTTTGCTGTGCGCGCAGTAAATAAAATCCAAGCGGAACTGTAAACAAAATGTTAATAAACCAAGTTATTTTTTTTTTACCATTTTGCAACTCTGTACACAACCCTGTGTACCACGGCCCCGCTCTGCGGCCCCGGATCATGATTAGCCGGATGAAATCATCTTGGATGTGTCATTTGATCTCGGATGTTTTAAGCAACGTACGAAGAACGGGCCCCTGGAGATTGTGACAAATACAGACCCAACATGTACACAATTACACAACCTTATTCAGGGAATTTGCCTGAAAATGGGTATGAAGAAGTAAACCTTATTAATTTTACAGCACTTTAGTTTACTTGGCAAATTTGTATCTTGAAATGGCAAAATATTGCTTTGACTTCAGCTAGTTAAAACAAAAAAAATATACATTTCTTCAAGTCTATTATGTAAGGATGTCTTGTTTATTTTGTGTGATGATAAAACATAACAGGTTTATCTCAATAAATTAGAAGCTCTCTAAAAAGTCTTATTTCATTTAAAGAAATATATTGCTCTGTATATTGTATTTGGTTAGGTTACATGTTATACTTTGCAGTGTTTGTTAATTTATTGAAAAGTGATCTATTTGAGGAATGAATAAGGCTTAAAGCTATTGAAAAAAAAAAAAATCCCCCCCCCCCCCCAGAAAATTAGCATATATAATATATAATGAAGATCTGTTTCCTGTACAGAGTTTTCTACCACACTTTGTTCCCCAATGTTAAAATGTGAAAAATGTTATTCAATACAAAAACATATTGTTTTTATTGGTTTTATAAGGGTATGCATCATCTGTGCGTTTTTATTTTTTAAACAATTTCCGTCCCTGAGTTTACACCCAGTCTGTTTTTTCTGTGTGTGTGTGTTTTGTTTCAGAACATGGAACACCCACCTCTGTGGCCTTTGTGACCGCTGACCCCAACCAGGTGGTGGTGTCGTTCGACAGCGGTGAGACGCTGCTCTACGACCTCAACACGGAGCAGAGCGTCACCGCGCTGGAGACGCAGACAAAAGACGGTGCGTCAGGAGGCCCTGAACCGTAGCTGTTATGAAACATGATGAAACAGCGAAACAAATGAACCGTTTGTGTGTGTGTGTGTGTGTGTCCGCCCCGCAGGCAGCGAACTAATCAATCGCGTCGTCAGTCACCCAACTGAAGCCGTCTCCATCACGGCACACGAGAACCGTACCATCCGCTTCATGGACAACAAGACTGGTACCTGCTAGATTTCCTCCGCTGTTATTCCATGAGTAGAGCCTACATCCTCTAGAGATGAAGATTCATCTAAGCTTGCTGATGTGTTTGCGCAGGTAAAGTTGTCCACTCCATGGTGGCTCACTTGGATGCGGTCACATGCCTCACTACGGACCCTAAAGGCACTTACCTCATCTCTGGAAGTAAATATTGCTCCGTTTCATTTCTTCAAATCCTGACTGGAATAAATACATGAAGTATAATTTAAAATTCTTATCCCAATATATTATCACTGTCAGAATTCTGAATACGTCGCTTTTGTATTATTGTTTTAACTAAAAAATGTCCTAAATTAGGATGAAAGTGAACAACAAAAATAAGATTGTTAAAAAAACAAATTTGTATTGTATAAAGCAATCGCAAGACTTTAATTTTGAAGTAAGGCTTGATAACGCTTGCCCTCCTTTCACCTGCTGCTCACCTCCTGAAGGCCACGACTGCTCAGTGCGTCTGTGGATGCTGGACAACAGGACGTGTGTGCAGGAAATCACCGCCCACAGGAAGAAGCACGACGAGGCCATTCATGATGTGGCCTTCCACCCTTCCCAGCCCTTCATCGCCAGCGCCGGCGCAGACGCACTTGCCAAGATTTTTGTCTGAATCCACTGTGGTCATTTTGGTAAGATGGACGCCGTCATTTTATTGTAGATTATTGCAAGTTATTGGGTTTCTCTAAACTCTTAAAAGGGGAGCTGTTTTTTAAATCCATATTGATTTAATTAAACATATTAAATCAATCAAAAATTCTCAGTTAATACTAATTCTGTTCTAAGATCTTTGGCTGCTGGCACACCATCTGCACTAAAACCTTATTTAAGTTTGAAGTCAGTGGCTTAGATTTAGGTTTCTTTCATTTTAGTTATATACAGTGCTCAAAAAATGAAATAAATAAATAAAGGAACACATTTTAATCATCATTTAATACCAAGTCAGTTAAACTTCTGTAACAATGATCTGGTCAGTTCAGTAGTAGAGTTGATCAGTTTCACCAGTTCTGGTGTTTAGGAAATTGAAGCTTAGGTCCATCCGGGGCAACCAGGTGTCACCTCAGACTCTCCAGGTGCTCATTGATGCCATGGACCTTTTAAACGTAGACGCCTTGTTGGGCGGGTTCTGCCTATGCTGCGGATGCGTCAGTGTCCACCATGTTGAATGTGGCAAATCTGCAGTTAGACTCAGTCACTTATACAGTTAATCTCAGAATATATTTGTGTTTGTGATATTTTTATTTTTGTAATATTACAAGTTTATTTTCGTATCCCTTTGGCTTCATTCTCCTGACTTTATTCTCTTAAAGAATAAAAATAATTATAAGAATGTAACCTGGCCCTAATACTCCAGGACTAAGATAGTTCTGCAAACTATGACTGTTCTGGAAATCTTCCCCCTTAATTGTCATAATCTGAAGTTTTTCCCATAATATTACCACTTTTGTCTTTTTCTTTGTACTTTATTCTCCTATGACTTTTTTCTCATATTAGTAATTTTATCTGTTTAATACTCCCCCAAAAAGTATGTTGCTAATCTGTGTCTATACCAGATCTTAAAAGGTTCACACGGTTTTATGAAATAATAAAGACCACAATGTTTAGATTTAACCAATTGATTTTTATATTCATAACACAACACATACACATATATATTTTTCTCTTTGTCTCTCTCTCTCTCATATATATATATACAGTGTTGGGGAGTAACGGATTACATGTAACGATGTTACGTAATTTAATTACAAAAAAAGAGTAACTGTAATCCGTTACAGTTACAATGAGAAAATATGTAATTCAGTTACAGTTACTTCCGAAAATATTAAGAATTACAAATTTAGTTACATTTTATTAAAAATATAAAGAAAAACCTTTGCGAAATATGTAATGATAGTTTTATTGCTTCGCGCCCTGTATCGCCGTTTCCCGCTACGGCTCCTTGTCTCTATCACTCTGATGATCCATCCTGTGCTGCTGGAGCCTTCTGAAAGAACAGCAAGCGAGCAGACGTTTCACGGTTTTATTTCAGCTCAAGCAGCGCATCACAAATGACAGCCTTCAAGCTTGTTGACAGCCACCTCTTGTTATACACACACAACAATAAACCGTGAGAGCCGACGTGTGTTGTGAAACTGCAAAACTTTGTCTTAAGAGGAAAATCAAACGCGCGTCTACACAGTTCAGCGTTCACAGTGTTGCGTTCGTGAGCGTCTGAAAGCTATGGTGCATTCAGGAGCATGGGACATTTCAGTTTTACAACGAAAAAGGCAGAAAACGGAACAAAACTTAACTCATACAATAATGTATTTATCCAGAAACAGTGTGGGCTTTCTTACAATACTGAATGCTCTATAATTGTATTTCTGTTATTTTTGATTATGCACATCTGCTAGCTTTTTATTCTAAAAAATCTATAATATTACAGCAGCAAATTATCAAAGTTTTTCAAAGCCTGTTTAAAACCTCCAAATGGGGCTTCAGATCATACAGCAACAATTGTGCTGTCATTGTTTTACAGGGCAGAATTTGCATTTGCTGACTCTTGTCCTTTAACTACTGATGGATATACAGGAATAGAGTCATACAAGTGTCAATTCCCAATTCCGCTTTAAGGTTCACATTAAGTTCTCAAAAAATAAATGTTGAAAATGGTCAATACTCATTAAAACCTTAAAGTAATCAAAAAGTAATCAAAGTAATTAGTTACATTACTTTTTAAAAGTAATCGAAAAAGTTACACTACAATTACATTTTAAACAAAGTAACTTGTAACTGTAACGGATTACATTTTTAAAGTAACTTACCCAACACTGTATATATATATATATATATATATATATATATATATATATATATATATATATATATATATATATATATATATATATATATATATATATAAACACACCTATTTATTTAGAATACTTCAAAATCTATTTATGCACATCGATCAAAACATCAATCAAAAGCCAGTCTGGCTGCCAGTCTCTATTAATTAATCTCTATATATTTTTTTTACAAGTATATGTAAGCTCCATCTATATCTTTCTATCTGAATACTTAAAATATATACATAGGGAACATAGACGTTCACTACTTTCTGCCACATACAATATGGCGGTGACGTTAACGTACAATCCTGCACCCAATGAGGCGTCTAGGTTTATAATGTCTATGATTGATGCCCTGGTCTGGATCTGGGAGGAGATACCCCAGGACGCCATCCGTCGTCTCAGAAGGAGCACGCTCCAACATTGTCAGGCCTGCATACAAGCACGTGGGGTCCAGAGAAACTACTGAGTCGCACTTTGAGTGGCTCCAATAATATTTCAGCAAATTGGAGTAGCCATCAGTTTGCCAGGTTCAGATTCATCCAATGAGAACTCTGCCGTTTATTACTGGACTATATTTTTTAAACTTATTTGATTGTGGTTTTGTTTTGGATGGATTTGGGATTGAAGAGTAGAGCATGCGGCTGAACAGCTGATTTTGTTCGTTTTATATATTTAATGGAGCTGGTGCTGTGCTGTAGTTGGCACAGCTACATGACACACGCTGATGCAGCGCTCGCTAATGAAGTTGCTTATTCGTCGTTCGTCATAACTGATTTAGTAGAAAACGGTGATCGTATGTGACGGAGTAATATTGGAAGGCTGCTAAAATTGTACAGTGTATACCGGCCATAAAACATGTAAAATACTACTTATCAATAAAGCTCATCTTGATTCTGATGATTTTCTTTTCTCCAATTGAAATGTTATGCGTTTTCAACATGTTCCTTTACATTTTTTGAACATTGTGTATCCAAATTTTTAGAAATTACTGCTTTTTCTTCAAGTCCACTTTTTAAGCAGTGATGGATGAAATTCTTTGCACCACAAAGGTTTTTCATGTTTTAATCACGCAGCTGAAATTGTTGATTTTGTATCTTGAATTGTAAAAAAAAAAAAAAAAAAAAAAAAAAAAAAAAATATATATATATATATATATATATATAAGGTACAAGGTTTCTACAGGGACTGTTTATAGTGGCCTGAAAAAGTCCTAAATATAACTCACTGAAACTTGCGTACGCGCTGATTTTAGTCTAAACCAGAAATGATTTAATAGTAGCCGTGGGTTAATGCAGTTGTAGGTAACCTTTGAGTCAAAATTGATTTGCTGTTCTGAAGCAGACACCAAAACAAAAATGCAGAGAGCACTTTTATTGTCTGTTTACATTAAATGGATACATCCAGACAAAGTAGGAGGGAAATAAGCGATTATAAAGAGTTGGCAGATAGCAGATGGCGAGCATAAGGTGGTGATCTCATACAAAGCGGCGTGTTGCGTAATCCAACAGCCTCTTTATTTCAGCGGACAGGAGCTCAGTTACATCAGAAAATGTTGGCAACAGTCCTTTTTATTCCGAAGACCTTCAGCAGGGTTTGCATGTTGCAGAGGAGCCTCTGTGTTCTCCGTGTGCACGACGTAAGGAGAGCGTTAGTCACCCAGCAGGATGTTGAAAAGTTGTTGTTGTTGCCATGGAAACAATGACAAGGTTGTTTGCCCCCTCTTAAAGCTCCTTTCAGCCTTTGCTGTAGCTTTATGACTGCTTCCAGTTTTCTCTGCACCATCCCGACTACTTCACCCTGAATGCGGTTAATAAATTAAAGCGTCGTCTCAGGTCATTTATTTTGTTTTAAGTCGGAATTAAAAAGGAAAACTCATTTCACAAGTCCTTTTTAAAGCGTTTATATTGATGTGTTTTTATTGGGGTGTACATTTTAATGACTGGCTTACAGCTAATAAAAAACGATTCCAAAAAAGACAAAAGCCTGAATTACAGCGTGGCATGGGAATGATCAGCCTGTTGCTCTGCTGAGGCGTTTATGAACCCCTGGTTGCTTTAACAGCAGCCTTCAGCTTGTCTGCATTGTCGACTCTGGTGTCTCTCCTCACAACAATAATCCATGAACTACCCAGTGGGTTTAGGTCAGGTGTTTTTTTTTTTTTAAACTTAAAGTTTAACTGATCAGGGAAAAGACAGAAAAGAAACAACAACTGTTGTCCTGTCCATAGGCCCAATAGCTAAAGGCTAATTTGCAGCCCTAGTCCCTGGTGAGGCTTTTAAAATAAAATAAAAATAAAGAGAGCGCTTAAAAAATATTCCAAACTGTTTTCCTCTAAATGAGAAAGTTGCCCATCTGATGTTTTGCATCTTACTGAATAGCTGTCTTGGTTTCTAGCTCTTCTAGTTATTAATATTGCTGTGGATAGTTTTAAAATCCCTTGACTAGTTACAAGTACAAGGCTGTTAACACATTAAACGTCAGCTTCATGAAAGACGTATAAAACTTGCTGCTGGCCTATCAAGCACAGAGATACCATGGTCACTGAAGCGCTTTGAGTCGTCTTGTTCCTGAAGTGCTATATAAGTAAACTTGCCTTGCCTAAAGCAGGTAACTGTTAATTTTGACAGGTGCCAAATGCAGTTGAGAAATAAAATCATCCATCTCCATAAAGCTCGTCAACAAAGTGAAGCATGAAGTGCTCTAAAATGTCCTTCTAAATGGGCGTGCCCAGTACCGCACTTTTTCTTTCTGCTTAGCTTACCATTGGTGTGCTTGGATCCAGCCCTCTTTCAACGTTTAGCTTCTTTAGCAATGAGCTGATCTGCCTTGCCCTGTTTGTGCAGGCTGTCAGCGGCTGACTGTTTTTATTGGGTTTAAGTGATAATGAAATGATCTGACAGCTGACAATTTAGGATGTCATTATGTGTTACCCATAAACAGTAAATTGAACGGAAGTAAAAGTTTGCAACACATCACTCTGGGTTTAATGGATGTGCACCATATATACAATTACTAAAGTAAACTCTCTGATGATGTTCCAGTTTACTATAATGCGTCTGTATAGTTTGAGAAAAGCCTGAAATGAAAACTGTCAACTTTGAAATGTTGTTTGGCAACATTGTCTTTAACGGTCACCCCTCTGAACGTCTTTCTGCTTCTGCTTCTTCAGCGTCCTGCAACCACAACTGGGCAAAACGAGGCTGAAGACGGCAGTGGACGAAGTTCTCCCACTCTCTCTCTCTCTCCCTCACACACAAACACACAACAGCCCACTGGCTGGGTCGTCACCACAGGACATGGACCCCCTTCCCCTCTACCATCCCTCACAGTTCTCTGATGCCTCAATGACTTCTTGTAATACTAATCATATCTTGTACTGCTTTTTTACAACTTTAAAATTACGGCTGCTCTGTTTTCAAGTAATCATATTTTGAAAAAAAACAACAACACTTTTCTACACTACACTCTCCTGCTTTCCTCTTGCCCTCTCCCCTTTCTGCCTGGGTTCGTCACAATCCACCCTGTGTATATGTTGGTGCACTCTCGCTGCTGACACACTACCCGCATTTCACGAACACGTTTGCACAGACGCCTGTCGTTTCTGATCTTGAGTCTGAAAATACGAGGAAGTGCTTCTGGCGGGCAAACTGCAGCAGGCGTGACATATACGGGAACGGCAGCCAGGGTTCGCAAGAACTGCTCGATCCGGGCCCTGCTTTGGAAATTAATGTCTCACATTCCAAAGACTCCAGCTAGATCGTAATGGGTTGGTTTCACGTTTTGTTTTGGAGAATGTTTGTAATATTAAGAAACACTAAACGGTAAACAAACAGCTTTAATTTTAAACACGTCATCACTTTACTTCATCCCCTTTCATTCCTCTGTGTGGCGTCCCGTGATTCTGCGTCTTTTGCCTTTTAGAGGAACCTCCCCCCTCCCAAAACAACTAATTCCTGCAAATCCATTTCCTACCGAGCAGAATGATGATCTCGCACTACATTACCTGGCTGAAGGAAGAGATTATAAGAGCCCAGCTGAAATCAGAAGGCTGTGGCGATGTGAGCCTGACCTTTGTGCTCTCGCCAGATGGCACAGATGCTGCCATTTGGTGCTTTTTACTGTACAGCGGAGTGTGTCTGTGTGTGAGTGTGCGCGCACGTGTGTTTGTAACTGCACTATTTAAACCATGGTGCTACAAAAAGACGCCATCAGTCTTGAGTCGGAATCAGGGACCTGTGCGATTGTCGTCACTTTTTAGGCTCTTTCGGTCGTTTCATTTCATTAACCGTGGCTACATTTCAGAATCAGCAGTCGCTGTTATTGTTTTGAACTGAGGAATGTGGATAGGTTTGATTGTTTCATGCTCGATTGATGTCCAGGTCTGAGCCTGAGAAGGCCATGTTCAGCTCTCAGAAGAGCCTCATGAGGCTGGCGTCAGTTTGTGGGAGATTGATGTGTTCTTGCTGGTTTTCAGTGTTTTAGAAAAAAACAGAAGTGATGATGAGGCATGCTGGGAAAGATGTTGACTTGTGGTTAGAAGTTTACATACACTCAGCATAAATGTCATATCCTATTTTTTGGGGCTTTTAATTTGAACCTTACTGTTTTTTTTTTAGGTCAAGTTCAGTGATTTACAAAAAATAAAACACAGGATTTGGGTGTGCACGTTTAGTGGATTTTCATGGATCCAAATTAAGCATACAGAGTCAAAAACATACAAACACCCCCAAATAATGTATTGGTAACTGTCCCTTTGCCAAAAACCATTTGACCACCTGCACTTTGTCGTCATCAACAGGCTACTGGCATAATTCAGACTGGATATTTTGTCTTGGTGTGAGAGAAGATTTTGAAGATACGGTTAGATGGAGACGGATGACTCGCTGTAGCGACCCCTAAAAGCGAAGAGGCGAAAGGAGATATTTAATCAATTTACTTAACAAAATTGGTAATGTTTATTCCAGGACCTGGCTTTTAGGCATATCTTATTTGTTTTCAATAATATTGAGATGAACGCTGCTCCACAAGTTTTAATATTTGCTAACTTTATCGGTTCCCAACCAGTTTTGATGTGCGCTTGAGGTCATTGTCCTGTTGGAACTGTCTGACCTAAACTATGGCTGCAGAGTTCAGAAACAACCCCTAAGACTTATCATGTACTAGAAGATGGTGCAAAAGTGTCACTGTTCACACTGAGGCTGTTTTATATATCAAGGAGTTTAGAGGGAGCAAGCAGAGCAGAAACAAGCTTAGGTCAAAATTGAACCCTTCAAGCTAGAGCGAAATTTGCAGCTGCCCACACGGACAACAAAATGGCGTCTGGAGAAAGGTTTTAATGCTCAGATCAACACTATGCCTGCTGTTAAGTGGGGGATTGGTGGCCTAGTGGTTAGAGCAGCACGCTTGCGCTCTGAGAAGGCTGCAAGCACCTGGTTCGACTGCCACAGGCTGCCACTATGGGTTCCTGAGCAAAACCCTTAGCCTCAGAATGCTCCCCAGGTCCCACACAGTGGCAGCCCACTGCTCCCTAAGGGACGGGTTAAATGCAGAGGACAAATTTCAGTGGAATGTATGTTGCAATGGCAATAAAGGTGATTAATATTATGGTGGTGGTAGCAGCATGCTGTGGGGCAGTTTTCCATTCAGCATTTGTGGTTAATTGCACAAAGTGGGGAGAACAATTAAGGAAGACTGCCTCCAAAATCTGCAAGTTTAAAATCCTCAAATCAAAAGGATAAAGGAGAATTACATCAAACTTGCAGAATGATCTTAGCTCTCAAACTTATCAGGGAAAAACAGGTCTGTTCTAGTAAGCCAACCTGTTCCGGTGAGCTTTGCCATTTATGGTTACAAGAGTAGTGGAATATCCAGCCAAAATTAGGCAAGAATCTTGTTGATGGAGTTTGGTTTATTTGCAGCTGACCAAGGGACCTTTTATATGATTATAAATTTTTTTGTTACTGTGGATTAGATTAAATTTACCATAAATTCAAACCTGTGCTCCCAGTTCTTTTCTTTAAAATAAATTGAATTAAAAGCCCAGACTCATCGGGCTGAACTGAACGTTCTTCCAGGAAAACAGTATTGACAGAAAAACCATGGGTGTTATTTAATACTGGTGACACCTGGTCTGTCTCGCTGACTCGTTTGAACATAACCCAGCAATCCCCGGGGGTTTAAACAATTCCTCTGAAACACATCCCATTTGTCTCTTCCGTTGCTGCTTTTATACAAAATGTCCACAGCCGTTCATCTGGATCTGAACGTGCAAAAACCTGTTGGCAGAAGACAATGTTGTTGGTGTCGGAAGCTTCGACTTGTCTGGATTAAAAATGCTAAACTAAGATGTCGATGAGTGAGGAGATGACGTTCAGATTGTCCAGAAATGTGGATTCTCTGAAATCCAGTAAGTACAGCCCTCCAGATTACATCATATATGGATTTCTAAAAAAAATAATTAAAAAATGAAGAAAAAAAAACGCATTTTTGTTTAGGCGAAGGTTGCCCTTTACCAAGCAGGCCTCAGTGGGGGGCATTCAAGAAGACCCCTAAAACCTGATGTACAGGGTCAAAAATTGTTTTTATTTTTTTGGCAACGCTTGAAATGATTATAAATCAGTATAAATTCTTTTATTTTTATTTTTTATTTTGTCCAAACAGGGTGTTGTATAGATGTGTGAGATTAGAGAACATGTCACTGCTGTTAGTTTGACTTAAATCAGGAAGAAGAAGAAAAAAAAAAAAGATATGACCCGCAGCAGGTCATAATGTTCTGCTCTTACACTTAACTACTATTTACCTCCACCTTGCACTACATCTGAAAGTGAATGCTTAGTTTAGAAATGAGCAGACTGGGTGCAGGGAGGTTTCGCAGGAGCTCCTCTCCCTGAGCTGCTCTGTCTCCCCTCTGAGGGGAATGAAGACAAATCAGAGCGACACATTAAGAAACCGGAATCATGCTGCAGATGACGAGTAGATTCACCATTATGTGCTGTAAATGTCTTTCATTTCATTGTTTTTCTTTTTTGCATTTCAGTTTTTTTCCAATTATAAATATGATTATTAAGATTTAAGAATACTGTAGTATCAAAAGTAAGTCATTTTTTCCTTGCTAAGCATAGAACGTACTTGTGAATGATGACGATGTAAAACTTGTAAAAAGGCAAAACGGTTAAAAAATTAGAAGAAAATGCTGAAAATATGTTCGGAAAAAAAAAACCTGTTACCAGTCAGAGGCCAAGGTAAAGGACTCCCATTTCTTTGTTTTTATTTTTTTATTAGCAACTTATCACTGTGTGATATTTTGTACATCATATAAAGCTGTATTCCAACAATTTCCTCTAACTACAAGGGATAAGAGACCTGCTTTTTATTGATTTTGTCTTATATATTTTTGAACTGCATTTTGGCTTGTATCAAATGACTCTTTTTGTTTACGGGGGTCACCTGTTGTATGGCATAAAGGAGGAAAAGATGAAAAATAAAAATTTTGTACAGTGAAATAAGTAGAGTCTCTTTCTTTATGTAATCTACAGAGGCATATTTATGTTAACAGGATGTTTTCACAATGGAAAACCGGTTTCTACCAGAAGTTAACCAGGATTTCTGCAAGGTCTTAAAAAAAGTCTTGATTTAATAGACCAAGAATCCCCATACAAGCTCTAATATTTCATATGTCTTAAATTAGAATATTTGTTCATTCATTGCTTTTGTTTATCAATTATTTTTAATGCCATTTACTTGTTTCGTATGCTGTCATTTTGACTGGATTATTAGAAATTTTTACAATGACAAAACAAAAACATTGATGTAGGGCAGTAACAAGAATTGCCAAAAACAATTTAAAGCCAAACCAAAACGGAGAACAATGAGAAAAAATAACGAAATCAGTGAATATCTATAAAGGATTCTGTAGATGTATAGTCCTTTGGTTATTCTTTCAGGCCTTGGGAAAATCAACAATAGATATGAGTAACTTGTAGTTTTGTTTAGAAATGGTCCAAACTGGAGCCCCGAGGCTCAGTGTCAGTGTCCCCGTTTACAGTGAAGCAAGATTTACATCACCATGGACTGAAAGGCTTCTAACCAAGGGGGGTGCATTCAGGCTGTGTAAAGGAAAATGTAAAGTAATCGAGGAAAGTGAAATACCTTGTGGATAGATGTTTTGTTGTTGGTGTACTGAAAAAATGAAGCTATTTAGCTGTTATGATGGCAACTACATTTGGAGGAGTTGAGGTGAGGCTTTCAAACTTGAGAACATAGCACCGAATCAAGTATGGTGGTGGTTAAAGGTAGTTATGATTAAAAACCTGTTTAAACAGGATTAAGACCCAAGAATAGGTTTTGTGTTTGTATTCTGGAAAGCATCTGCTGACTGAAGATGCCAAAGGGCCAGGCTTCTGTGGAAGAAAAGCCATTTCATCAGTTAATTCAAAACTGGTATGTTTACTTCAGGAAAAGACATGTAGGTATTTTTTAACACACATTCATTTATTAGTTGCATGTAAATTATACATTAGATCTGTATTATTTCTCTCTACCTTTGAAACGCCATCTCATTTGAAGTACAATGAAGTCACGACTGCGAAACTTGTAGTAAGTGTTTTGATATTAATCCAGTGCTGGCAATTGGTTAACTGTTTTGATGACCCGCATGCTGTTGACAGCTCTTAGTGATGATGCTATTGGTCTGAACATGGAGGTTGAAAGGGCTAGATTATACTTTGAAATAAGCTTCCTGTCGGGTTTTAAATGTCCAGATCATTTGTATTTTATAGTCCTGGTACTGGATTCATCCATTTCCTCAGTCAGTCATGAGGAACAATGGAGGGACTGTGTTCTTGAAAAAGCTTTGAACATTAATCAAGTCGTTTCAATCTTAAGAATGTATAAAATCAAGCCTTGAGGAAATTATGTTTACTTTGATTATCAAAAGTTAGTGAACAAGAAATTATTTAGACTAGAAACACGATCAAAAGGTGTTTATTATACAATATAAAAAACATTTTACCAGTTAATTCTCTTTGACTTTTCTGATACCATTTTAATATATATATATATATAATATGTATATATATATATATATATATATATATATATATATATATACACACACACACAGTAAATGCATCAATACCTTAATCCAGCTGCATTTTCCTGCCCTGAAAAACTGATTTTCTTATTTGAAGACCTTTTTCGGAGAACCATGATCAGCTCAAGCCCAGTAAGTAATGGACAGGACAGTGGCTACACAGAAGTTTGAGCCATGTAATTCAGTGCCCCTGGGATCTATGCCTGCGCTCAGTTAAACCAGTTGTTCAGGGCTCACCACATAGTCTGGGTCATCAAGCAGTCAAACCTCCTCCCAGTCAATATGGGGCAGGTAGATCCCTGCATGAAATATAAAAATAGAGCATGGAAACTGGTTGGCAATTCTATACAACTTTCTAAATAAACCTTAATCTAAATCCATAATATCTCATATCATTTGTGAATTAAGCTAAACTAGAAAATGAAGTTCTGACCCCATTTGACCTGTTGTTATAAACTACACACACTTTTTTTGTCCTGTAAGGATATGATTATATGTAATAAAATGTGTACAATAAAATATCCGATGTAAAGAATATTAAGATGCATTTTCACTTGAAGCATTTTTCTGTGAGTTGTACCAAAATGTATCTGTTCATGTTGTTAGAGGACAATACAAGGAGACCCTCAGCACTACCCTTGTGTACTCATGTTTTGTAATATTGAATTAGTCGTATAAAAGTGCCTTTTTGGACTGAAGTAAAAAAAAAACACACACACAAAAGTGCAGAAGTGCATTTCAGTTTTCACCAGAAAATTCTTTAAACTGTGGGTACGTCAACAGAATGACATATACTCTTCTTCATGCACTATCCGTTCCAATGAATCCTCCAGGCGCGTTTCCGTTGTCTCAGTGGCGCCCCCTGCTGTCGCGGAGGGAAAAGTACTAATCTGGTTTGATGTATCACGTAACCTTTGCCACAAGCTTGCAACGCCGGACAGTGTTCGGTATGCCACCAGAAGACGAAGACAGGTTGTAAAACACGTTTTATATGTGTGCAACATCTTGTGCAGGACCTTAACTCCATAGCAGCAACCGCTTTCCCACGGCATTTGCAGCAAATGAGAAAAGGAACGTGTCAAGGACTGTTCGTTGAGTCCATTCCGGGAAACAAATAATGAAGTCCAACACGTTTTTTTCACTCTCAAGAAATATGATCTAATAGCCAGCCAGAAACACGTCAGATGCTGGTTAATGGCTTCATGAAACATGCAACTGAGGAGGAACTGTTTGACAAAGTCCACTTCAAATTTGTTTCTAGATGACATTAACAAGTTCAAAATAGAGACTGAGATCACATCCGCAAGCGGTCAACAGGTGGTCAAGATTCTGCTTTAGATGTTCGTGCATGCCTGCAGTTGTAGGTAAAATGCATTCATATTTTTTTCTATCCATGGTTCAAATAGCAAAAATATACCCTCCAACCTCAGGAAACAGCGCCCTCCTGTGGTGAAAGGAGGAAATAGTAAACGATCACATGCAGCTGGTGTCATATTGAGGTCGTCCATCACAAAAAAAAAACACATTAACGGCGCTTTTTTTGTTTCATGTTTTTTTTAATAGCTGTCTAGTATCATACTTTATACAGATGGTTCTGAGGAGTAAATTGGTTGAAGTTTTAACACCTATTATTGTTACTTGTATGTCCTAAACTAGAAAACCTGTGGTAGATGATTACATAACCAATGAGAAGCCAATAACTGATTTTGAATCTGCTGCATTTAGCGTAACCCGCCATATTCCATCTTCCCCTGCCCATTGAAGTTGTTTTCTAACAACAATAATCTGACAGCAAATTAGGATGTAAACAACCTGGTGTGGGTGTGGTTCTGCTGTAAGGTCTGTGAGAGGTGTGTCTGATAAACCAACAGAAAAACAATGCCACTCGTCTGTCAAAAGGCACGGAATCCATCTTTACGACAGGACAAAAAGTGGCTTCTGAAGCAGGGAGGAGGATGAGGAAGTGATGGGAGGGTTTTTGAGCGTAGAGCTGTCCCTTGGCCTCAGGCAGTGTAAGAGGATCTGTGTTGAGCTCGTCTGAGGGAGGGAGCAAACAAGCCAAATAACCCTAAACCGTGGAAGGAGAGAGAGAGAGAGAGAGAGAGAGAGAGAGAGGAAAGGGAGGGCAAGGAGGGGGAAATGTTGAGCCGTGGGAGTCAGAAGGTGGAACTTACTGGGAGTTTATTGGCTTCAGGTGGTGTCAGTCACTTTACTTCCTTCTCAGCTGTGGTGAGAGGGTAGGAGGAAGGGTAAGAGGGAGGTACCATCTCATCAGGCTCTGCTTTTTCACACAAAAAGAAAAAAAAGAAGCCTGTACTAGGTTTGAAAGTGAAACAGGGCAAGACTTTTAAAAGGAGTGCAGTCTCTTGGTCTCCTTCATTCTCACGGTTTCCTGTTCTAGGAAGCCATTTTGTTAACCAGCCCTAGAGCAAATCACTTATAGAAAGTTTTCCTTTTCTCTCTCTCTCTCTCTTACCCCTCCTCTCACCCACGGCTGGGGGAGTTTCACAACCAAGTTTGGACTTTCTACTCTGCAGAGCAACATCTTTGGAGCAGCCGAGCTGAAGGAGGAAGGTGGAGGTGGAACAGCAAGCAGGGGGCAGCTCTTTCTCCCTTTAGTGTGTCTTTTTTTTTTTTTTCTCTCATGCTTGTCATTCTTGAACAATGACAGAAGTCAGGCGACGTGAAAGAAGCGTCTGAAAGGACGCGAAGCGGCTTCCTGGATAAGGATTTCGTCCTCGATCCACTGGAGGAAGGAGGACGGAGGAATCGGGAGAACAGTGTGTGGATACCCACATTTCCTCTCTCCCACTTGAACAGTTTGAATGAGTGTGGCTTTTCTCAGAACCCTCCGCTGCACCTGGGTTTGTGCTCGTCTCTGTGTATGCTGAGAGCTTCAGGCGGCCAGCAGGGAAGAGCCAGCGGACTTTGAATGGCTAACGCGAGCCCCTGCATGCCCTCAGGGGCAATGTCCCAGGTCTTCTTCCCTCCTGTGGGGGCCTCCCCACCTGGGTCTGCAGTGATGCAGCAGGGGACCCCAATATCCATGCCCTCTCTGCCTCCTCAGACTCCTCTTCCAGTGATGGACCTGACAGCAGGACACGCTCCCGGTGGGATGATGCCCTCCATGGTTCCTGCTCCAGCCGGGGTATCCTTCATCATCCAGCTTGGGCTGACCAGAGAATCTGTCCTGCTGCCCCACACTGCTGATCTGGCTTACGTGAAGCAAATCGCCTGCTCCATTGTTGACACCAAGGTAAGAGATGTTATGGGGGGAAGTTGGCATATGAGGCGACAAAGGGCATATGAGTTATTGACGTGCGAAAACCTAATTCATGAGTGAAGATTTTTTTCTTGTTTAAATAACACAAAAAGGATATGTACAAAGGTCATAACAAATTACTGCAATTATAGCATTTTCCTGCACATAGAAGAAAGAAAACTGCATTTAAGATGGTTTTGATGGGTTTCATCCAGCTGCTCACCCATTGGCCAACACACGTGTAGCACAAGAAATGGCTGTTTACAGGAACATAGCCAAACGGCATGTGACTTTTAGGTGAACTTCTACCTCATTAGAAATAATTGAGCTACAGGTGCTTGTCAATAAATAAGAGTATCACTGAGAGTTGACCTACGCCAATAATTCAAACACCGAAATTCCCACATTATATTTTTGAGAACATATTATTAGAGAAGGAATTTTAATGCAAAAATATCATTCTCTGGTATGCATGTAATTAGTTTATGGGGTTATCCTTGGCTGAGGACTGGCTTACGATAAGGAATGAGACATTTGTAGCAGGGAGGGAGGGCTTGAGAGTGGTCTTCGGGCTTAAAAACCGTTTTGTCCTGATCTTGGTCTCGGCCTCGCAATGTTGTACCTCAGTCTTGGGCTCAGTCTCGTATTGCCGTTGGTCGAGGCCTGTTCGATACCCTGCAGATTTTTTCAAATGTAGAACACGTAACACCCTTTGATCTTCGCCGCAAAGGCACATCCCAAGAAATGAAAAAAGCAAACGAACTGAATGGACATGTCTCCCCAGATTCATAGAAACCCCGATCCGTCCCACAGACTGGGTCTACATAAGGCGAGGATCAACATCGCATTTACATTGCAGCGTGCATTGATTTGAGGACAGTCAACTGGCACGACACCTAAACACAGTCAAAACCGACTCTCTGTTCTCCAACTCAGAAAGTCGAATTAATCTCACCAGCCCGACATGGATTCATGCTGTCTGCTCCCCACGTAAACAAATAAAATTAATAGGAGAGGTGATGTCATGTTATTCTGATCAGTTTTAGCAACACACAACCGCTGGGAAAAACTGCTTAGCTAACGGCCGAAGTTCCCGTAGAAAAGGAGTGCGCATGCGCATCGACTTCTGAAACATAGCGGTTGCTTTGTGATTGGTGCGTTTAATGCAATGGGACGTTACGCAACTAGTCTACAGATGTCACAAAACACAGACGTCACAAAACACCGCATGCAGTTGTAAGTATGATAGGTTATCCATGAATTCTTTTATTATTTAGGTATGTTTTCTACCTAGCAGACAGTGTTTGATACATTACATTACTGAAAATTGTGAACAACCTCTAAGTAGGCTAGGTGGTTTGGGCATTCTTTTTTTTTTTGTTGTCCTGTCTGGCAATGTGGCATTAAGAATTGTTGTCTCAATGCCAAAAAGAGCCCAACAGATTTTCCTTTAACAAGCGGAGCCTTACTGCTTTCGCCATAGTGCTCCGCTTGATTTATATATGCAAGAAGCTTTATTAGATTTTATGCCGAGACTATTTCATGTTTAATGGACACTGAAACAAGAAGGTAGACGAGGGGAAAAAGGAGAAAATGTGAAAGAGGAGAGAAAAGGGAATGAGCGATACAATATCCTTAGTCTGCTTCTACACCTGCAAAGAACAACAATACCAGCTGATAAAGTATTACAGGTACAAACAAGCAACGCCTTGATTGATGGATTGGGCCTTGTTCTTGAAGGGTCTGGTCTTGGTCTTAGTCTTGGAGGGTCAGATCTTAGTCTGGAAGAACCGACCTTGACTTCATCACTCATTTGTAGTCCTTGTTACTTCTATGTGTGTTGGCTCTTAAAGGTTTTACTCCAGCTGCCAGTTTACACCTTGTGAATCTCCCCAAAATCCTGAATGAACTTTGTTTTACAATTGTCTCAAAACTGCAATTATCCTTTTCCATCACAAGTTTACGTTATTTTACTCATATGGAGCCCTCTATAAGCAGCTAGCTTCTTTAGCAGTGAGCTTCTGTGGCTTAGCCTCCTTGCAGAGTGTCAGTGTCTATCTGCTGGACAGCTCTGAAGTCTACAGCCTTCCCATGACTTGCGTATTATTCAAATTTCATGGTAAACTGAATTTTGGGTATTTATTACCTGTAAGACATAAGCATCAAAATTAGCCGTGGGAAAAAAAAACATTGAAAATGTCACTCAGTAATTATGTTTTGTATTCAGTTTTTGATTGGCATTACTGAAATAAATCACCTTTATGATGGCATTGTAACTGTGGTTGAGATCTATCTGTGTGTGAAAAGGGCTTAATGTTCTCTTGTGTGGAACCATCATTTGTGGTTTGGTGGGTTTTAGTTAAAGGATTCTAAAGCTGTTGAGTTGGTTCTTACCAAGCGTTTTAATATGGTTGAGCTCCTCCCCTCTCCTGTTGCCTTTCCACTTCTACCGCTGAGAAGACAAGTCCCTTTTACGCTGTACACATAAGTTTTGCATTTCAAACAACACCTGGCCAGTTTTATCCCCCAGGGGGAACGCTTCACCAATTTAGTTTTTCAGTAAGTTATTAACTTTTAAAATTAGACAGTTGTTCTGTCCAAAATGATGTCAAAGGCTATGCCAGCATTCACCAGTTTGGCATACATAGGTTATCAATAAAAGATCAACTTACTTAGACATTATCAACATTTGAAGGCTTTTATCATAATCACTAGAATGTTTGGGGGACTGGGGATTTCCAATCTTGCACTCTTTTATGCCACATGTCAAGCATGACGGTGTTGGTATCATGCTGAGGGTCTTTTTTGTTGCCATTGTGCAAAGAGGATGGAAGAATCAAGAAGCAGGAGTATTCCCACATTCTTCCACCTCATCTCAGATCAGCAACCAGATATTTGAAACTTGGGGAGAATGGGTGTTTTGAACTGAGAATGATCTCAAAACATACATCAAAGCTGATCTTGGAGTAGGTAACGCAATTTAGCATTGAGCTTCTGCAAAACCTCCTTGTTAGAAATGTGTGCACTGTGCTTAAAAGCCTTTTGCAGGGAAATCAAATCAACCAATGAGTAAATGAGCTCTGGCATTCCTTCCAAAGTGGGATATCTGTATCTTGAACATGAAAAGACACATTTCCTTGTCCCCGCTCATTACTCATGTAAAAAAAAAAAAAAAAAGTCATTATTTTCATTCGGTTGCACGACAAAACCTCAAAACACGCATACAGAGGCAAGTGTTGGCAGGGAGAGAAGTAGTGACATCCTCTCTGCAACAGGAAGCAACATGCATTATTGGAAATCTGCTCTTAATTTAACAGCTGACGGCATGTACAGTGGGGGAAACATTTCCAGGAGATATTAAATTGGTAGTCTGAGCAGATCATATCGGTTTAAATCCGTCAGTTAGGCTGGCAGGTGGTAATCAGCTGATTTCCTCAGTCGGCTCTGAGCAGCCCTGCTAATCAGTTATTTTGTTTCTGTGCAACAGGCTTTGTTTCTATCTTGTAACGTCAGCGTTTCCCTGTCATGCACCTGCCTCTGCTCATGGTTAACAAGTATAAACTCACAGCTGCGTTTCATCTCATGTCCACTTCACTTCAGCTTCCTCTTTTTGTGAGTTTTGTCTGCATATGATGTTTTAGTACATCACTGGTATACTCCTCCTAATAATTTTTTCAAGAGTTTCAGAAAAAAGGCAACATTTAAAACCTTTAGTCTAATACAATGAATGCCAAAACTCATGTTGACATATTACGGCCACAAACATCAATGTATTTTGGTGTGAGTTTGTGATAGATCAACACAAAACATCGCATATTTTTGGAGGGAAAATGATACGTAGTTTTCCAAGATTTTTAACAGATGAAAATCTAAGAGTGGCATTTATTATTATTCAGTCCCTTTCACTCGATTACCCCCAAATAAAGCCTAGTGCAACCAACTTCTTTAAGAAGTCACCTAATTGGTAAGAGAACTGGAGAACTACTAGGCGTGAAGGTGTTCTGATCAAAACTGAACGTTCTGGCCTATATGCAAAACACTGGACCTTAAACACACAACCCCCATAAGGAAACACAGTGGTGGCAGCATCATGCTATAGGCATGGGAAGTTGATCAGAGCTGAACAGAAGATGAATAGAGCTAAATAGGGGCTGCCCTAGAAGAAAACCTATAGTAGACTCCAAACAAACTGAGACTGCTAGACAGCACTAATCACAAACCAAGAGCTACATTTGAATGGTTTATATACAAAAAAGAACCATTTAGAATGGCCAATTGAAGTGAATACAAGTATTCACTCTGAGAGGCTCAATACAAATCCACACTCTTTTTATTTTTTAACCACAACAAACAAAAGAAAAACTATGCATAATGGGTTTTCCAAATCTTGATTATGCCATTTTATTTTTATTTTGTGCTGGTTGATCAAATAAAGGCTTCCCAAAATACAACAGTTTGCTGCTGGAACATGGCAAAATGCATAAAGTTTCATGGACCTTAGAACTGAAAATTGCTTTAAAATTAAAACCAATATTAGCTAGTTTTAGCAATTTCTAATACATTTTAATACAATAGCTGCATAGAATTCCCACAACACAATTACATTAATGGTGTAGGAGTATCATTAAGCTACAAAGTCTGTGCTTCTCGAGTTTAAGCCTGCTGATGCCCAATTGATGGTGAGGTCAAAGTTCAACCCTTAACGTGGACCTGGATTGAGAAGTACTGGAAAAAAAGCAAATAATAAATAAACCAAGACTTTTAAACAGAGCAATGTTGGTTGGTTGACCTGTGTGGACCTACTTTAGCAGCTCCACACGGCGACCAACTACTGTCAGGAACAGATGCAAACACAAAGGTCAGGAAGTAGGTGGGTGGGGGTCAAGAACACTACTGACCCTGCTTTGAGGTCACATCAGGGCTGATAAGTTAACCACTTTACCAGGGGGGAGATGGTTCATCCGCACAGCCCCCGATAAGCCATCGATATCTAACATCATTATTACAAGTCAGTGTCAGTGCCACTAGTCAAGCAGAGCTTCAAACATACTGATAAATGCATTGGTGAATTTAGAGGAGGTTCTGAAGGAAAATACTGGTGTAAGAGATTACAAATGATTGCATGATCCCAGAGTGAGGACAAAGTAAGAAGAATACGGCAGAGGTACCTGTGAACCCTGCTCAGTGGGGAGTTCCTTGAAACCTCTTGGAACAACCGAAAAGCAACAAAGCAGAGAGAAAATCTGGGTTTATTTACTGCAGTGCTGATGGTTGGTCAGGTGCGTTGTCTTATGATTAATCAAGGGGGATCAGGAGGTTGAGGTTCAAAACAACACACACAAACATACTCAAAGCTTAACAGCTTCACATGCATGTTTTAGCACACATGGAAAATAAGGAAAGCACCATAAGAGTTGATTTTACACCAAAGTCAGGAATAGTTGGAAATATTTTGCTGTAGAGCTTTTGAAATTGGAAATAAAGACTGGAAAAAAAGTGAACATTATCTTTTCCTAGCATTCATATAACTATATGCCTGATGGCTGGCTGTTCGGCAGGGGAATCCATTTTAGGGATACAATTGTTGGTCACAATCATCTGAAAATGGTCTTGCTTATATTAAAAGCTGTCACAAGAGGATGCTGTCAGCTGTGTTTTTTCTTCTACATTAAGTTGCTGTTTACATGTTGTTGAAGAACCTGAAAATTTACTTGCTTGAATTGTCAAAAATAATTTAGCAATACGGTGATCGCAGAGGGAAGTACTGTAAAAATTACAACACTGATGCAAATCCCTTCTTACTGTGCCGGTAATATGTTTGTCATCATAACCTCAGTAAACTAGTTTGCCAAGTACATTCCCTCAGGTTTCTAGTGCATGTCTTAAAAGTTAGCCATACAATAGGCTTGCTAGAACACGTTAACCTTGAGACCCACATAAAAATGTGCACTGAGGACTCGGATCTAAACGCTTCAACAATCTGTCCCGAGTACATTTAAGCTGCTATTTAGTGCAAAGCATTAGTATTTATGTGATCTGTCAACAAAACAACCTAAGCATGTGATGCAGATTATACATAAAGGTTAAATGCTCCCAGTTGCAAGCAATCAAGTCTGTTACATGTGCACCAGGAAAGTAACAATGATGAAAATGTAAAATGGAGTTCCCAATTATAGACTCCATTGCAGCATGAAGCCACAAGTGCCTGCTTCACTCTCTGTGTCTTTGTTTAGTAAAAAGAACCTGCTGCTGTTTAAAACTAGAGCGTGAGACTCAGAATATCTGAGAAGTGAATGTAGACAGTCAAATTGCTGACATGCATGAGTTTAGTGTTAACCCACTGAGTGAACCCTGACAGCCACCTATCTAAGTGGCCCTACATCTCAGAGAAGCAGCCCCTGTATTGGAGGCTGTTGGGTTAGGGGCCCGTCCACAAAAAATATGTGCTGTTAAGTGGTTTAATAGGATATAAAATGTTTGCTCAGCTCTTCTTTTATTTATTCCACCACTAGTCTGTCATTATTATTATTATTATTATTATTATTAGTGATGCAATAGAATCATGTGAAGTAAAATTGGGATTCTTTGACACATTTAAATTTTTGAGTTCTTAATTTGATTGTTAAAAGCTAAAGAAAAAGAAAATACAATTTCTGGTTAAAAATGGAAAAAAAAAAAAAAATAGGACACCCAGCAATTATTCCTCCTTAAAACAAAACAACAACAACTCGGCCGTTCACGTCGGGAACATCATTAATCAGCATTTTGAAGGTTTAGTCTATTTAAATGTCAGACATTTAGTTTGATGTGCAATTTGAAGGTGAAGACCTTGCTAAGATCCATTCAGAAAGGAGATTTTTGTAGGAAATTTGAAGATGGTGTCCAAAGAATTTGAAATCAGCCATTCCACCGTATGGAACAGTCCACCAGTAAAGGGCATTCTGCAATTGCAGACGTGCCCATCCATGTCTGGTTGTACAATAAGTTCACCCTAGCAGACAACAAGATGCTAAAGAAATCTCTAAAATGTCTACAATGTTTTAAAGGGACCCACAGCAGGGTTTTATTAGTGTGAAATCACATCTTTGTATAGTAAAAAAGAAATGCACAAGTTTTCCTTTCATGGTGTGTAAGGGGAAAACTTTGCTCTCAGAAAAAGATGATGACCAGACCAAAGTTTATGGAATCATGTTCTTTGGGCAGACTAGCTGAAAGTTCGATGATTTGGACACTAGCTTAGAGGACAGGTTTGGCATTAGCTAAATATAGCGTTTCTGTAAAGTAACATAATACCAGTTGTAGAGCATTGGTGGGAGAAGCGTCACGGTTTGTGGATGCTTTGCTGCTGCATGACCTGGCCAGCTCACCATCACAGATTCCATTCTGAAATCTATCATGTATCAGAGGGCGATAGAAGAAGACCACCTGTAAAAAAACCAAAGACAAAATAAAGCTGAAGCTGAACTGGACCCTGCAACATGATAATGAGAGGTTGTGAAATAAGCAATAGAAAGAACACAAATTATTTAGACTCCCCAGCTGTATGGAAAGCCAAAACTGTAATAATTCAATAAATAAAAAGTCCCTCAGAATATGACACATTCTGGATGTGCTGGAGTAAAAAATCTACTATATTCTTCAACAAGTAGATAAGGTAATGACATTTCAGGATTTCAACACATGCAACACTTTTATGTATAGAATGTTTGTTTGTTTTAAGGTGCTTCTACCTTCTAGTTTTATCTATCTTCATTTCTGCCAATCAATGCAACGTGCTTGCTTGGGAAAGTAAACCCTACATGCAGTGGGCCTATTTCTGTTGTCCTCTGTCTATTTATTGCAATAAACATCTGTTTAAATAGATGTGGGGTTATTATACTAAACCACCAGGGGGATATTTGAGCATTAGCATAGGTTAAAGCTATTGTTTGTTCACTCTATCTGGATCAAAATATTGCAAATTTGCTGAACAGATTACGTTGAATCTCAGTCTATATGCTAAATATCCCACAAGTACCTGTGTTCTGTGATGAGGAAACATTGGCTGTCTTTTTTTCAAAGGAATTTTCTCAGTTTCTCTGGTAACCCTCATCACTTATAATTCAGTTAACTTTATCTACCAAGCTTGTGGCCACAAACAACGAATTTGACTTTGATTACACTTTGGTCTCAATAAAGAGATTTTGAATATAGATATATGAGAAGGGAACTAAAAATAAAAGTTGTTCTGTAAATCTGTTCAAATACTGTTTTTTTTTGTTTTGTTTTGTTTTTTTATAAAAAAAAAAAAAAGTCATGAGTCATAAGAGTGACAGGCCGGGGAAAGAAATTGTCTCCGTAGAGGTTGGGTTTTGCAAATAGCGCTCTGTAGTGCTGAGCTGAAGGAAAAAGTCTAAGCAGTTTGTGTGCAGCCTGTGTGGGGTCAGCAGGCATGTTGGCAGCCATTCTTTCTGACCCTAGACCTGTACAGGTCCTGGATGGAGGGAAGGTCAGCTCCAAAGAGCCTCTCTGCTGACCAAATCGTTCATTGTAGTTTTGACCTGTCCTGTTTTGTGGATGAGCCAAACCACACAGTGATGGATGAACACAGGACAGACTGAATGATGGCGGTGTAGAAGATGATCAGCAGCTACTGGGGTAGGTTGTAGTTTTTGAGGTATGCAGGAAGTAAAGTTTCCGCCAGGCCGCCTTCTTAACAATGTCTGTGTGTGAGGACCATCTCAGGTCCCAAGAAAGGGAGGTTCCTAGGAACCGGATGTGATCCACAACTGACACATTGTTGTTGAGGATGGTGAGGTAAGAACACATAACAACACGCAAAGTACAAGTGAGCAAAGTACAGAGACTGCCCTCAGCAGCTCCATCTTGGATGTTATGCACATGTGCTATGCATTTATAAAGCTTTTATCTCCTGCATACTAAAACAACAAAAATGACTACTGTGGAGCTAAGGCCCATGGCAATAACATAGTTCCAAGGTGTTTAGTCAAAAACAGTCACAAAATGCGTAATTGATACTTGATACTTGAATTTTTGCCTGTGTTTTGCAAAAGAAGAAACAAATACCCACCCTCAAACTTAAAGATGTGTCGAACCCAACTGTGATGGCTGCATTTACAGCCACACAGATGTGGTAAAAATACCATTTATGTAACTTAGTTTCTTTTTCATATAGGGCTTCATTTACAGAGCCATTTCGTTGTTTGGAATTTATTTATCATCATGACATTGTATTTCAAAATTAGTGTGCACATTTTGCTTTACCCTGTTTTGTTATGATTGTTTGAGTTTTCAGTTGCTCTAGTCCCTTGGCTGAGGAACCAGCAGGTGGCCAAGGGGCTGAGCTGATTTGGACCATACCAAATCAGTCTATGGGGGGAAATGGGGGTTTTGCTTCATTTGGTTTAGTTAGGTTTGTGTATGTTTTACCCCATGTGTTTCTTTTGTGGACTGCTCAGCCACTATTTAAGTTTCTCTTTGTCCTATTGAGGGAGGTCAGTTTGTTTGAGTTATTTCTGTTATTAGTTATTTTGAGTAGTTTTGTTCCTTTGACCTCTTTTCTGGATCCATTTTTGTACATTTTATCCTTTTGGGTTAAATAAAAGAACCCTGTTTTGAAAATATACCAGTGCCTGACTGTCCTTGCTGCTCGGTCCATCACACCAACCTTTTCCAAAGCTTTTTATTCCAGTCACACACACATGTGGTAAACAATCCTCCAAAATCCCCTAAATACAAAATTCCTGCCCTGTTTGGAGCTGCAGCTTTGGTTGGGAAAGTTGGACAATAGACGGTTTGTCCTGGCCTGGCCAACTAAGTGCAACACAGGAGCTGAGCTGTGTGTTTTCATGCATGAATGCCTTCATTGGAGGGGTTTTGAAGGCTTATTCAAGGTAGTTGGGTGCCTACACCCCCACCCCGTGGTCATCTCGGCCATCCTAGAAAGGGTGACTCATTTGCTATGTTTATTCACAGGATCCCTTCTTGTGTTCCGTTGACACTTTTTCCATTCACTCCTCAGCCGAGGAGCAACACTCTGCCTTGCTTTAGTTTACAGTCTCCCGATCTTACCACTGTCCTCTACGGTTGCCTTTAGTGACTAAAATTGTCCCAACTTTTTAAAAGACCAAACTGCCTCTCTACCTGGTGCTTACTAAAATTTATCCTTGCAGTCCTGGTTCCAGCTGCGCCCCGAACCCCCACTCCCTCTTGAACCAACATGAACTGTTTGTGCAGTCTGGAGAGCAGACTTCTGTCTTCATTCAACAAAAAAGCTGCTCTGATGCAATATATCCCTTGCTCCACAGGCTGTCGGTGAGCTCCTTGCATTTTTTGATGGGCAGTAATGTTGTCCTTATTTTGTCATCTTGTTCTTCGTGTTATCTTAATTCACACTTTCATTCCTTTCCTTTTCTAAGGGCACTCATGATAAAACAGCACCCATCCTCCTCCCTCACATTTTATTCCTCTTCTTTCGTAATCTCCTTGGTTAATCCTCACCTTATCTTCTCACACACCCCCGGTTCCCCGTAAAATAACTTCCTGACTCAGGGGGACTCATCCTTCCTCCTTGATCCATCAAATTAATTATCCACTTTTTTGGCATCTACGTTTTGCCCGTGCTTCTTCTCTCTTGACACCTAATATTTTCTGTAATTTATTGATCATTCTGTAAAGACATTAGAGGAGTGAAAACACGTGGAATGGTTCATAGTCCTGCCTGATCATGTAGTGTGAGCCAAAAGAAACACGTTTTGAAGTCACATGACCTTGCGAAAGTATTCATATGCATTTTCCCGTTATCATGTTACAACGCCATACTTCTAGGGATTTATTTTGTGGTAGACCAACGCCATTTAGTACATAGTGTGAAGTGAATGAAAACATTTTAACAAATAATACTCTGTAAAGTGTGGCATGCATTTTTACGCAGCCCCTGTGATTCAACACTTTGTTGATTCCAGTTTTTATGTTTACAGCTTTTGAGGCTTTTCTCTACCAGCTTTGCACATCTAGACACAACATTTTTGCCCGTGCTTCTTGCAAAACACCTCACTCTCAGTAAGATTGGATGGAGAGCATCTGTGTCACATCTTGCTGCAGATTCTCAACCAGCTTTAGGTCTGAACTTTGACTGGTTGATTACAATATATAAGTATGATCTCAAACGTTATATTGTAGTTCTGGCTGTGTGTTTAGGGTCATTGTCCTCTGTTCGAGGCTCAAATCTTTCACAGCGTCTAACAACTTTTCTTTCCTCTATTTAGCTCAGTCCATCTTACCATCAACTCTGACCAGTTTCCACATGGACAAAAGCATTCCCACAGCATGATTCTGCCACCGCCATGTTTCACTCGGAACATGTGGTGTTCAGGGTGATGCGGGATGTTAGTTATCAGCCATAAATGGCAATTTGCATGTAGGCCTAAACGTACAATTTTTGTTTCCTCTGAGCAGAGCAAGTTTTTCTATGTATTTTCTGTGTTCCCTACATATCTTGTAAAGGCCATGGGACTTCTTGTGGCTTTCTCCTTCTCCCTCTTCCATTAAATCCAGATTTGTGGACTGCATGACTATTATTGTCTTGTGAGACAAATTCTCCCACCTGAGCTGTGGATCTGCAGCTTCTCTAGAGTCACCAAGGATGACTGTTTCTCTGATTTTTGTCTGTCAGTTTAGGTAAAGGACCATATCTCGCTAGGTTTGCAGATGTCCCACATTCTTTTCATTTTTAGATGACGGTTTGAAAAGCGTTCACTGAGATGTTCCAAGCTTTGTAACATTGTTCATAGCCTTACCCTGTTCCCCACCTTTCTACACATTTGCCCCTGCCCTCTCTGATGTGTTGCTTTTTTTCTTTGGTCATCATGATGCTGTTGCTTAGTATTCACCGACAAACCTCTGAGGTCTGCACAGGACAGCGGTACATGTTAAGGATGAAATTAAACACAGGTGTTATATATATATATATATATATATATATATATATATATATATATATATATATATATATATATATATATGCATTTCCCATTTTTCATATTGCTTTCTTTCTAAAAGCCTATTATATAAAATCCCAGTGAATTAATATGAAGTTAGTGGTTTAGAATGTGACATGTGCAAGGTATACTAGTATTAACTCTTTTGCAAGGTTGTGTGCATTTCCAGGGAACTGAGAAACAGTTATCAAATGGTTTCTTGAAATCAACGTGTTGTTCAGCTGGTTTTCTCTACCCTCACCTAGTATGTCAAAAGGTGTGGTCATTTATCCGTTTCTGAAAACCCCGACATGTTGCTTACGTCGTTCCGCGCTTGTATAGCAATCTCGATTGATGTCGGTGTGTGGGTGAAGTACGTCTGTGACTACGTAAGCCCTGTAAGGACTAGTGAGAACCTGTTGGGGCCCTTTCACTGTTCGCCCCGTCACCTTACCGGATTGTCAAACAACCTACGATGAGCCATGTCACACTTTTAACATGAAGCCAGGATCAGCCAGACATTGTTTGATCAATGAAACCGCTGGAGCATAATACTGCACATGTGGTAACACATTAAAGATCCACCAAAAAGAAAAAAAAAACAGACAACAAAAAAAACCCATCTCACATTAAGTTTAGTTGTTTTTGTTGGTATGTTGTGACACAAGTAGGGAAAGGGTGACGGAGATATTTGAGCAAACACAAAGAAATCTAAGTAGCTAAACAGAAACATGCTCTACGCCCTCCAGACATAAACAGACTTGCAGCTGTGATTAAACCCCCCCGCCCCCACGCCCCACACCCACCCACTGTTCGGACCATTGTTTCCACCTCCGTTTTGGAAGTTGCTGTTTCTTTATCTCAGTCCCTAGAGAAGAAGCTTGGCCCTGGGGTTGGGATCACACACACTACCTCCTGTTTACCACACTCCCTTGTATATGTATTCTGCACATTGTAATGCAACACTTGGCCCAGATTTTCCAGTAAAGACTAGGAAAACCATGATGTTTGAAAAAAAAAAAAAATTCTAGTTAAATACTTTAGCTGCATATAAGATTGTTCTTAAAACCACCAATCTAATGTGCATATATTTTTTTTAAATCATGCGTTTTATAAAGATTCATGTTTGTGCGAACTCGCTGTGCAAACCTTCACTGGTCGATACATCCTTTAAGTCAGTCAATATGCATGACTCAGGAAGGTGTGTATGCATAAGAAAGAACAAATTGTTGCTTTATCAGCCAGTGATAATGCAGCTGTTCACCAGCAAACAGCAGCTTGAAGCTCACTCCGCTATTATTATTTTATCTACTTAAACTACAGAGCAGTTAAATAAACTGCCCACAATTTTTTTCTATATTTCTAGTTAAAACATCTATATTTAGAGAAAAGTGGAACCAAAGTCAAATTCCTTGTTTGTGTGCACAAACCTGGCAAATATGGCTGATTCTGGTTCTGATTTAAATGGTGAAAGTGACAGTAAAACACATCTGCTCTGCTTACTCAAACGTGTCTCCCACTCCCACAATGTGTGGGTGTGTGTTGTTTCCCTCTCTTGATGATTTGCATGGTAGCAGAACGGCTTTGCATGACCGGCCGTGCTTGGTGTCTTCCTAGCTGTTGGCGGTGGGCCCGGGGTTGCAAACATGCTCCAAACACCAGAACATTTGAGTATTCAAATCCCACTTTCCTGCAGGGAATGTGAGGACAGTGATGTTTGTCAGCCGCTGAGAGAGGACATGGATGATAGATGGAGATAATTATTTGAAACTAGATTCGTGACACAGATTGTGATTGAAAAATAACACGCATAGAGATAAGATGTACTTTGTCCACTGTCTACATTAACGTTAACTAGCAGAAGAAGAATCGCCGACAGAAACAAACCTTTTTCAACTAGGTTCTTGTGGAAGAACACTGCTTGCTTTCAGCTTTTTGTCTCTCAAGGGCACATTTCCCCTCTCAGCCCACTGCATTCCTTCTGTAGTTGTGAGCAAAGGAAACCTTATGATACTAATCCTGCGATTAGTAATGGTGTAGATGGGTTTTGTGCCATAATCCAATTGGAAACCCATGAGCGGAGCTGAGCGGCATTTAGTGGCATTTGCTGCAGAGTGTTTGTTTGAGCATAATGGAATGAACTGAAAGATAGAGAGTGAAGTCAGCGTATTGGTTCTCAAGGGTAGGAAAAACAAACTTCACAAGCAAGCCTACTTTCATACATGCAGAGTAAGGATTGGTAAATTAATGGCTACCTCTGAAATTAGTGACTTATAAGCACTTTAATGTTTTTGGTTCTTTGACCTTGTGTTCTAAAGGCATATGTTATTTTAATTTAGATAATAATCAGTCATGGTAATTCCACAGAAGTCAGATCTTAAGGTTAATTAAAAAATGTCTTGAGCCCTCAGAAAACACAGGAACACCTTAAGAACATGCAGGCCTTGTTTGCTTTTGTAATCTAGATAATTTAAAATGTGTGTTAGAAAGGGGGCTTTAGACAATGGGGTCAGTGTGAGCGTTGACAGGATGGGTTTGGTTGGTCAGAGGCACACAAGCACTGTGTATGCAGTTCAGACGCATATGTGTTTGTAGATGACTGAATGCAGGCTACAGTTATGAGGGGAAATGGGGAAAAGCACCATGCTGCCTCAATGGATAAACACAGTTCACGAGTTCTAAACCTCTGCAATTGGAAATACGAAACTGCTACAGTAACCAGTTTGTGGAAATATCTAAAGATCTATCAAATACTTTTAATTTGAATCTATAAAATTGACATTGTCAACAAGAAAAAACGTGGTGTCTGAAATACACTTTACACAGTGTGAACAGAGTGAGAAACAAAAAATTGGATGTTTTTAAGCATCATTCCTAAACATGAACATCTCAAGTTGACGGCAAAACTCTTCAGTATGGAAATTGACTGAGGGAAGAAACTTGGTATGCTACTTTCAGTTTGTGTTAAAAGGGTGTGCTCTAATTCAGTCTTGGGTTTGTTTAAAGGTGCATAGCCACGTTATTTGAGTTTTTTAATTTATATGTCAGTAACTCACTCTGGTTGCACACAAGGTTTTTATGAAAGATTATCACGTCCTGCAGGCGTTTTAGTTATTACGTCCTGCAGGCGTTTTAGTTATTACTTTGTCTTTCCTAAATTTCTTAGAAAATAAAGCCTTTCATGTTTATTTTTAATAACAGAGGAAGTACAATACTGTGCATGTGCAGCAGGGGATAAAACATGGAAGCAGCTAAGGACTATTAGCATCTCCCAGCGAAACAATGAAGAATGGTTCAAGATCCAGTGCGGGGAAAAAAGAAAACGTATGACTCCAAGAGGGAAAAGACTGGAATGTCACTTGGAATACAGTATGACCGCTGGTGTTCACTGAAGCGGAAACTAAACCTGCTGATTGCTCAAATGTGACCATAGAGTTGACTGCCATGAGTACATTTTCTCAGAAGAGGCTCTTAAAGTTGCTGCAGATCGTTGTATTTAATTAATAACGTTTGGTCTTCGATCATGCCGAGCTGCCGCTTTACTGTGAGGCATTGCAGAGGGTCAGAGTTGCTCCAGCATTATTTAATACTGTTTTATTAGTTGAGCAAACCGGCATTATGATAGTTCTGCAATACTACCGGTAGATGGCACCACGTCTGATTAAATCTGGTCATCGCGCCCGGTGCTGGGGCTATTTTTATTTGCAAAAAGGACCATCAAAACATTACCAGGATGGAGGCTTGGTATATACAACTTTATTTTATCATGATCAAATGGTTTTTGGTCTTTTTATAAGCATATAACATGGCTATATATAAACAGGGGTGTGCTAGGGGTTAGACATAGGGTTGTAGTGCAATAATAGGTGGAACTAAGTATTGTCCAACATTCTGGCTACCAACAAGCCTGCTTGATGATACTGCATTAAAAATATAATATGATAACCAAATAAAATTCTAACAGTTTAGACCTATGCCACCTTCACTTCCTGTTTGGCTTATATGTCAGCAGTTTTGGTTGTGTGTGGAGATGATAGCTATTGAAATTAGGGATGCAATGATCAGAGTCGTTTTGCTATTGATACTGATTTAAATTAGTTAGGATTACACATCAACCAATACCAATTCCCACCTTGACATCAGTAAAATGAATGCCAGGCTGGTGGAGTGTCATCTGTATTACACACTTAATAGCCTATTGTTATCAATGTGATTGTGTTCTACTGAACGTAGTCGCAGGTGACATTTTGGGTGCTTCTGTGTTTTTCTCTGAATTGTAAAGGTTATTTTGTCCTGCTCACTATGTTTTCATGCAGAAGTTTGCTGAAGTGCTTTGCTAACGCTAGCTTTTTTTACTCACCAATTTGGCACGACTCGAACATTGGGCTTGTAAAAATACTTAAACGCTGTTCCAGTTGATTGTGTTTGGACAAATCGTACAAAAGACATTGGGCACTCTGCTTTGAAAGTCATTAATGACTATTGATTCAGCAGGTTTCTGCCCATCTCTCCCTGCACAGAGATCTGTTTGAGCATATTGTGAATGTCATTGTAAAAGGTGGTGGTGTGGGGACTGTTTGTTAAATCAACAAAATAACGTAGACAGCCTATTATACAAGTTTGGGAGCTGTCTGCAGAAGAACAGGGCATGATGTCTTTTTAAAAATAAAATTTTTCCAAATTGTAGCCACGTAGCTTTATGGAGTTGCAGCTAGTCACAGAAACATGAACAACCGCAGGTACTGGGGGCTGAGTTTGGGGGATCCAATTGTTCAGAAATGCTGATCAAGCTATACAGAGATGTATCTTTTGTAAAAGTTATGCAAAGGCCATTCTGATGGCAGAAGAGGTAGGAATGATTAAGTAAGGCTAGAAATACTGTGGGAGTATAAGGTTTGTGTAGTGTCACCTTCTTGGATCCATTTGTATATTTAGAAGTAATGTAAGTTAATTCTAGCTAATTGTAATCAAATATGTAGATTGGAGCCATACAATAGAATCCTGAAAAAAAAAATAGCTGTCCTTTTTATGAAGCATCTTTTGGTACTGAATTAGTGGAAACACCGTTTGTGCATAGCTAAGAGCTTTTAATGGGATTTTATTTTTAACAGCTGAATATACTGCAGGTCAAAACATTTGTCATATGACAAGAACTAAGTGTTTCAGCTTTAGGCCCTTTTCCCCTCTTTGTACTTGTTAACCAAAACCATGAAGTGCATGGGGCGAGGAAAGTAGGCAAAAAAGAGGATTTGGAAAGTAGAGGGGGGACAAACATAAAAAGAGGAGCAGATGACTCAGAGTGAAGTTATGTGGCTCTTTTGTGGCACTCAGCATGCAGCTTTGTGTGTTTGTATGCCCATGACATTCAAGGCAGTGGAGAATGCGCAAACACCGCTCACATTCCCCCCAAAGGTTTGTTCTCTTTGGTCCAGTCAGTCAAAAAAGTTGGATGACAGATCCATACTTAGAGGAATGGTTGATGACGCATTCAGGGAAAGTGGTAAAAGTGGATGACGCATCTATGTATTTGAAATGTCACGTTTAGTGATAAAGTTCAGGAGTACTTATAAACTTCTTGTTTCTTTTTTTGTTTGCTTATTTTTTTTTTTTGCTATTTTGTCATAATTATTTTTACAAGACAACCTGTCTTAATACAAGCATAGTTTTAAATGATAATTTCATTAATTAAAAACGCTAAAGCCAGTCTATGCCGTCAGGGATTAGCACGCCAAGGCCCCTGCCCTCGCCTGCCACCCAGGTTGCATAGCTGTATCTCGTCTGGGCTGGGAATGCGTTGGGGTCCTGGCAAGCAGAAGACAAGCGGAACACAATCGATGAATAGATGGATGGATGGAAAAAGCTATCCATAGCAACCTGGCCCTTAATGAAAAAGAAATGCTGTGAAAGTGAAACATCTTAAATTTCTATAGTATGTGTCACACAAAGAGGGTGTTGGGTAGGACCCAAATGCAGGTAAAAAGGAGGCAGAGGTGGAGCAGTAAAAAATCAATGTTAAGAATGAACTTAAGATCATGAAAAACAAACAAGGAGCATGAAGGGAGGACAATGGAGGGCAGAATTGCACGGGCTAGATTAGAGCTGGATTGAGCATTATCGAGCAGGTGAACCAGCAGTGACTAAAGAAGCAAAGTGGGAGACTTACTGTAGAAACCAGAAGTTTACATACACTATATTAAAAGACACAAGCTTTTTTCTCAGTCAGACATGACATCCATCTGTCCATCCATCCATCCATCCATCCATCCATCCATCCATCCATTCATCCATCCATCGTCTTCCGCTTATCCGGGGTCGGGTCGTGGGGGTAGCAGCTTCAGTAGGGAGGCCCAGACGTCCCTCTCCCCGGCCACTTGGGCCAGCTCCTCCGGGGGAGTCCCAAGGCGTTCCCAGGCCAGCCGAGAAACATAGTCCCTCCAGCATGTCCTGGGTCTTCCTCTGGGTCTCCTCCCGGTGGGACGTGGCCGGAGCACCTCACCAGGGAGGCGACCAGGAGGCATCCTAACCAGATGCCCGAGCCACCTCAACTGGCTCCTCTCGATGTGGAGGAGCAGCGGCTCTACGCTGAGTCCTCCCCGGATGACTGAGCTCCTCACCCTATCTCTAAGGGAGAGCCCAGACACACTACGGAGAAAACTCATTTCGGCCGCTTGTATCCGGGATCTCGTTCTTTCGGTCACGACCCAAAGCTCATGACCATAGATGAGGGTAGGAACGTGGATTGACCGGTAAATCGAGAGCTTCGCCTTTTGGCTCAGCTCTCTCTTCACCACAACGGACCGGTACAGCGCCCGCTTCACAGCAGATGCCGCACCAATCCGCCTGTCGATCTCCCGCTCCATCTTCCCCTCATTCGTGAACAAGACCCCAAGATACTTAAACTCCTCCACTAGGGGCAGCACATCCTCCCCAACCCGGAGAAGGCACTCTACCCTTTTCTGGCTCAAGACCATAGTCTCAGATTTGGAGGCACTGATTCTCATCCCAGCCGCTTCACACTCGGCTGCGAACCGCTCTATCTGTAGATCACGCCCTGATGAAGTCAATAGGAATACATCATCTGCGAATAGCAGAGACGCAATCCTAAGGCCACCAAAACGGATCCCCTCAACACCTTGGCTGTGCCTAGAAATTCTGTCCATAAAAGTTATGAACAGAATCGGTGACAAAGGGCAACCTTGGCGGAGTCCAACTCTCACCGGAAACGAGTCCGACTTACTGCCGGCAATGCGGACCAGACTCTGACACCGGTCGTACAGAGACCTGACAGCCCTTATTAAAGGGCCCGGTACTCCATACTCCCGGAGTACCCCCCACAGGATCCCTCTAGGGACACGGTCGAATGCCTTCTCCAGATCCACAAAGCACATGTAGACTGGTTGGGCAAACTCCCATGCCCCCTCCAGGATCCTGCTGAGGGTGTAGAGCTGATCCAGTGTTCCACGGCCAGGACGAAAACCACACTGCTCTTCCTGAATCCGAGATTCGACTATCCGACGGACCCTCCTTTCCATAACCCCGGAATAGACCTTACCAAGGAGGCTTAACAGTGTGATTCCTCTGTAGTTGGAACACACCCTCCGGTCCCCCTTTTTAAATAGGGGGACCACCACCCCAGTCTGCCAATCCAGGGGAACTGCCCCCGATGTCCACGCGATGCTGCAGAGCATCTTCACAAGGCCTTTGATTTGTTTTTGGGTTGGTATGCACATTTCGGACCAAAGCATGTTCATCTCTGAGACACAAAACCCGTCTCCTTCCAGAGTGGTATGATGGCTGGACAGTCCCATGGTGTTTATACTTGCATATGATTGTTGAAACATTTGAACATGGCACCTTCAGGCCTTTAAAAATTGTACACAAGGATGAACCAGACCTGTGCAAATCCACAATTCTCTTCCTGATATCTAGGCTGATTTCTTTTGACTTTATGTTACACAAAGAGGCAGATTGTTTTAAGTGTGCCTGAAATCAACTCAGATGTTGTCAATAATCCAATTAGAAGATTCCAAAGACATGGCATCATCATCTGGCCATTTCCAAATTGTTTAAAGGCATAGTGATCTTAGTGTATGTAAACTTATGAATATGAAAGTAATACATTACTGTCAAAAATAATCGTTCTTTCATTATTCTGGCAATTGGCAAATAGAAACACAGATGTTATTCCGATTTCACCTCTGACAGTGAGAAAAAAAAAGGTTGTGTCTTTTTTATGGTGTATGTAAACTTCTGGTGGAACAAGAAGCAGCTGAGATTAATGAGCATGGTGGAAGCAGCTGAGAATGCAATCAGAGAACAGAGACGGAGGGAATTTAAAAGAATGAATTACAGGAACTGAACACAGACGAGAAACTAAAGGGGCATTCACACCTGCCACATTTGGTCCACTTTAAAAGGACCAGAGTTTGTTTCCCTGCCCCTTGGTCTGGACCTTTAGTGCAGGATTGAATACACTCAAGTGGACCCGTCTGGACCAAACAAGGGGACTGGGCGACTGTGGCTTGATGGGTTGCCACAGTCTGTGACTTGATGGGTTGAGTAGTCGTCTGGCAACCAGAAGGTTGTGGGTTCGATTCCAGCTTCCCCTTGCCACATGTCGATGTGTCCCTGGGCAAGGCATTTAACCCCAAGTTGCCTACCGAGCTGCGTCTCGGTGTATGAATGTGTGCGCGTTAGTGAGAGCGACTGGGTGAATGTGGCTATAGTGTACAGTGCTTTGGGTGGTCAGCATGACTGGAAAAGCGCTAGCGTCCATTTACCAAGGGACTTTCCTATTGTGCATACACCCAAAAAAGTAGTACAGACAGAACCTAACAAGATAAGAGTAAAACCAACAAGAGACTGGGAAAATCAGAAGTAAAAATTAAAGAGGAAACTGAACGGAAAGGGCCAGACTATCCAAAATAAAACAGGAAGCTACTAATAAGAGAATAAAGACAACTCTAAATGCAAGGAACTTAACTACCCAAACATGATAAACATAGTCCTAACACGCAAGTTTGTAAGTGGGGGTGAGTCAACTTCTGTGCCACTTCTGGGACAAAAGAGACAAAGCAAATGCTTTATTCCAACAAATGAGACGTTTTAGTCTTGCTGACAATTTTAATGAAAGATCTTCTGAAGGTCATCGGTTCATCAGTGCTCATCAAGTTTCAAGTCCCGACATTTACTCTCGCTCGTATTTAGTTCTGGACTTTGACTGGACCAACACAAGTATGCTTTGATCTCAGCCATTTCATGTACCTCTGGCTGCATGTTTAGGGTGATTGTCCTGATAGAAGGTAAACCTCTGTCCAGTCCAGTTTAGGATTGCTAATTTCCAATTGATGAACTGACCAATGGTCTGTGAGATTTGCAATGCTTGCTATATAGCTTTGAGTTAAATTTGGTTTGTTTATCTGGAGATCAAAGAGATTAAGCATAATTTATCTTGGTAGTGTGGGTTAAGAACCGAAGCAATAATTTAGGACAATAAAAATTAAATGATTAGGAAGATCTGCCAAGAAATGTTTATTCAAAATTCAATTCACAACCATCAAATTAAGGGTCTTCCATGGCTGGATCAGAATACTGTGGCTGATATTTGTAAATACAATTTAAGGCAAGATTATTTTGCAAAGTAGGGCACCTGACCATGATCTAGATGTTGGATGTCATGTTTCGTAAGAAACAAGGAGCTAAAACATGTTGCTGATTGATTTAAACATCTCAACTCGAGGCATAAGAATTCAAACTTAAATGATGCAGAAACAAGCTGGAAAAAAGTACTGATTCTTCTTGTCATGTTTTGTTTCCATTCATCTTCGTTTTCTCGTCTCCTTGTCACTGATACGTGTTTTCTTCTCTCACATGCTTTGTTTTCTGTGTTCATCTATTGAATCAGTTGTTTGTTCATTGCAAACAAAGTGGACCGAGTCCAATGTTCCTATCGGCTTACCTGCCTAGAACCAGGCCAAGGAAAAACGGAGCAGGAGAAGGATGGTGGGTGTTGATGGAGAGAGAAGCTGCTTCCAACAAAGGCCGGTTCAGAGCATGAACAGCCCCTCTCACATGCCTGCTTAAGGCTCTCATGTTACCTCCCCGTCCTCCTTGATTCATGGGGCAGAATGAGATGCATTGTGCCTGCTCTCCTGCTCGAGACTAAGCTTCCTACACACACACACACACACACACACACACACACACACACACACACACACACACACACACACACACACACACACACACACACACACACACACACACCTAACACTACACTGCACTTTGTGAAAGACCGTGGTTTTCCATACACTAATTTCAACTGTTTTGTTAGATTCCTGTGAATGGCTCCCTCATAAATCTTCTTTGGTTCTGAAGGAATGAATGCTTAATTTTTGCAATTTTACATCTTTTTTGAGTTTGTGTTTTTTAAACATGCAATCCTAGGAAGACCTTTTTAAACAGTTTAAAACATGACATTTGTTTTGATGAAAGATGTGTATGTGTGCAGGCACATGCAGAATATATTCATTTCTTAGCATCAAGGTCATCAAGGCCTTTTTCCACAGGGAAAATAGTTTATATTTAAATGTAAGAGCTCAATTAGAGCGAGGGCGCGAGAGACGTGTCTTCTCATCCAACATCAGGGTCTGACCTCACAAATGCTCTGTGGAAGGAAGGTCAAAAATTCTCATAAACACACTGCTAAACCTTGTGGAGAGCTTTTCCAGTAGAACTGAAGCTGATAATCCAATTCAGTTTAATTATAAAGAACAAATTCATAACAAACATAGTCTCAAGGCACTTTGTAAAGAAAACTGCAAAGTATGAACCAACAGCATAATGCACCCTATGGATGCACTCTTGGCAATATGATGTATGTCAAACCTTACTTTCCTTGATCATAGATGAAATATAGATCTTTTACATCATATAACCCAACAACTTTAACTGTTTAAAAAAAAAATATGAATAAATAAATATATAGGCCTATATATATATATATATATATATATATATATATATATATATATATATATATATATATACACTTCCCCTATACAGGTAATATTTCTTAAAAACCAGCCTGTTAGCATATTGGCCTTATCAGCTTTGAATGTGTACATAGGAGGCTGCACTTTCCTGCTGAAGAGTCTATTCAAAGTTCTGCTTGTGACTTTTTGTGGTATTGTTATATTTCCGTCACCTCCATGGATCACTGGTTCTCTACAACAACCAGTACACTCTGCTTCTGCTTGGTCTTTCACTGTGTTACCGGTTACCTCTGCAACTGGTCTCTTTTTTTATTGTAGGGAGGCCGCTATTAATTTGACTTCTAGTTTTTACTAGTTCTCCTCAATTATGGGAAATGATCATCCTCACAGTTGCAGAACTATTGGTTACTTATCAAACTAACACTATTCATTTTGTGTGTTTTAAAGAAAAGGTGGAATCAAAACAGTGCTGAAAACAATTTCTTGAAAAGTAACCAAAACTTCTTTAATTGCATTAACGTAGAAACTTAATGTATTCACTGCAGACCACTTTAATTAATGTTTCTTGTATATTTCTATGAAGAAGCAACAGTTTTTCTTTTAAATTGTTATCTTGTGTGTGCATATCTTAGCAGAATTAGAATACAAAAACACATTTCAAATGTCAATCACATTTTTTAATACACAGATTTGCATATAACTATTGGAATACCCTTTGAACCTTTTTCTTTCTGAAGTAACACACAAGCTGAGTGAATTGTAGTTGAAATTCAAAAAGCTGACAGGATTTGGTAACACTTAAAGAACACGTTTAGTTATAAAGGTTTTACACCAATTTGTGTGACGCTGGTTTAATAACATACAAACTCTTAGAAGCACAGTTTATACCAGCAGCTTTATGGGAGCGGCATCCATATTAGACACTGAACTGCTCCGAGACAGTCGACTTTTCCAGTCCGAACTCTGACTTCAGGGTTTATGCTTGGTGTTTATGTGACTGGGAACTGGGAAAATCCAACTTTGGATTAGGAGGAGAATGCACCTTTCCTCTCAGCTGAAGCAGGCGGCATCACACAGACAGACAGCATGCTGCAGTCTCTCTGTTACTGGTTATTTTTTTGTAAACATCATTGTAAAACATACACACATAATAAGTTTTACGATATTCAAGTGGCAAGTAACTGTGCTAATGGTATTTTTTTCTTTTTGTCGATTATATTTCCTTTAGAGCTGAAATCAAAAGAGAAATGCAAATCTGATCAACTGCACAGCCCTAGCTTTCCCTGCTTCCTAGTTTCTGATGCCGGCTGTGTTTTCTTTTTTTTTTGTGAAAGGTTGCAGTGGTTGATATGTGATTTGACAGGCACTTTCATCTTATTTCAAATGAGCATGTTAAAGCGAAAATGACGTGATATTATGGAGCTGCGGTGTATGAACAGGTAGTAAGAAAGCCTGGCATAGTTTCCGACTGAAACGGACGTCACAGAGAAAATATTAACATGGAAAGGCAGCAGAAGAGTCGTACAGGAAGAACAGTCTTTAAGCAAATGTAAGTAGGCGGTTTGACTCTATCTGCGCTTGACTTATGCAAACGTCTGACCAAAGTTTTACCTTCCATTGCTTTTTGCATGTGTTAGCGTTTACGGCATAACTTTATGGCTACCCAATCACTGTGAGTGTTTTAGAGCAATTGAGTGTATTACAGTACGATTTCTTTATACAATAAAGCTTCTGGGCTCGATGCTTATTTCGGTATGTGTACATATGCGTGCTCCTCCACAATCTTGTCCAACAGGTTTAAACAATTAACTCTGCCATGTAGAGACTAGCAGGCCAGGAATGTAAATCTGATTATGTTGGTGCTCTTCAGGATGACGCACACCTTGTCTCATTAGTGCGCGCTCACCCTAACCTAAACCCTTCCCAGCACTTTATCACACAATAATTATTAATAAATGACCGCTGTGCATTCTAAATCACAAGCTAATTCTTAGATTTCCCTTCAGACCATGTCTTGACTGGTAAATAAAACAGTCTCCCCTCATTAGGACTTTAGTTGGGTCAGGTTTCCATGTGTTTGTGAGCTGGCAGGTCCGTGCCGCGCAACTAACACACACACACACACACACACACACACACACACACACACACACACACACACACACACACACACACACACACACACACACACACACACACACACACACACACACACACACACACACACACACACACACACACGCATGCACACATATGCATAAATCATGTGTTAAGGGAAAATATGAAATACCACTGGAGCAATAAGCAAAGCAACAGTTTGTGTTTTCTGGAAAAATTTGCAGCATTGCCCAAGAACAAGAGAAAATGATAGAGCTGAGATCTTGAGACTTTTTACAGCTTGCTCATAGAGGAGTGTTGGAGATGCTGTCAGCGCCTTACTTCATTTGATTTTAGGTCCTTTGGATGCGGAAAAACATTTTGTTTGCTTTTTGTTGACTTTTCCTTAGCTTTTAACAGTATACAACCCCATATTCTCGCTGCTGATCTCACGAACAGTCCCAACATTAACCAGGATTGAGTTTGCTAGCTAACTGATTTTCTAACAAACAGAGGGGGAGCTTTATTGGTGTTTAATTTGATGTACTTTTAACTTCCACCAGTTCCCCTCAGGGCTGTGTCCTTCCAGCACTTTTATTCACTTTATACACTAATGGGTGCTGGAGTCATAAATGAGGGCGGACACATCCTGAAGTTTGTTGGTGACTCTCTTGCTGTGTCTCTGCTTGATGACCACGAGTCTGCAGGGCCGTCTGTGGTGAAAGATTTCAGTGGCTGGTGTGAGCATTCATTTCTCAAAAACCAAAGAAATATAACTTAATTTTTTTGAAAGAAGCCTCCATCATCTCGTCCAGTTTTTGTCCATGGACGGGCTGTTCAAGTTGTACAACATTAATTGAACCAAGGAACTTGTAATGACAATTGCTAGCAGTCTGTGCTAAGGCTCTTTTTATTTGAATTTGAGAAGTTTTTAATGTTGCTGTTGTTGTTCTTTTAAATAAAATGTTTTGCTCCTGTTTCATGGATTAAGTTTTAACATTTTCCTTTTATCTGTTGGTTTGACTTCATCGCCCTGAAAAATAAGCACAGACTAAACACCATTGTGAAACTATGGGTACTAAGCTTTGTAGAGCTCCTCCAGCTCCATTGAACAAGAGTCACAAGGAATACTAAAGCTATCCTTGCTGAACCCAAACCACCCTGCTGCCGTCGGTTTGCAGACACATGGTGATAAAGTGCAATACAACAAAGGTACACATGTTAATTTGCCCCTGTTAGTGTCAGCCTCATTAATAATTTGACATGATAGGCCCAAATAGAGATTGTAGTAGCTTATGTTTGTATCATAGTGTTGTATCATCAATGGTTGGCTTATTTTTGTATCTGTATTTTTATTTTTTCTTAGCATTTGTTCTTTGCTGGCTGCAAAACAAATTGCTCCTTGGCAACAGCAAAGTTTATCTTGATCTGCACAGTTTCTGCCGCTTTACAAGCCATAACGATCAGGTAATTCTCATCTTCTGCTGCGTTTTATTTTTTTACCATTCAGCTTTGACTGATATTTCGACAGCATTAAGTTATTATTTTGCCAGACAGGTGCAGAGTGACAGAAAAACAAATTTACAACAATGATTATTATTCATTGAGCAAGGTGGCTCACGCATTTAAAACTTAGAAAATACGTATCCTTCCTTTCGATCCTAAATGCACAATGAACAAAAACATTTCTCTCACGTAGATTTTATGGAGCTGCCAGTTTTCGTCATCGATTAACTTGTCTATGTTCTTTGAGCTCTTTGTTGGAGTCTCAGATTTTCTCCATGATTCTCATCCTTCCTTTACTATCACAGAATCTGGACAAGGCTTATCTTAGAAAACAAAAGAAGGTGTTTTCCAAATACGGAACATCATTAAGCAGAACAACAACACTGCTGTCTTATATATCTATATTTAACAAAGCTAATAAAAGATGAACAAACCTAGCAAAGACTTTCTGTCTCTTTTTTTCTGACAGTTTCCATCTCCTTGGTCCTGGTTATGTTTTCTTTGTTAGTTGTTCTGTGGGTGCCAGAGAGAAAGTATTCCACAAGAACTTCACTTCTTTCTTTTTGAGACATGATAAAACTATCAATGAAGGGGTTCTGCCTGGTGCATAGGGTCATTGAATAATTACAGTTTTCCCACTGTCTTATTATTATTATTATTATTATTATTATTATTATTATTATTATAGCAAAAGGACTAGCACCTTTCTTAGCTGTGCTAGGTCAAACGAGTTAATACTCCTGATGCAGCAGATCACTACTGTACTAAATGGTTTTAAACTGTAATGACGCATCCTCACATTACCCTCTTTATTGTGTGCCTTTTTTAGCTCTTCTCTGAACTGTTTGGTGGTTTTCTTCATGTCTGCTGTTGGAATGCTGTTGGGCAACTTCAAATTTCTTCTTGCGATGACGCAGCATTTCATGCTCCCTTTTAGACTTGAAATTGCCTGGAAATCCTACCTTAAACTCACTTGATGACTTCGATAAACGCATGACTGATATAAATATTTGTCTATATACGTAAGTATTGTTATATGACTAAATATTTCTTTTTTTAAATAATTTGTAGTCATTGAGTACTTAATACTGTGGTACAGAAAGCTTTGCTCAGAGATTAAGTTTTACATATTTGCACATAGACGGGTTAAAGTGCTACCACCAGGACTAGCTAATGCATGCTTCCATGTACTATTAAGGCTTACTAAATTGTTTAATACAGTACCTCACAAAAGTATCCATAACTCTGAAACTCCTTAGATTTTCATTACAACATCAAACTTTAAAGTATGTGTGGAAAAGTACAAATCTAAAATGTTTGAGCATTTGCATTCAGCTCCGTGCATCAATAAAATGTAGAACCAACTATCACTATGTTAGAGCTACATTATTTTTGGGGTATGTTTCTAACAGATTTGCAAATCCAGATACTAAGGGTTTGGTCCATTCTGCTTTGCTAAACAGTCCAGGCCCAGAATGGAGCGAATTCTGGAACATTGGGGTTTTAAAACACTGCTGTGAGAAATGGCACAGCAGATCACCTGGAACACAACATCCCCACGATAAAACATGGTAATGGGGGGCATAAATGCTAAATGAATGCTTTTTTTCAGCTGGGGCATGGATGCTGATCAGGGCTGATGGGAAGATAAATGGGACTAAAAGCAATTCTTGAGGGAAAAAAAACACAGAAGAGACAGAAGATATATGCCGGGGTGAAGGTTCCCCTCCTAACATACAACCAGAGTAAGAGTGGAGTGTGTCAGATCCAAGTATATTAATGTTAGAATGATCAAGTCAAAGTTAAAGACAGGCCTGGAGAACCTGCTGCAATTCGCTTAATATGCAAAGGTAGAAAGGCAGAATGAATGAGAGTAATATTTGATCTGTCGTTGTTGGATCACTGAGATGGCTGTGAAGGTAGTCACACAGCAGAACAAATGCACATATTTTGTGTCCCTTCCTGTATTCTACTCCCTGTTATTCTGTGTGCTCCTTTGATCCACCACCTCAAAGACATCATACTTTCTGCTGTAAATGCACTTTCAGCCACATTTGAGCATTTTCATAATTCTCAGTTTTGTCTTAACAAAGCAGCCTGGAACTGCATCAAATTGCAAATAATTACCAAAAAAAGATCATATGTTGAGTTCCTTTTCATGATATTTCACTGTTAAACTACATGGATTCAACCTTTCTGTTGAATTCTGTTGGACCCAGGATATTTGAGAGTATCTATCTCAAGTTGTAGAATATTTAATATCTGTGTGACATCATCGGGGGTTACCATCCAATTCAGGCTTTTTGACACGTCATTATTTTGTCTTCTCTTCTTTTAATCTTCAAAGCCTTGGGGTTTGTTGACGCAGTGGGTATTACTTTCTAACCTGTTGTCCTGGTAAATAGCCACATATCAAATCTTTATTTCATGGTGCGTGACAGTTTCACAAAGCACCAGCTCATATTTACCTTTTATTTACTCCACAGGTAGCTCATGGCACAGGGATGGATGAAGTTGTTGATTATCCGCTCCATTTCTTTCTTTCTTTTTACCTGCCTGTGACCTCACCGGGTTTAAAAATAGCGCTGAGAGACAGTTTTACATTTGTTCCATTACGATGTCTGTTAGCACAAATGGGAAAATTCCTGTGTTGCACCGAGTTGTTGTCAAGAGTCGGTGAGTGCAGAGCGTTGACGTCTTTACATGCTTGGTGCCAGAGCAATCCACCGTTAAACCCCTTATTGTTTTCTGAAAGGTGAGGCTCTGTCTGAAACCCCTGCCTGTGTTAAATAGGTGAGATTATGACAATTAGGACTGTGGAGTTTAAAAGACAAATCCACCCAGAAACTATGAACGCGTGTTCCTCATAAACCCTGATAGTCATAAAGACTGTGAGTGTGAATGCACACGTGTGCTTTGGTGGGATGGGGGTTGGTCTTATTATTTGCTTCACCGTAAGACGTGGGTGTTTAAACAATGTCTGCTGTTTGAAGGGATGCGCCGTGTTTCCCCTTGGCTATGAAATGACTGGATCAGGTTCCTGTTGTGATAACCAGCTCCTGTTCCTGAGATCACATCAGTCTGGAGGGCCATGTAGGGCTGCAGGGGTCATGCTGTGTACAAGGCTTAGCCAGTCATGTCATACACAGCAACCCTTGTCATTTAGCCACTGCTCATTCCCAATTGCTGAGCTTTTTGTCTGCGCTGCAGGAAGATCAGCTCAAGCTATTCTTCAGAAAGGGATTGTTTTTTCTATAAACTGAAACTGTGTAAACACAAATCCAGAACCTGCACTCAAAGCAACATTTTCAGGCCAGTTTTACACGTTTTTTTTCAATTTCTGATATGCTCCCCCTAGCTCACATTATGGAGTACTACAAAAAGTCTTCTGCTGATGACACACCAGTTCAGATTTGTGTGTCAACACATGACTACGGTCTGTCAGTGTGTCCATAATACCAATGAGTGGAAGGGTCAGGATTTCCTCCAACCTAATGCAAATGTTTTTTTGCAAAAATGCAAGTTTAGAGATCCCCACTAAACAAGACTCAGTGTAGTTTAAGACCCCAAAGTCTCCAAGAGTCCTTCTCAACTCAACACAAACGTCATTTATAAAGCACATTCAAAACAACCGGGGTTGACCAAAGTGCTGTACAGAAATCACAGTTGCAGAGCATAAGATAAAAACTGAAAGCTAAAATACATAAACACAATGCAAAAAAAAAAAAATTCAATGGAGATAAAATATAATAGAATAAATGTTTCAATGTAAATAAGATAAATTTTAAAATAAAATAAAATTTTGCCAAATCTCCACTTAGACTTGATTAAAAGCCAGGGAGAAGAAGTGTGCTTTTAGAGAGGATTTAAAAACCTCAAAGTTGCCTGCCGATCGAATATGCCAAGGCAAGTTATTCCAGAGTCTCGGTGCCGCTGCCATAAAGGCACGATCACCTTTGGTTTTCAGTCTGGTTTTAGGGATGGCCAGTAGCAACTGATTTGAGGATCTCAGTGTTCTGGCTGGGGCATGGATTTGGAGAAGCTCAGTCAAATACTGGGGGGCTAGACCATTAAGAGCTTTAAAAACAAACAATAAAATTTTAAAATGTATTCTAAAAACAACCGGAAGCCAATGCAACGAGGCTAGAACGGGTGATATGTGGTCACGTTTACGTGTGCCAGTAAGGAGACGGGCAGCTGCATTTTGTACCAACTGCAGACGGTGTAAAAGTGAGTGGTCCAAGACAGCATATAATGAATTACAGTAATCCAATCTCGTATTAATAAAAGCATGGATTACAGTCTCCAGACCTTTGTGTGGCAGGTACCCTTTCATGTTTGATAACATTCTTAACTGGTAAAAGCTGTTTTTTACGACCGAACTAACCTGGCGATCGAATTTCAACCTGTCATCAAATATTACACCAAGATTTTTTTACTGACGATCGAATGTTAGGTGTAAGATGGCCCAAGGAGCCAGGAGGAAAATCTGCTGGACTACAACCAAACATTATAATTTTGGTCTTACTTTCATTCAGATTCAGAAAGTTTGAGGTCATCCAAGATTTAACATCGTTTAAGCAGTCAGAAAATGAATCTACGGGGTTGTTGGTTTTTGATGCTAAAGGAAAGTAGATCTGGGCGTCATCAGCATAACAATGAAAAGAAAGATTATGGTTCCTGAAAATTTACCCTAATGGTAACATATATAGAAGAAAAATAATAGGTCCAAGAATGGAGCCTTGGGGAACCCCAGAACTCAAAGGGGCTGAAGATGAGGTGAATTCACCTAGCTGCACAGAAAAGCTACGATCAGTCAAATAAGACTGGAACCATGAGAGAGCAGATCCTGTAATGCCCATCCACTGCTCAAGTCGTGCTAAGAGAATCCCATGGTCCACAGTGTCAAAGGCAGCTGTAAGATCAAGGAGCGCTAGCATAGCAGGATTCCCTTTGTCAACAGTCACCATTGAATCATTAAAAACTCTCAACAGTGCTGTCTCAGTGCTATGAAAAGGTTTGAAGCCAGATTGAAACTTCTCATATATATCGTTGGCCACTAAGAATGATTGAATCTGGATAAAAAACACTTTCTCTAAAATTTTAGATAAAAATGGCAATTTAGAGATAGACCTAAAGTTGGACAACACAGAGGGATCTAGATTTTTCTTTTTGATCAGTGGTTGTACAACAGCATGTTTAAGAGCAGTTGGAAGACATCAGGTACTGAGACAGGAATTAACAAATAAAAGTATGACAGAGCCCATCGTAGTGAATACCTCTTTAAAAAGACGAGAGGGGATGCTGTCTGAGGGACAGTTTGTAGGTCGGAGATGCTGAACTATACTGGCCAGTGAGGAGAGACACACAGGTTCAAACTGATCAAAACAGAATTTAGAGGAGGAACGGTGGGGTCAAGGCTAGGGCCTACGGAAGAAAAGGCAGATGGCCTAAGAGCGGATACTTTATCAATACATTTTTAAAAACTCTCACAAACGGTAAGCGATGGTACAACTGGAGAGTTATCTTAAGGATTTACAAGAGAGTTAAAAATGTTAAAAAGGACTTGGCGCTTGTGACTATTACAAGAGACAAGATTGGAAATTATCCCAGTCTCTTGTGACTCTGACCTAAAGTTTGACCCTCATACAAAGTAAGTAAAGTGTGTGTGTGTGTGTGTGTGTGTGTGTGTGTGTGTGTGTGTGTGTGTATGTATGTATGTATGTATGTATGTATGTGTGTATATATATATATATATATATATATATATATTAATCACCTTTTACAAATAAAGCAATCACAAAGCACTGTACGGACAATCAATAAAACAATTAAAATAATAAAAAGTTAAAATTATAATAAAATCACAACAAAAAAAAAACATTCCACAAAAGGCCTGTTTAAAAGCAGAATGTTTTTAATTGCTTCTTAAAAGAGTCTGCAGAGTTAACTAAACGTAGCTGCAGTGGTAGGCTGTTCCACAGTCCTGGTGCCACGGACGGAAAGGCTGGATCTTTCTTTTTCTTCACAAAATCAACCAAAACCCTGCCAGGATAAAGGGTTTTATTCTGAAAACATGACACATACATAAATAAACTGGTGCATGCTTTTAATTTCAGTATGTTTGATTGTTGTAATGCCGTGTTTACCGGTCTCTGTAAAATATATTTAAGATAAAGAGTCAGTGTACTCAGGAACAGAACTAAACAAGGAGAGGCAGCTTTTAATTTATACGCTCCACATATTTGGAGCAACCTCCCTGAAAGCTCTTTATTTTATTACTTTGTTTCTCATTTTTATGTAACTTTATGTAGTTATTTTTCTTGTTTGTTAATTTATCCCCAAATGTACTCGCCCTTTATCATAAAAAATTCTGAACCACCAGTTCATGGTTACTACTTCGTTTTTCTCAGATGTGTGAATACAATTGCTAATACAGTGATAGCACGCCCCATAAAAGAGATATTGGGAAGTTGAAAACTCACTGCATTATCCTACATAAATCATGGTGCAAATCTGTCATTAAATACCACTGAGATTTTGTGGCCTTTTCTTACATTCCTCTGAAGTTTAAAGATGGCTGTGACTGATCCTGTTTTGTAGTTTTTTGATATACATCATCAATGCATGGTGTCACACATGTTCCCTGTCTTTGAGTATTTCTCTAATCAGAGAAGCTAATTAGCTGTAACGCCTGCATGACTGTGAGCTCATACGGGTTGGTGGTTGAAGACGTTTCATACTGAGCTTCTAGAGGGGAAGTGACGGGGAGGATGAAAAGCAGAAGCAACTGGCTTTCTGAACTGGACATAAAAGTCTTTGTGCTGTTCACACATGGAGCATCTTTAGTTAAGGATGGTCTATGTTTAGATGAACCACCCTATAGCTTTTGGAATGGTTGAAATTAAATTGATCCAGCTGGGCATCGGTGTCAGTGTCTTTGTGCAAACATAAATGAGCTGATGTTAAAATTGGTTGCTTTTGTTTTTATTGTGTTTGAGTTGACTGTGTTTTAAGCAGTTAATTATATAACAAAGCTAGTATAAGGCTACAAAATGTGGTAGCACAAAGTTGAGCAGAAGAGGAAATGGGTACTAGATTGTTGTTTCACATTGAAAAGTGTTCCAGTTTGCCTGGGCTTATTGTTTGACACTAGCCCAAAAGGTGTGACCATCCTTACGTGATCGGGTTGTGGTGGTAAACACAAAAATAAATATGCCAACATGCAAAGAAATTAGTGGAGGAAAAACTGCAAATGTGTATGTTTGTTGAAATACAAACTCACATGGTGAAAATGCTGCTTCCATTATCTGTGAGAGGAGTTTTACACAAACATACATGCTCACGGCCCTTATATGGCCAATCTTTTTGATCTGACATGTTGTGGTAATCACATATGACTCTATAAGGAAGCTACTGACATACTTCAGTACATTCATTTTTAATGTTCACATACAATGGCAATTATTGTGGAAACATGGACTTAGTTTTAGGGCGTTAGAGACGTATCAAACCACAGGTTTGTATTAAATTTTCAAGTTGTTTGATTTGCACGATTACTCACACTGATCACTTACAGGATCAAAACGAGACATTCTGATTGTTCCACTTGCTCCGCTGATCAGGCGCCTGTATAAAAGCACAGAATTCATATACTTGTCACATACTTGTGTGTGTGTGTGTATAATGTTTTATTTATTTATATATATATATATACACACACACACACACAGGAGGTGACTGATAGTGGCCCACTTATGTGGCTGAGGGGGTTCAGGCCTACAGATGAGCAGAGGGCACCCAGCATCTCCTTTGTATATTCCACATTTGATGGAGATTTGTGCAATTGGCTTGAAATTGGCCTCAAGGGTGGTTTTCACAACCTCATGGAGTTTGCAATGAAGGCTCTCAGAGTGCTGTTGACCTTGTACAGATTCAGGCATTCCAGGATCCATGTGTTTGGCATTGAATCATAGGCTCTCTTGTGATCAATTCAGGCAGTGCACAAGTTTGTTTGTCTGCTTTTGCATTCAAGGGCGACTGTTCTGTCAACCAGCAGCTGGTGTTTGGCTTCCCTGGTGTTTTTACCTCTGCCTTTCTGGGCCTCTGTCATGTGTTGATCAATATGCCCACTTATCTTAGCCGCTATGATGCCTGACAGGAGCTTTCATGTTGTGGAGAGACAGGTTATTGGCCGATAGTTGGTAGAGGCCATCCCCTTCTGGGGTCTTTCATTATCAGGACTGTTCTACCCTCAATCAGCCATTCAGAGTGGGTCCCATTGTCAGCAGTTGGTTCATTTGTGCCACTAGGCGTTCATGGAGAGATGTCAGCTTCTTCAGCCAGTAGTCGTGGATCATGATCCTGGTGCTGTCTAGTTCTTCATACCTGGGAGTCTTTGCTGGATTTCTGCCATTTTGATGTTCACTGGACTTTGTTCAAGGAGATTATTATGGTCTGTTCTGGGATCTATTAGCCACTGTGCATCATTGTTATGTGATTCTTATTTCTCCCATATCCGTTTCCAGTATTGCTCAGTCTCTTGCCTTGGTGGGTTGGCTCGTGTTTTATTACTGGGAGTACAGTTGAGCTGGTTCAGTGGAGAACAGCCTTTTTATTCTTCTGGCTTCTATCTCCTTTGTGTATCTCTTCAGTCTGCCTGCCAAGGCTTGGAGTCTTTGTTTGGCAGTTTCCAGGGCCTCAGGTATGGGCATCTGTTTGTACTTATGTGGAATTCCCTTTCTGGATGCATCCTTCTGGAGTTCTGACAATTGGCTTAATTCTTTCCGTGTTGCCTTGATTTTGACTTCCAACCTTCTCTTGCGTGGTGGAGATTGGCCATTACGGTTGCTCTTAACGTTACCTTTGCCAAGCATCTCAAGGATTACTAGTGCTGTACTTTATATGAGCTCATTGGTCTCTGTGATGGTCACAGTAGGGATTGTACTTAGTGCTGTATTCACATCATCTAGGAGATTCTGTGGAGGCACACGTTGATGTCTGGGTTGACAGGCTCCTAATTTAGCCATGATCTTATCTTTTAAGTCAGATGTTGTTCTAGCATCATTGGGCCTTGGTACACAACTCTGGGGGGTTGATGTTAATGCCCCCTATGTGCCTTAGTTCCCCCTTGCTCTAGTTGTGAAAGCAGCTGCCATTTGTGGATGTTGGAACACTGAGTTACTAGTCGTTTCGCTATTAGTCTACAGTGTGGGTATCAAAGCAACCATGATTCCCACAGTCTTTTCATGTAGCCCCATTGACTAGGGTTACTGGAGTAGTAAAACATACATGCATGCATGTATACATAAATGCATGCATACATGTGTCATTTGTGGATTTAGCAGAAATATTTGATTGTTTACAAAAATGACTAAATTTTATTGAACTAACTCACTGAATTGGACCTGAAATGGTTTAGATTTTTGTCGGACGCAACTCAGCGTAATGATAGAAAACAAAATATGTGTATTTTTTACAATACAGGGTTCTATTTTAGCTCCCATCTGAATATTTTCTAATATAATTAGGTTCATACGAGCTACAGCAAAAATACATTTCTAAACTGATGACAGTTATTTATATTTTGCGTACCCTCTTTAAATAATAACAGGAAGCTGTTGCAATAAGCTTTTCGGTCATGTATTTTCCATGTTAGTCAGTGTATATTTTCTGAAGCAAAACTCACCTAAATACTACCTAATTCAAATAGAAAGTGCTGAAAAAGTTCTGTAAAGTAATTTACCAAATGGTAAGTTATATAAACTTTCAGAATATCTGAAATTTTAACATATGTAATTTTTTAGCAAGATTGTGGATGTTTATGATAATTTTATTAGTTGTTAAATATAAGTAAAAAATTGAAGTTCCCTGTCATTGTTGCCTCGTTTTCAACCAGTGTCTTGGAAATCTGAGACAAAAGATTTTATTTAAACAAAAAAGAAATGGGGAAAACTCAGATATGAGGAAAAACTAAACAAACAAAATATATTAAAATACTTGAGAGGAAAATAAAGATGTTTGAAAGCAAAATCAGAGGATTGGGTAAATTAAGACTAGTCCATAATTCATTTCACTTTTAATGAGTTCACTGGCCTGGTGACCTGATAGAATAACGCAGGCAACACTGAGAAACCTGATCCTTGACAACCTAAGAAAAGCAGCGTGAGGCCCACCTGGTCTCCACGCAAGCTAGATGATCACTACAATAAATGTAATAATACATGCAGCTTTTGTTTGCAGACTGAATACACACATTCACATAATCTCAAGTAACTATACGCCTAACCTATACATACACAGTCAAACTTGCTGTGTACACAAACATATGCAATGATTACATAATTAAAAACAGTATGTAGTTCTCATTATGCAGATGATTAAATTATATATTCTTGATCCTCTTTCCATTCTCTGCTCTCTTAGAAAACTGAATAAAAGATTATTTTCATTGCTAAAGCAAATGGGTGTTTGTGGAGTTTACATCTTATGCATTTCAGTGGTGTGGTGAAGAGGTGTGGTCTGCATAGACTTGGCAGTCACATTCTGTGGTTAGTGCATTGAGTGTTTTTTTTGGCTTCTCTGTGCAAGATAATATTGTTTCTTGAGTTTCTCTAGATTAGGGCCAGCAGTGACAGTAACAGTGAGGGGTTTATGGTCGCCGATCTGGTATTAAAAAATGGCTGTAGAAGATGATTGGTGGTGGAATTGGGCAGAGCTGGAAGTCTGCTCTGATCTTGGGTCTGCGGGTGTTTGTAATTACAGACGGCAGCACGAGTTCTTGGTTGTAGCAAGCCCCATGTACTGATGCATGTAGCTATTACATGAATCCCTGCTGTTGCAGAACTTATGGGCTTATAAGGCAGTTGTCGGGAAAGAGCGGAGACTTAATTTGTTGATGTCTGTATTGTCTAATTGACCAGCAGCCAGGACTATTTCTGCAGGCGTCTGTTAGGAAAAAAAAAAACAACTGGAAAAAGAAACCGAGAGCGTAAGTAGAAATTCTGAAAAAATAACATGGAAAATTCTCTGTCACACTGTCCCTTTTCCATGCCATAATTTTTAGGCCTAAAAATACTTTTTCTCACCAAGTACAACTAACAAAGGGCCTGTTAGTTTATTTTAAATGTTATTCAGGGAAATTAATTTACAGATATTTGGAAGGACAAAACTATCCTTATTTTCTCAACAACTAAATATAAAGCCTGTTGCTGGTACACTTAGTGCTCCACCTCTATAATTCCAAGGCTCCATTTGATATGCAGTTCACTATCAGCAATCTATTCAGTCTTTTAATAAAGGACACAACACTATGTTGAAATTCAAACAGTTGCTTCTTCTGCTATCCATCTACCATCAGCAAGTGACCGTAAAATGCAAATCACCCTGGGAACCACCTTGGAGTCTGAGATTTGCTTTCAGTGTAGTTTGTGTTTGAAACCTCACTGGAGGCTTAATGCTATCCTGGGTATTTGGTATATTTTGTTTGAGTAAACTAACCACAGTTTCTTCTGATGAGGTCTTTCCTGAACTCTACATTTCAGAGGTAATTGTATACCATTCTGCTGACTTATGCCCTGGTTGTCCTGAATGCCAGAAAAGTGACATCCAATGGGAGGGTGTACAAGGAGAGTGAGACACATAAAAACCGTATGCAATGGAATCACAATAAAACATACTGCAGACATAAGCTAAACAATAAACCTTGGTATAAAGAATTTTGATCTCTACCAAGATCAGATTTTCTAGGATACGAGAAGATAAAAAACATTTTTCTTTAGCATTCCCACAACAAGTAGTCGTCGAGTGTGAGAGCAGTCACTATAAAACAGAGTTTTACTGTTTAAAAACAAAGACAGAATTATTAGGTTGCTATAGTAGTATTTTATGTTGGCCATTAGCACATTTACCGTGGGTAACATTACTAAATCAGGAGTCTCCATGTGCGTGACAAAGAGAATGTACATTTATCTCCAAAATGATTCATACTCCAGGGAGTTTTAGGCTCGAGGTAATGTTTTAATTCTACAAACCTGTCACATCGGAGTGAAAGTTGTATTCATGTTTTGAAGCAGCCCAGCCAGAGTCCTCAACTGAATCTGACAGAATATCTGTGGAGGGAGCCAAAGATTAGGATGAGGGCATGGAGGTCTCCCAGCCTCAAAGACTTGGAGATCATCACTAAAGATAAATTGTCAAAATACAAGTGAAAACATGCAAAAAGCTTTTCATTGATTAAAAGGGTTGATTGCTTTAATGCTAATCGAGAATTTCCAGTTACCATTGATAAGTTTATAAATCATTTTATAACATGCCAATCATTTCTATTTAGAATGTAAATAAAAACAACTGTTTTCCTAAGTAATTCTTTTACATGATTTTATCGTTAAAAAGCTGTCTGTCTTGTTTCCAATGAGAAACAAAGCTGTTTCATTTAAATATAAATCCACATTAAAAGCAACACTTGATGTTTTGCAGGAACCTTGAAAAAAACACAGTTTCAAGGTTCCTGCTGTAATCAGTCATTGGTTGTGGGAACCATCACTGTGTAATAACAAAACAGTGTTTTACTATTATAAAACAGAATGACAGTAAAGTTGCTATTTTAGCGTCTTATTTTAGTGATTAGCATGGCTAGCAAACTACAAAGAACACCTTGGGTCAAAAATAAAAACAAGAGAAGACAAAACTGATTCCGCATTACAATATTAGAGTACAAAATAATGGAAATAATTTAATAGTGAAATAGTTAACAGAGCAACCCTGTCTAACTTCGAGACACTCTTAAATATCAAGCTCTTCAGAGAGTATCTCCTAGCCCCTCATCTGTCCTGTACTTAACCTCTCATCTGCCCTCTCTCTGTACTTCCCTTAATGCCTGCACTCTATTTTCACGCTGTCATCCCTGTCACCATTGACCGAACCTGACTAATAGTCTTCCTTCTAAGCAACTTATTTTTTACTTTGATATTAACTGCATTGTCATATCTTCATTTGTAAGTCGATTCGGGTAAAAGTGTTTGCCAAGTGCATAAACATCTGCAACTAATGAGTATTGGGTTACTTAGAATAGCTTTGTTTTTTCTTTTAATGATCAAAGCAAAAATCTATTACTTGGCCGAGAGAGCACTTTTTGCTGCTCCCTTATTTAGGGGTCGCTACAGCAAATCCTTACAACTAGCACACAGACTGGCAGAATGTTTACACTAGATGCTCTTCCTGACTTCCGGCTATGGCTTGGATGACTGTATTTTATTGTTTTTGATTTGATTTACTCCTATTTCCTTCAGGCTTCATTGCCACTGAAGGTTAATGGTTCATTCCTTCTCAAAACAGCTTAAAATTCTCAAACTTATTTTAAAAAGACAACCTTTACGAGCTTTTGGTGTCTTGTTGTTGACTCTATGGTCAGCAGCAGTAGCCAGCAGCTGGGGCGTGGTGGACTCGCTGTGTATCTTGGCAGAGTTACAAGCTAGGCCTGGATTTTGTGATGTGGTTGATTGGGAGAGCCTGTTGGGGAACTGAGAGACAGACTGTGTTTGTGCTAAAGGGAAAAAAAGAGGGAATGGGGAGGAAAAGCCAGGGTGTGTGTTTGTGCTTGTTAGGAGGGTGTGTCTGTTGGTTAGCCAGAAGGTGCATATATGTTATTGTGTCATTTCAAGGTGGAGACCGCGGTCCCCTTTCCTGTAAGTTGTTACGGTCTGGCCAGATGGTGAATCCTGACTCCACAATGGGAAAACAACACAAGTCAGAAAGGAGAACCACTTTGCATGTTTATATGAGCAAAGGTGTGAGGAAGCCATCTGTCCAAACTGTATAGGTTGAACATGTTTTTCTGTTTCTAATTCTGAATTAATTTTTACGTACCCACACACAAAAAGTCTTAAAATAATTAAATTTTTTTGTGTGTGTGTGGATGTGTCTCTTCAGTATCCTGTGTGGTGTGGCCACTGAAGTGAACCAGACAGCATTAACTATTCAGGAGCGCAGGGTTTCCCTATGACAGCCTTCCTTGCTCGGCTGACTTCTGATAGACACTCACATCTCTCATATCAGTGGAAGAGGTTCATGGAAACACCTGTGTGTGTTTGTGTGTATACTTGGATATGACCGATAGGAAGATAGGATGCAGGCACTCCTTTGTTTTTTTGTTGACAATGATCAAGTTGCTTGATACATGGCCGGATCATGTTAGCGCATGTGCTAACGTGTGTGTATATTTGTTTACCTGAATTTATGAGGTCCAAAAGCTGTGAATCTATTGTACTTCAGGGGTCCTGGGGACTTGTGGGGACTCTCTTTGAATCCTTAAGGTTAATGGAGGTTTTTGTGGATTAAAATTTATTTGGATTTAAACACTGGTTATAATAGGAGTTTACAAGTGTGCTTGTATTTAACTAAATTTGGGTTAAAAAAAATAAATACATTTCTGGTTTAATTTTGAAAGGCATTTTTTGGCTCTTCAGATCATATTAGTGATCATGCTAATCAAGATTTAAGCCAACAAAAAGATGTTTAGCTATCATGGTTATTGTAAAAAAGACATACAGTTCCTTGAGATTTTAGAGTTTATTATTATTCTCTCTTTATCCTAGTTTTTAGGAGGTGTGCCTAACTTTTTTGAGTTTTCCAGTTTGGTCTCATAATTTTTTAATAAATAATAAAACTCTGGCATCTGCCATGTGTAGTTTTATATAGCCGAGGTTAGATTTAATTAGTTTCAGAAACCAATAATCATCAAATCATTTATATATTAACACTCTAGATTTGACTTTGGCTGTACTTTGTTCATGCAATAGCATTACATTGTTTAACTTGTCTATAAACTGAAATAGTTAAAAATGCCTATGGTTAAATTTTGCTACTTGTGTAATGTATATATATCTTTCTTCTTTCTCTTGTAGTTCCCTGAGTGTGGATTTTATGGCATGTATGACAAGATTTTGCTGTTCAAGCATGACATAAGCAGCAACAACGTCCTCCAAATGGTTAAATCTACAAGTGACATTCAGGAGGGAGATCTGGTGGAAGTCGTGCTTTCAGGTGAGTCTTTTCACAAATGCAGTGCCTAATATCCCTCTTTTCATCTTCCTGCCCTGCATCAAATCAGAGACCATTGCCTTATTACTGGAGGCTGTAACTCACATGGGGTTAATTATTCTTTTATTGTTTCAAACTGAATGGTCACACTATCAGAAAGAAAATGAATCTGCTTTCCAACCTTTTGTTTCCAACTAATCTATCAAACATGGCTGTCATATGATGGTAGGACTTTTCCCCAACCCTCACACTGTTTAACTCTTATCTCTTTTAGCTGCAGCCACATTTGAAGATTTCCAGATTCGGCCTCATGCACTCAACGTGCACTCTTACCGAGCCCCAGCCTTCTGTGATCACTGTGGAGAAATGCTGTTTGGACTGGTCAGACAAGGCCTGAAATGTGACGGTGAGAAACAGGACATGCAATGGTATTACATGAGACACACAGAGGACACCCAGACATTTATTTATGAAGTGATCTGTTTCAAGCCACAAACGTTCCCCTCTTCTCTCGGTCACTGATGGTATTCACTTCATTCTCTGATATATGCCTCCCCCTGCAGGATGTGGGCTGAACTACCACAAGCGTTGCGCGTTCAGCATCCCGAACAACTGCTCCGGAGCTCGTAAGCGACGCTTGTCCACCACATCCCTGGGTAGCAGTCAGTCCCTGCGTCTCTCCACCTCTGAGTCAGTCTGCAGCATGGGGACAACCTCCACCTGCTCAGAAGAAGCCAATTTAATTCGCTCTAACACACAAATGGTAATTCATTCACAGAATGCTGTGATCTCTGTTAGTATGATCAATTACACTAAACCTGGTGGTCATTCTTTTTTTAGATATAGCAAAGCCATTTCACAAAATGTTGTCACCCTCTACATTAGGTTAGCTGATTATGCATCACTAGGGGGATTTAGTAGCTGATAATATACATATAGATATTGTATAATTATTTTTTTTTAGCAACACAAATATGTTACTCAGGCCTTCAAACGTTTTTGCTTTAAATGTCCTTGTGCCAAAGGCACGCACAGGGTTTTGGAGCTGTTCAGATATTCATTTAAAAACCTCTAAACTACATTGCAGAACTACATTCCATGAGGAGTTGTGTGTAATCGTAGTAATTTACGCAGACTGCAAAAAAAGTCCCTGTCATTTAACTGCTTCAACAATGACAGCTTTCCTATTGCTTACCAGGTTTTATTGTGAAGTAGTTTACTGATCAGGTTTTGGTTTGGACAGCTATAGGCAACTGTTTTGAGAAAAGAAACGCTCAGAGATCCTGTTTTGTTGCAAACATCAAAGTGTTATTCTTGCAGACATCTGTTAACCACAGTATTTGGCACTTGACATTTCCACTGAGGTTTAGAGACTAAAAACCCCTTCATGCTCTACTATGTACGATGTTTTGCAACAGTAATTGCATATAGGCCAGATAACTTCACATACATTACATACAGCTCATGTATATTATGATTTTCCCTGCTGAAATGTTTTTTTTTTTTGGATGGAATCCAAAAATCCAATGGATATAAAGTAGTAAGTGGGATTTTAAGTTGTTGTTTTTTTGGATGATGATGTAAAACGATAACAGTACAGCAATAAATATCACAAGATCTATTGAAAAACTTAAAGACGGTTTCAAACCTATTTGTTTTGCTCCTTAATGCCTAAAGTAGATAATATTCTTGAAATCTATTTTTTCTAAATTGAATTAACAAGCCTTCAATATTAATGTTGTTTTCTTCTTTATCATCCAAGCCACGCACTCCTAGCGAGGCGCGGCGTTTCTACACAGGCCGACCTGTCCACCTGGACAAGTTCCTGATGACAAAGGTGAAGGTTCCCCACACGTTTGCTGTTCACTCGTACACACGGCCAACGGTGTGCCAGTATTGCAAGAGACTTCTTAGAGGATTGTTCAGACAGGGCCTGCAGTGCAAAGGTGAGCGTGGACAAAGAGGGATTTGTTTCTAGTTTCTTCTTTTACTATAATAAATATTAAATAGGTTCATCTGTTTAAGAAGGTCCTTGCTCAACATCTTCAAAATATTTGCAACTGTTTTGACTATTTTTTGTATAACTATTACAATGTTGTGTTAATGTTTAGCATAATTTTTATTGGAGAGCTTTGTGTTTGAATGTGTGGTGAGATATAGGTTAGTTGTTTATGGCCATTTGAATGTATATGTATTTTTTATGTACTCTATATACTTCTGCATCTGTCTTGTTTATTTTTCCGTTTTGTTTTTTCTTTTCCTCTAAGAAACCCTTTGAAAACGAGATGGTTTCATTTCAAGGGGCTTATCCTTTCAAAATTAAATAAATGGATGATGAAATGAAAAAGGTTAATTTATTGAAATTGACTTTTTTTTGGATTCCTCCTAGATTGTAAATTCAACTGTCATAAACGCTGCGCATACAAGGTTCCCAATGACTGCCTCGGGGAGACTATTGGAGGTAAGAGAAGATATGCATCCTCTGTCTAATGTATTTACAGTTTTGCGTTTTGTATGAGCTTGGATTTGATAAAAACTTTGTCAGAACCTATATTCATAATTTCATATCTTGCATGCTATATATATATAAAATTTATTATTATTTTTTAATAATACTAAACCTCACTGGCACTGATCTTTTCATTTCTTCAGACAACAGAAGTAACTGTGGTAAGTATTATCAGTGCCCAGTGCAGGGGCATGTAAAGCTGTACTTTCTCCTTAACATTTAGCCTAATAGTGCTTTGATCTATTTCTGCTCCTGTGACAGGGTATCATTAGTAGTAATTGTAATGCTAGAAAGGTAGCAAGCAGTGGTAGTTTCCGCAATACATTAAATAGATTTGTTTTAATTGAGTTTAACTCAGCCCCTGTCACACTTTTTTCTTGTGTTAGACATGCTAAGCCCCAGTCCAGACTCTGAAGTGCCCATGGACTTCAGCAGTGATTACGACAAGTCATCAATGGATGACTCAGATGAGGCCTGTAGTATCCCTGGGTCCTTCTCTCCAGAAAACAACCAGGATGGAACAGGTGGAGATCAAAGGTATGGAGACATTTTGGTGTTCAAACATTTTGCACAATGGCCAAAATAATGAAAGTACTCAAGCACCACAAAAAATATGTGTTTTAATAAAAAGTTTAAAAAGTCATTTTTAATGTATTTTAACAATGTTATATTGTAGATAAACATATATGAACAGGGGATTTTATTAGAAAAGGCAAGTTTACCCATAGTCTGTTCAAAACAACAGGAACTGGATATGGTCACTGTTTCTTTGAAAACGTTTTGTGTATTCAGGCAATTAAAAGCTCTGCCCAGAGCGTTCCTGTGGTGCATCCTGGTGCCACGTTCCTCAGTTAAGCTTTGCACATGCACCTGTGCCATCTATGTGACGTGAAAGAAAATGGGATTCATCAGAGAATGCCACTTTCTTCCATTGCTCTAATTTTGATATACATGTACCCATTGATGGTGCATTTGGTGGTACGCAGGTCTCAGGATTAGCACCCTGGCTGGTCTGCAGCAATGCAATATGGGCCTGTTGGACTGAACCAAAATTGGTCCTCACGTGCATCATAACCCTTTTGTCGGTTTACCTCTGTCCCTTCCTTGGGCCATTTTTCATAGATACAAATCTCTGCAGTCCTGTAACGCCCCATGAGAGCTGTAGTTTTGGAGATCCTCTGACCAAAAACATCCATCCATTCCATTTTGGCCTCTTCAAACTAGCTCAAATGCTTACTCTTCCCTGGTTCCAACTTGTCTACTGTCTAATTAATTCCACCTACTAACTAATTAAGAGATTTTCAGTGTTATTCATATCAGTGGTCTAGTCATACTATTCCTACCTTATGCATGTCTGTAAATACTTTTTTATGACTATAATCAATGCTGGGTCAAACAGATTCTCCTTTGACTGTGGTCTGGCAACCCTCTTTAGAATTTCAACTTCAGAGCCAGGTAATCTCGAGGCTAATTAGTTAACAAAGATCAGGCTAATTGATAAGTAATAATACTGTATGTCCGTAAGGAGGTTGATTTAGTTTATACTCATGCTTTTGGGAATATAAAGGGTAATGGTTTAACCCTGTATGATAACACAACAGGTTTGACAGATGCCTCAATTGGCATTTTTTTCCCCCAGTGCCAATATCCCACTGATGAGGGTGGTCCAGTCGGTGAGGCAAACGACTCGACGATCCAGCACAACTATTAAGGAAGGATGGATGGTTCACTACAGTAATAAGGACACTCTGGTAAATATGCAATTCCTGTACACCTGGTTCTGAATCCCAAATATAAATTACTTCTAGTAAAAGACTCAAACTTAGAATCAATTAATTTTTGAGGAGTTAATTGGGTTTATATATATATATATACACACACTTTCTGTTCAGTAGCTTTCCTTACTGCAGTTTTGACCTTGATCGCTTGGCTACAGCTTTATTTTCTTCTTTTTTCTTCTATATTTTAATACGCGTGTGTGTGTGTGAACGGAAACTGAAGATAGAGGTGACTTTTTCCATCTACGTCAAAGCACTCAGCAAATAATGTGTTGAATTCAGTCTCCATTTGCTACCTGGTCTTTCTTCTAATGTTTGGAGACTACATTTGACCTTTTAAATTATTTTATTTACCTCTGTATGTCAGTTTGTTTACTCTCTGGCTGCATTAACACTCTTTCCTTTCCTTCTTTTGCCATTTCTCTTTGTTACCTTGCTTTTATGTTGACCCTTGCATCCTGTAGCTTATCTGTTGTGTTGTCTTTTGTGATCGCTTCAGATCTGAAGTCATTCCTTTTCATGCACATCTTCAGTGATTCCTCATTTGTTGTCCTTTTGCCCATCATGCTCCTCAGTGTTGTGTCTTACTTTTGTTGTCCCATCCTCTCCAACCCTAATCTCCGACAGAGGAAGAGGCACTACTGGCGTCTGGACTATAAGTGTATCATCCTGTTCCAGAATAACACCTCCAACAAATACTACAAGGTATGTATAGTTTCTTCTATAAGAATGCAATTGGATTCTATACCTTCTGTTCCTCACCAATGCATCCATGTTTCTGCAGGAGATCCCCCTGTCTGAGATATTGGAGTTACGTCCTGCTACAGACTTCACTCTAGTTCCCCAAGGCACCAATCCTCACAGCTTTGAACTCATCACAGGCACTATGTGTTACTTTGTTGGGGAAGAGCCCAAAACCCTTCCCCCGGTGTCGACCAGCAACTCCCAGGCCTTTCCCCAGACACCCTCCTCCCCTAGTATGGTGCAGCCCAACAGCGGAATTGGGCAGGAGGTAGCACATGCATGGATATGCGCCATTCGTCAGGCCCTCATGCCAGTCATCTTTCAGGATGCCCCGCCGGCCGAGGGGAATACACCACACAGTAAGTTTAAGGATACTTTTAAACAATGAGCAAGTGCATAAATAACGCACACTAAGATTTTTATTTGTAATTTTACTATGTTGTATATGCCTGTGTAGAGAAAGGTTTCAGTGATTTAAGATATTAAGATACGCATTTTGTACCATGTATAACCTGTACCTTTTTGTTCTTTTTTTTTTTTTTTAGGACAAGCCTCTATCAGCATTTCTGTCTCCAACAGCCAAATTCAAGAGAATGTTGTATGTCTTTTATTTCAATTTCCTTTGCTAATTTTTTTTTTTTTAAATCAAGCAGGATTCTCACTGCCAGAAATAATCCTCTCTTGCAGGATATTGCCACAGTGTACCAGATTTTTGCTGATGAAGTTCTTGGATCTGGGCAGTTTGGAATAGTTTATGGAGGTATGTGTACACAAGTAGGCATGAGGACCAGCTTATAGATCACTGTATTAAGTGAAAATCAAGGATAAAATGTTTGGCACTAACAAATGTAATGTTGTTACCTGGGTTTGACAAGAATTAAAGCATTATGAACATGCCTCCAATAATACTCAGATTCTAAATAGTTTTTACAGCATTACCAAATTGCATATATAATATTATAATAATAATAATAATAATAATAATAATAATAATAATAATAATAATAATAATAATAATAATTCTTTCCAGGAAAGCACAGAAAGACAGGAAGAGATGTTGCTGTCAAAGTGATTGACAAGCTTCGATTTCCCACCCAACAAGAGAGCCAGCTGAGGAACGAGGTGGCCATCCTGCAAGTAAGGACACACACACTATATTATTTGTATCTACATTTTAGCATTGGCCAACTGCTGCTTTCGGTCTAACCAAAACATCAAAACAGAACCAATTGTCTGCTACTACAGGCTGTGCCACAAACGGTAAAGCAGCTGAAAATGATGTACGTTTTAGTGTTATACAATATGGTATTTGTTTCTGGTGGGTCTGTTTGGTGATTTGAAGATCATAGAGATATGCTCTGTCCTTTTGTTGCAGACTACTACTACTTTATTTGTAAAGCACTTTAAAACAACAGCAGCTGCAACAAAGTGCTGTACAGACAATGATACACGTTCAAAATGGAAAGAACAAAAGATTACAACAGAAACATGTAAAGGAATAAGAGCAAAGGCCTCACCATGTGTTAAAAGCCAAAGAATAAAAATGTGTCTTACGGCAAGTTTTAAAAGTGGACAACAAAGGGACACAACAAATATCCATCCATCCATTTTCCAACACGCTTATCCCTTGTGGGGTAGCAAGGGGTGCTGGTGTCTATCTCCAGCTGTCAATGGGCGAGAGGTGGGGTACATCCTGGACAGGTCACCAGTCTGTCGCAGGACAACACAGAGACAAACAGGACAAACAACCATTCACACACACACTCACACCAAAGGAGAATTTAGGGAGGCCAATTATCCTAACAGTCATGTTTTTTGGACTGTGGGAGGAAGCCGGAGTACCCGGAGAGAATCCACACAACAAATATGTAACAGCGAATCGTTCCATAACAGAGGGAGCCAGGGGAAAGAAGCCAAGATAGGGGTGATGAGCTCCCTCTTCCCGACTCCAGTTAAAAGACGAGCAGCAGTGTTCTGGACCAACTGAAGACGCTTGAGGGAGGAACGGCTGAGTCCGACGTAGAAATCAAGTTTAATTGAAGGCATAAATTAGTGTTTTCAAATGTTGTTTTAAGAGAAGCGGCTTTATTTTCGCCAGCTGTCTAAGGTGATAAAAAATGGACTTGTCCACTGCTCCAACCTGCCGATCTAGTTTAAGATCACTGTCTATTTTAAAACCCAAATCAACAGGAGATGGGTCACAGGAGCTGCTGGGACAAACACCATCATCTCTGTTTTCTTGTAATTTAACGTTGAAAAGTTTAAAGGCATCCATGCTTTAATGTCTTCAAGACACAATAGTAGAGCTTGATTGAAAAGGCTCCCTTTTTAGTGGCATGTATATTTGAATGTTGTCAGCATAAAAATTAAAGGAGACTTCGTGTTTTCTGAGTATTGAACCCAAAGGAAGCTAATAACGAGAAAAAAGCAGGGGGCAAACGATTGAGCCCTGTGGAACTCCATAATATAGAGGAATGGATGAGAATTGGCTATTTTTACAGACATGGTTCTGTCTGATGAATAAGAATAAAATATTGTGTTCCACTGTATCAGCGCTTAGGATTTAGCAAAACAACATGAATCATTTGGCCATAATATGTCATTAAAAACACTTCCTAAAACAGACTCTGTACTATGCTGACTGAAAAACTGCCACAATCTTTTGCACATCCAAAAATGGATAAATAGAGAAGAGGCCTTAGCGCACAGTCCTTTCTCACTAGATTTATAAAACCATTGTTTTTTCATAGTCTGATGGTCTATGGTTCATCTGTGGTTTATATGTGGTCTACGATTACAAACTTTACACCAGCAGATGGAGGTAGAGTCACTATCTAAAGTTGAACTGGAAATTTACCTTGCTTGACAGAAAAAATAAGAACCTGTGTTCAACAATTCCACATGGTCTGATGTAATATTCTAATCTGAAATATTGTGTTTTCATTAGCTATAAGCAGAAAATTGTTATAACGATAAAAAAGGGCTTTAAAACATAGGCCCATGTGTAATTCATCTATAGGAGTTTTTTCACTTAGCGTATTGAGTTACCAAAAGAGTGAGCTTTTCAATGATATAATAATTTATTGAACATATCCGTACAATAGCCTGCAAAAGTATTCACCCCCATTGGCATTTTTCATGTTTTATTGCTTCACAACCTGGTATAATTGTGCCAGACTCTGCAACTTCTTCAGGGTTACCTTTGGTATCTGTGATGCTTCTCTGATAAATGCCCTCCTTGCTCGGTCAGTGAGTTTTAGCCGGTGACCCTCTCTTGCCAGGTTTGTTGTGGTACCATGAGCTCTCCATTTGAAGAGGACAGATCTGATTTGCTGCACAGTTGCTGCAGTTGGTAGAACTGTTGCCTTGCAGCGAGAAGGTCCTGGGTTCAAACCCCAGCCTGGGATCTTTCTGCATGCAGTTTGCCTGTCGTCTCTGTCCATGCGTAGGTTCTCTCCAGGTACTCTGGCTTTCTCTTCCAGGCCAAAAACATTACTCAGGTCTGCATGGTTGTGTGTCTCTGCATTGCCCTGTGAGGGACAGGCGACCAGTCCAGGGTGTAACCCGCCTCTCGCCCACTCCACTGGAGATAGGCACCAACCCTCCTGTGATCCTGCATGAATAAGTGGGTATAGGTGATGGAGGGAAGGATGGATAGATTTGATGGTGCTCTGGGTTAAAATAAAAGATTCAGATATTTTTCTTTACTACTCCAACCTGACTTGCACAGCATTGTCCCTGACTTGTCTGGAGAGCTCATTGGCCTTCATGATGTGATGCCTCTTGCTTAGTGGTGCTGCAGCCTCTGAGGGCTTTTAGAAAAGGCTTGTTTACGCTGACAGATCATGTGACACTAAGAAATCAATTCACTAATTATGTGACACGTGTAGGCATTTTGCTATACCAGGCTTAAAAAAACATTTCAATTACAGGTCGGCATGCAACAAAAAACCAACCCAGACGTTAAAGGAATTAGTGTTCCGTTATCGTCTCGAGACGTATAACATCTTGTGTCACATCACATTTCCTGTGGTTTACCATCTCATGTCTGCTCCATAAGAGACCTTCCTTCCTGTTCTTGCGCACATGTAAAAGTCTTTTTTTTCTTACTCACAAACCTCAGCCACAACTCCTCAACAAACTCACCTACCGGTTTTGTCACACTCTCTAGAATTGTAACCAAGTCTCTGCCTCATACAATGTTGACAAATATTTAATCTTTATTTTCCTGCAGAGTTTGCGGCACCTGGGGATTGTGAACCTGGAGTGCATGTTTGAAACCCCAGAGAAAGTGTTTGTGGTGATGGAGAAGCTGCACGGCGACATGCTGGAGATGATCCTTTCCAGCGAGAAGGGAAGACTGCCTGAGAGGCTGACAAAATTCCTCATAACGCAAGTGTGTTTATGTCCCCAGTAAATGAAGAATTTGTAAATAGATACTGTAGGCCTATATGTTGCATCTGCTAAGAACGACCGCTGTTTTAGAATGTCAGTACACACTGCTGTAAAAAAGTATGTGCCCTCTTTACAGCTTTTCCTGTTTTTGTTTTTTGTAACATCTAAATATTTAGGATTTATTTCTCTCTCTGATAATATGAATAAATTCAGAATGCAGCTGTCAAATAAGTACTCAAAGGAGAAAAAAAAACTACCCAAACCAAGATGTCTCTACGTAAAAAAGCACTTTTTTTTAAAAACAGTATTTCAGAAAACGTAGAAATACATTAGACTAAAACTGGACATTTAGCTCCCAAAGAGTGCTTTTTTTCCTTCAGCCATTTAGGACACAGAGCTTAAAGGGTTGTGCTTATACTCATGTGACGTTGCATAACCAACGTTTTATTTCGCAAAAGTTTTGCCTATTTTAGGCTACTGCTTGTGGGTTAAAGACAGAGTAGGATGTGGTTTATGTCTCACTGCGTCTGTCTGGACAACAAACATAAAGCGTCTGCTCAAACTGAACTCCAAACCTTGATCGTGTGCAACTACACGCTCAGACTTGCCCTGCGCAGCTGACCTACACAGAGGAGAAATAGTCTCGTCTAGGCGGAGGCTGAGATGACACATCTGCTGCTGTTTCACAGAAGATTACAAACTGTAACATCCTTACGAGGAGCGGTTCAGGTCAAGAACTCTTCTGGAGGAGCATAGAAACAGAAACGAATCAGCAGCGTAAAAACCCCTATGTGCCTCGAGCCCCACATCACAGGGGAACCAGCTCTGGCCACAGGGACGCTTGATGAAATTCAGTCGAAGTGACACCTGGAGGCAGAAGTAACAGACCGAGAATGGAAAAATAAATACCCCGCCCTCTGTCTGCAGGCATGGGGGAGTTCATCAGTATTAAAGTGCAATGAAATTAATTAATTCTTTCAGAACTCTATAAACAGAACGAGTCACGGAGAAAGTGGAAATGAGATAGATAGATCTAAATCTATCTATCTATCTTGATAGATAGATCTAAATCTATCAATCAAGATAGATAGATAGATCTAAATCTATCTATCTATCGAGATAGATAGATTTAGATCTATCTATCTCGATAGATAGATCTAAATCTATCTATCGAGATAGATAGATAGATAGATTTAGATCTATCTATCTCGATAGATAGATTTAGATCTATCTATCTCCATAGATAGATTTAGATCTATCTATCTCGATAGATAGATAGATTTAGATCTATCTATCTCGATAGATAGATAGATTTAGATCTATCTATCTCGATAGATAGATAGATCTAAATCTATCTATCTATCTATCTCGATAGATAGATCTAAATCTATCTATCTATCTATCTCGATAGATAGATCTAAATCTATCTATCGAGATAGATAGATCTAAATCTATCTATCGAGATAGATAGTGTTGAGAATAAAACAAATATCTTAGTTGGGGTTGCTGAGGAAAGCAGAGTGGTGTCTGTCTCTCCCTGTTGCTGGGTAGAATAAACACATGAAGTTTTATGGCAGGGGGGTAGGTCATTTGGCTTGACCCTGTACTGGGAAGAGCAGCTCCTTTGTTTGAGAAACGCATAGCCTCCAAATCTGAAATCACCCCTCCCCCTGAGCTTAGCGGGAGGGGCACTAAGTTGATGAAAAGGATGTCTTGGCAAAACTTAAATCAGACAAAAAGCTGCATGGGCCAAGGAATGGACATAGATGCACTGGTAATGTAAATTTTTGTCTCCATATTTAATTCCTAATAAATTAAATATGCATATTACACTGTTTACCTCAATGTTTTTCTCATTTACGGCCAAATCTGGAACCGGGGTAAGATGGGCCTTCAATAGATATGTAAGAGCAAGCCGGTGTACCAAATCTAACAATAGATAGATCTAAATATATCTATCTATATCTATCAAGATACATTGATAGATAGATCTAAATATATCTATCTATATCTATCGAGATATATAGATAGATAGATCTAAATCTATCTATCAAGATACAAGATATATCTATATAATTAGTTTAATAGTCTCATTTTCATTAAGAGGCCTAAGGCTAATGATACTCCTGGTATGGGGCTACTTTTCTACTTTAGCACCTGGACAAGTTGTTTGAACTGGTGGAACCATGAATTAAGGGCCATTAATTGTTTTCTTTATAGTGGCAAGGGTTGTGCAGCATGCAAATCTATGAATTGCTTAACACTAAATAAAGGTTTTTCATGGCCTTGTAACAGTCCTGACTTAAATCCAATTGAGATCCTGTCGCATGACTTAAGGTCACCCCATGATCAAAAAATGCTCCAATGTGGCTGAATTGAAATAATGCTCTGACAGTGGATTAATATGACAGCAGTTGCCACCAAGGGCGGCTTAACCAGTTATTTGGTTTGGACTTTATCCTCATAGGTCTAGATGGTTTTAGATCACAGTTTTTCTCTTGATAAATGAAGTCAAAATTTGAAAAGTCCTTTTTCTATTTAATTGTCATCTTTTTTTATCTAAAAAAATGCTTTTTTTCTGTAGGAGAGAAAAAGAAAAAACTGAAATTAGAAATCTGTAAGAGGGCCTTTTGACACCTTTTCCCAGCACTGTAAATGGCAGTTCTTTTTGATCTGGGCAGCCTCACAATAGATAATATCAAATTTGACTTTGTAGTTCACTTTGAGTGATTTTCTGACTGTGTTTTTTTTGGCATCATTTTCTGTGTGTGAGAAGATTCTTGCCGCTCTCAGACATCTCCACTTCAAGAATATTGTTCACTGTGATCTGAAGCCTGAGAACGTGCTGCTTGCCTCGGCTGATCCGTTCCCACAGGTAAGCGCGCATACATACAATAGGGCCTATTTATATATGACACAGTGACGTGAATCACACTCTGTAATAAGCTCATCACAGCTTGTGAAATGCAGCTACTTAGCCCTGGTTTCATACATCTTTTTACTGCATGCAAATGTCCTTACATTATTTCACCAGTTTCTTTTTTTCCGTGCTTATCAGTCTGAAAATCCCCTCCATTCATGCAATTTCTTGTCTCTGCTGTTTACAGGTGAAGCTGTGTGACTTTGGTTTTGCACGCATTATTGGCGAAAAGTCTTTTCGTCGCTCCGTCGTTGGTACACCTGCCTACCTGGCCCCAGAGGTTCTGCTGAACCAGGGCTACAACCGCTCGCTGGATATGTGGTCGGTCGGCGTCATCATGTATGTTAGCCTTAGTGGCACGTTCCCCTTTAACGAGGACGAGGATATAAATGACCAGATTCAAAATGCGGCCTTCATGTACCCGGCCAACCCCTGGAACCAGATCTCCAAAGATGGTAAATGGGAAGAGGCTGGGGTCAGATAGTTACATTAGTTTAATCAACAGTAGGCTAAATCCATTAGAGTTAGACATCCGTCTTTTGCTACAACCATTACAAAAAGATTGCAACTCAGCTTTACGGACATTTTTGAAGACTGCTCTATACTCTTATTAGCCAATGCATAATCACCAAGGTAATATGAGCTAGATGAGGCACGAAGAACAAAAGATCTCAGAGTCTTCTTGAATTGTCTGGGCATTACTTTTAGACCCTTTGGGGGCTGTGGGTTCTATAGTTGTATTTCTGCTATTAGGGCTTAATTTCCAAAGTTCAATGGACGCAGTACACAAGAAAACATTAAACCCAAATGAGGTACAAACAATTACAAGTCAGGATATGACTAATGAGACACTCTGCAAGTTGGGTCCCTTTTACCCAAAAAAAACCCAGAATTGCTCTCCTTCCCTCAAGGAAGTGCTGCTCCACCAACCCCACCACATACACATTTTTAGCTAGAGTGAGAGCCACTTTCTAAGCTTTACTAAGTAAACCACTTAGTTTCATTACTTCTTTGGTTAACTGTAACATATGAAAGCAGCACAACCAACGTATTGACGTTTCCATACAGAACGTCAGGAAAAACCTTTCACTAGTTTCCACACATCTTTCTAGCTACAAAGAACACTACACATTGCGCTATCATTTTTAAAGATGCATATCTTTTTGTGGTGTACTTGTCTTGTAAAGAGGAAAAGTGTTTCCGTCATCATCTTTTGGGAAAATCCTCACTAAATCAGATAGAATACCTCAGAATCAGTGAAGTAAACAGCCCAGATTACGAATAACAAAAGTATTATGTAGTCACAATGTCCTAGAATTTATATCTTTGTTTAGTTTATGTCATTTGACTTGCCCCAAAAGTCAAAACTCTGATATGGTAATGACGTAACAGCAGAGTTGAGTGTCCTCCGTTTCCAAGTTGAAAAAATAGATTTGCCTGTTGTGTTGTTTTTTGCTATTAGCAAAACAAGTCTATTTATTTCTCTCTATTTCAGTGCTATATGGCCCACCAGTTTATTCAGACACAAATTATCAGAAGTGCTAATCAACAGATTACCATCACATCTTTTCCTATGTTTTACATGTGTGATATCCAGTTTGGTTACTGAAATTTGGGCTGCCCAGAGACCTTTGACTTTCCGCGTCCTAATTCAATCCTCAGTAAACGTACTTGTTTAATTTCAGGCAGGAAGATCTGAAAATCCATCTTCTGAGTATCGATAGAAGGGAAAATGAAAGCTAGTTTTTTTACACAAGAGAGCAGAAGGTTCCCCTACACATTAGCTCAAGGAGACCAACTTAATCTTGTTATGACAGTCAAGAAATTTTGATCTTTTTTTATCTAAAGGAAAATGACTGTAAGGCGACAGAGAGAAAACTTCAGCTCAAGCTCATTTTGGATCTCTCTGCTGACTTATTTCAGTTGGCTTTTTCAAAATACACTGAAAGTTCTCATGGCTTGCCTCTCGGCTAACATGTTTAGATAACACCAATTAAAATGTAAAATTTATAGTTGTGTTACTTTTTTACCACCAAGAATCAGGAACATCTACTCTAACCCATGACAAGGTTAGGATTGGAATAGTACGTCAATGGATCAAAAAATAAAAAAAGATCTTCACATAGATTAATAATAATTTTTTTACCTTTTTATTTATTTAATACTTGCTTTTCTTAAGTTTTTATTCATTTTCAAGTGCATTATAAAACATGCCCAAGTATTTGTTATGACAAGTAAGTTTGATTTTATTAAACAATCATATTGCTTTTGTGTTCCCAGCTATCGACCTGATCAACAACCTGCTGCAAGTCAAGATGAGGAAACGCTTCAGCGTCGACAAAAGTCTCAGTCATGCTTATTTACAGGCAAGTCAAAGAGATCTTTTAGATGGATTATAAAAGTAGAAAATTATTTGCCTTTTGTTTTTTCAATCACATTTAAGTAAAACGGCATGCCCCATTTAGGGATGGAGGATGCTGCAGCCTCTGTACAAACTGTCATAGCCGAAGAGAAATACATCAAGATTGTGATCTCTTCTAGTAGCAGAATCTGTTGCCTGTTAAAAAAAGGACATATATAAACCCAAACAAGCTCAAGGCTGATATGTGAGGAAAAAAATTTGTTTAACCCTGTGCTTATTTTGCCTGGTCTAGTCTAAAGTTTTTATGCAATTTAGGTTTAATATGGCAAGACAGAATATAAACCTAAAATAAGTAGAAAAAATCTGTTACACAGAAGGTATAAATTAACATGCATGTCAACAACTGTGAAACAAGTATTTTATCCCCCACGATCCAGCAAAATTCTATTTCCCAGAAATTTATGAAGTCATATGAACCCATACAAACAAAACAGTTATAGATACTCCTGATCTAAGCTTGTATAAAACACATTGTCCACAAAATCAGTTTTTTCCATTCCAACCTTTCCACCACCAAGAGTGAGACCAAAGAGCTGTCAAATGGTATTAGTACAATCTGTACAAGGCTGCAGTGGGCTATCAATTGATTGATTGATCGATCCTACTCCTACTCTCATCCTACTCTGTCAATCTATCGATCCTTACTGGCTAAAAATTGCCATTTATAGATTCAAGGTTATCACAGTTTTCTGTTGTCACACCGTCAGATAAAAACAGATGCATGCAACCTAAACAGATTATCTGATGGTGCATTCTAAACCTGGCAGTCTTTTAACAATCAATTTAATTTCAAGGCTCCCCTGAAATTAAAATTCCATCCCCCTGTTCGTCCCCCATGTTTCAGGACTACCAGGCGTGGCTTGATCTGCGAAAGCTGGAGACCAAACTTGGCGAGCGCTACATCACCCACGAGAGCGACGACAGCCGCTGGCAGATGTATGCCAAGGAGCACAAGCTGCCATACCCGGCTCACTATGTCCCCCCTCGTCCTGCATCGGCCTCTGATGATGAGGATGGCGGGGAGGACACGGACATGAAAGGCCTCACTGAGAGAGTCAGCATCCTCTGACCACAGAGAAAGAGACCAGACTCTCCAACCCCCCCCCCCCTTTTTTTTCTTATTTTTTTAAATAGAAGACAGTTTGGTTTACCTGGAGTGTGAAAAGACATAACGTTGCAGAGAATATATGTTTCAATCAAGAACAGTGCCCTGCTGTTTGAACCTCAGAACATGCTTTGTGTCAGTTTTACGGCACTAAATCAAGTTTCTTTCTCTTCTACCCAGGAGTCCTCAGAACTGGTAATCATTCACCTCCACTGTTATCGGTTCTCTATCATCCTTTGAAGGTTGTGTTCTCTTTATCTAGACTGCACACTTCCATTTCCAGTTCTGTTTGATTCGCCTCGCAAAGGTTTAAGAAACACGACAAAAGTCAAACCTTAACTGGTAATTTTGTGACAGAAATGAAAGGCAGCATGAGACTTTCCCCTCACTGCAATGTGACTCAAAGTAAAGCAGGAAATGGCCCTGGACCACAAGTGAAGTTATAAATTACTTTTTTTTTTTTCCTCTCCTCTCCACACGGTCAAATAGAAATGAAACACCACATAGTTTGATTAGAATTGCAGGAATTCCTAATGTGTGCTTTCAAAAAAATACTCTTAATATTCTCGCCATGTCTTTTTGAGTGAGGATTTTTTTTCACTACAACAAAAGACTTTCTTTGCTGGTAATTACTCAACTGAATGCTCAAAAATCAAGGCTGCTTTTACTCTCAAATGAATTCCCATAAATGCATGTCTTACAAAAGCCACAAAAGTCCTTGAGGAAGTATTGATCTGGCAAGAAAGTGCTGTTTACTGTAATTGCCACCAGCGGGGAGCCATAATGGATTCCATGGAAAAACATACCTAGTTATAGATTGCATTGTGATTTTAAATGACAAATCTCCCCCCACCCCTCCAACATTTCTTTCTGCAGCTAACAGATCATCCAGCTTGTGTCTGAGTAGTTGCCACTGAGTGGAGTAAATGGCCCCTGTTGTGTTGAGACACTGGCTCTCATCCCTCTCTAAAATAAAGCTGTTCTTTAAAATAAAGATTATAGCACATCTTCACAGCTGGGTGGGTCGTGTTGTCAGCGATCAACAGATAAGTGGGAAAATGTTTTCGCAGGAGCCTGACTTCATCGCAACCACAAACGTCAATGTATTTTATTGGGATCTTCTGTAATGGGCTGATGCAATGTAGTGAATATCACTGAAGTGGAAGCAAAGTGATACACAGTTTTCAGTAATGTTTTCCAAATAGTACCCATACCAAATAGCTCCCTTTACTCCAATACTCCTGAGTAAAATCCAGTGATTGAGAAGTTACCCAACTAGTCCTGCTCTGTGTAATTTATTCTTAAAAGCCTCAGAGGTTTGTAAGAAAATGTGAACGAGCAAAAAGCACCATAAAGACGAAAGAACACGGCAGAGATAAGGTTTTGGAGAATATCTCACAAGACACTGTTCAGTCCATCATTCATAAAGAAAAGAAAAAAACGAGTAGGACAACTGCAAATGTACCCCCACATGGCGATCCACCAAAGGTGACAAGTAAGAGAAGCAGCCAATAGTCCCATGGTGATTCTGGAGGAGCTGCCAAGATCCACGCCTCAGGTGGGTTTCTGAGGAAGTGTGGCACTAAGGCATCTATTAAAATAAAATTTTAAGGAATCCAATCTGATTACAGATGAGCCATTTTGTAATAAATGGATAATAATTTCACTCTATGTGTGAAACTGATAGATACATGCCCTGAAGAATTTGCTGTTGTTTTGCAGTCAACAATGCTTCTACAAAACAGATTTGTTTTCTGAACAAATCTTAGAGCCAGGTATTTTGTTTCTTCAATTTCCTAATTACATACTACTTTTGGTTGATTTATTACATAAAATCTCAATAAAATAAATTAAAGGTAGTGGTTGAAATGTGACAAAGAGTTCAAGGACATTTAAATTCTTTTGCAAAGCAGTGAAAGTGCTCGGATGGACAGGTAAGCTAATGACTACCTTTCTTCTCAATATGTTGCATGTTTTTTTTGTGTGAAATACATTTATCGAGGTATTTTTTTTGACATGCTGTAGTTAAAGGTGGCCTATTATGAAAAACATGTAACCAGAACTTTGTGTAGATGTCAAATGTGTGTAGATTGTGTACATGTTGTTTGAAAGATGCTCCTGGTCTTTATATTGAATAATGCAAGCTTAAATAGCTGTTCTGTTTATTCTACAAATGCTTTTAAATTGTTTACATGCCCATCTGTGAGTTCACTCAAGTGAAAACATGCACACATCTGAATGCATTTTGTCTGGTCGTGACTTATGTAAGAATTACTGTCAATCAGGGTTTTCTTAAGAGGGAGACTTGCTCTGAATAGAACATAAAGGAATGAGGAGCCTTCACGCTGCAGCAATAAATTACTTCTCACCTTGCAAAATGACAGGGTTTTTTATGTGTGAAGAACAATTTATGCTTGATGTGTCATGGCAATTTCTGTTCATGGCAGAACACTGGCATTAGGGAGTGTGTTCTTAAACAGATTTTAATTTAACATTGATTTTAATAAAAAAAAAGATGGATTTACGTATTCATGTGTCCACAGTAAAAGTGTAAAAAAAAAAAAAAATCAAAGCCTTCTATTGTTGGATAAAGGCAGCATTTTATAGCTCACAGACTGAGTGGAACTCAAGGGGACCCTGTGGCTGCAGGTAGAGTGATTTGTTTTCCATTCTCTGATGGCCACACTTCAGCCGACTCTGGTGAAAATGCATCCTCCAACACTATTTCCATCATCGTTGGCAAAGTGATGCCAAATGATGATCTCCATCTCACCTTCTTGCTCCTTTTATCTCCTTCGAGTATTGGTTTGTTTTATACGAGCATTATAAATGTATGTTCTACTAGTTTCTTGATCACATCCTGCACTTTTATCCATAAGGCATACTGGAACAGATGAAAAAATGTAATATTGTGAAAACATTCAATAATCTTTGTCACTCGTTTCAGAAAGTAAAATTTAAGACTATAGAGTCATATTCAATAAATTAAAATATTAATGAAAAGTTCATTTATTTCTGTAACTCAATTCACTAAGGGAAACACATTTTATAGATTAACACAGACCGATTATGTTTACAACTTCTAAACATCATAATTAACAGAAAAATCATAATTAACAGAAATGAGAGCTTCTAAATTAGAAGCCCTCATTTCTGTTAATTATGCTTTTCTCCCCACCTCAAGGCAATAGAAGCACAGCATTTAAGATTAGAATAATGCATCAGACCAAAAAAAGCTACAGTTTTCATGCAGTAATGGGGGCTTAGTGAAAAATATGTTTAATACTTGCTAAAAGGTTGTTTTTTTCAAAAGGTACTTTTAATCTGACATAAGCCTCGCAGAAATGCATATTCTAATTTATTGAACATAACTGTATACTAGTACATCTAAAACAAATTTGAATATTGCAAAAAGTGCAATATTTTTTCCAGACATTGCAGACACAGTTGTGAGCAGCAGAGATTGTAAAGTCTGACAGCAACTGGGTGGAACAACCTGCGGAAATGCTCCCAGGACAGATCTGCCCATCTTGATGAGTTTACCCAGTCACTTCCTCTCAGATGCAGATAAGTGGCTGCTCCAACAAACCACACCATAGACGATGGCTGATGCCACCACACAGTCAACGAAGGTCATAAGAACCGCCTCTTGCACTCCAAAAGACCTCATCCTTCTCAGCCCGTAGAGTCTGCTCTGACCCGATCCTTCAGGAGTCGTGGTTGGATGCTGTTGAAAGCACTGGAGAAATCGAAGAACATGATCCTCATGGTGCTCCCATGCTTTTCCAGGTGGGCGTGAGCTTGATGTAGCAGTTAGATGCTGGCATCATCCACCCCGATGCCAGGCTGGTCGGCAAACTACAGTGGATCCAATGAAGAGCTCATTAAGGGGGCGAAGATGGTTGTGGATCAGCCTCTTGAGGGTCTTCATTGGGTGTGATTCAATTCAATTCAATTTTATTTATATAGCGCCAAATCATGAAACATGTCATCTCAAGGCACTTTACAAAATCAAGTTCAATCATATTATACAGATTGGGTCAGATTATACAGATTGGTCAAAATGTCCTATATAAGGAAACCAGTTGATTGCATCAAAGTCCCGACAAGCAGCATTCACTCCTGGGGAACCGTAGAGCCACAGGGAGAGTCGTCTGCATTGTACATGGCTTTGCTGCAATCCCTCATACTGAGCAAGCATGAAGCGACAGTGGGAAGAAAAACCACCCATTAACGGGAAAAAAAAACCTCCGGCAGAACCGGGCTCAGTATGAACGGTCATCTGCCTCGACCGACTGGGGTTACAGAAGACAGAGCAGAGACACAACAAGAGAGACAAAAAAGCACAGAAGCACACATTGATCGAGTAATCTATTCTACATTAGATGGTAATAGTCGGTGATCTGTCCTCCCTGGATGATTTCACAGTCAACAGAACGTCAGACCAGGTGTACCTACTATGAAGAAAAAAGAGAGAGAACAAAAAGTTAAAAGCTGAAATGACAACAGTCATTTCAATGTAATGCAATGCAAATCTGGAGAACCGTAGACTGGAGAACAGTAGAAATCAGTAGAGTGAGAAAAATAGGCCCTGATGTCCTCCAGTAGCCTAAGCCTATAGCAGCAAAACTATATAGGTAGCTCAGAGTAACATGAGCCACTCTAGTTATAAGCTTTGTCAAAAAGGAAGGTTTTAAGATTAGTCTTAAAAGTAGACAGGGTGTCTGCTTCACGGACCAAAACTGGGAGTTGGTTCCACAGGAGAGGAGCCTGATAGCTAAAGGATCTGCCTCCCATTCTACTTTTAGAGACTCTAGGAACCACCAGCAGACCTGCAGTCTGAGAGCGAAGTGCTCTGTTAGGAACATACGGAGTAATCAGAGCTCTGATATATGATGGAGCTTGATTATTAAGGGCTTTATACGTTAGAAGAAGAATTTTAAATTCTATTCTTGATTTAACAGGAAGCCAATGAAGGGAAGCTAAAATTGGAGAAATATGATCCCTCTTGTTGATTTTCATCAACAAGAGGGATGTGTGATGTTAGTTCTACTGACCTGTAGCTATTTACTTTAAATAAGTCATTATCTTCTTTTGTATTTCATAAAGGATAATAATTCAAAATTGTACTTGATGGATTATATTTAGTGACCAGTTAAATTCTGACGGCAACTCATTGCACTGAAACTTGTTTAGGTGTGCATGTGTGTCAGAGTAAAACGCAAATATAAATACAAATAACACTTTTAAAATTTTTATTTGGCGAAATGTTAAAATTATATCTACATTGATTTCCTTTTATTAGGTGCTACTTTGTGTTGATCTGTTTGATGACACTAAAATCCTTTGAAGTTTGTGAATGTCACATGACTAAATTAGAACTTTTAGTTTGCAAGGCACTGCAACTCTTATTCGAATCAAAGAATCATCTCTCACACCGTAACGAAAGAAAATTCTTAATTTCATTTTGATTTTTCAAGCTCTGAATGTAATCAGTTTTCTTAAACCTCTGAGAGATTCCAACGGAAAAAGACAGGTTTGGTGTCCCAAAATAAAACATCGTACTCATCGGCCACTTTATTAGGTACACCTGCCCAACTGCTCGTTAACACACATTTCTAATCAGCCAATCACATGGCAGCAGCTCAATGCATTTAGGCATGTAGACATTGTCAAGATGATCTGCTGCAGTTCAAACCGAGCATCAGAATGGGGAAGAAAGGTGATTTAAGTGACTTTGAACGTGGCCATGGTTGTAGGTGCCAGACGGCCTTGTCTGAGTATTTCAGAGACCTCTCATTTACTGGGATTTACACCAACAATCATCTCTTGGGTTTACAGAGAATGGTCCCAAAAAGAGAGCATATCCAGTGAGCGGCAGTTCTGTGTGTGCAAATGCCTTGTTGATGGCAGACGTCAGAGAAGAATGGCCAGACTGGTTCGAGCTGATAGAAAGGCAACAGAAACTCAAATAATAACGCGTTACAACCAAGGTATGCAGAAGAGCATCTCTGAACGCACAACACGTCAAACCTTCATACGTCCTTGGGTTGTAACTAGGTAAAATGTACTTGTTTACATTCACTTGAGTGACCTTTAGAACAAAATGTACTTCTGTGAGTAGTTTTACAGTTCCATATTTTTTTTTTTTACTGCTGCTTCAGTAATATTATCTTAAAGTATCACTGCTCTTACTTGAGTACAATGTCAGGCTACTCTACTCACCTCTAGTTACTTCACTGATGTTTTAACCAAAATTTACCAAACATACAGACACCAACAAGATTTATGTTAAAGTATGTTTATGTTGTATGTAAACCAGCATCTTTGTTCTAGTGGTTGTTTTATGTTGTTTTATACTGTTTCTGCCATGTCATTCAGAGGTCAAGTGAAGACAAAGTTATTAGTATATATCAACATTGGTAGTACTTTAAATTGTTCTAAGATGTATACATTATCTTTTGTAAGTATTGCTTTCAAAAGCTTCAATGTTGTAAAAAAAAAAAACAGATTAAGAAATGTATGCTTCTTCTGCCTGAATTCATCACGTTGCAGAGATGTAATTTTTTTCTTATTATTTTTAATTTTATTCTTAAAAATAATCAGAATTTGCTACTTCGATTGATCATTTTTTTATGAACTAGATATATTATGATCAAACAGTAGTTGAGTGGCCTTTTTATCAGATACAATTTCACTCTCACTCTAGTAATTCTTTGGAGGACTAATTTCAACTTCTAATTCAGTAAAAATAGGCTGAAGTATTGCTACTGGTTACATAACCACAATTCTTTTCCTATTCTACTCACCTCTACCTAAATGCCCATGCCAAAATGCAGTCACTCAAATTCCTTCCTTTTCTTACTTTACAGTTAAAGGAAATGGACTTAAATGGATTTTGTTTATGCTCAGAAAAAAAGATAAAATCTCATATTTGGAATGTGGACTATGGTAAACAGTGTTGGGGCTCCTAATTAAGCTTCCTGAGATCACCACCAGCTATGCGATAGTGAACAAACAACAAAAAAACCTTGTTAGCTAGCTGGAAATGTTTATGTAACATGAGCACACATTCTAATTGCACTTCCCTTCGCATCCGTTAACCACTGAAGCAGTGACCAACAGTCAACAATTACATTAAAAAGTGAGGCTGGATGCTGAGATTGCCTCGGTACCTAAGCCTAATGGATTTTGAATGAACATAAATCGGCAATTTACAAACCTTTTGAAAATTAGAGTGCAGAGAAGAAAAGTTGATTGAGGAATAAGATCAGAGGGTTTCAACAGCAAGGTTCACCACATATCACTGGTGGCCCAGTTCAGACCTGGTATGAACATGCCTAATGGCAATCCATTCGATTCACAGCAGAGAAATCAACAGATCTGATGATGTGTCTGTGACATTACGGATATTGTAAATTACTATGTAACTACCTCTATATCAACACAGTTGGGATTTATCTGAGACACAATTATTTTTGATTAAGTCAATTAGTTCTCAAAACAGTGGTTAGAGTAGTAGAAATATAAAGTTGGGTGTCATTTGCTTAGCAAGCAATCTAATGTTGAATTTATGGAAAAGTTGATCAAGCTGGAGGAGGTAAATGATGATTAACCAAGACCCCAGCACAGACAAATTTGGGTCACCAGAGGTAACTGAAGTTGATATGCATTTATAAGATTTTAGCTGTAAGAAGTGTATGTTTGTAATAATCACTTCATCCAGAAATAAAAAAAGGTGTACCATGCATTCAAACCCTACAAGTATTTCTAAGAAGACATGTCTGTTAGACAAAACTAACTTATACTGACAGTTGATCAATTTTCACAAAATTTGTTTCATTTATCATGCCTAGTTAAGGAAAGATTATATGGTTTGATTCACATTCTGATGCCCTATGCGCACTGAAGGTACATAAACCTGCTGGTTGTACATATAGGTACTTCTCAGAAAATGTGAATATTGTGAAAAACTAAAAAAAATTTTTTTTATTTGTTACTCATATCAGATTCTTGCCCATATGGTAAATAGATTCCTAAGACTTAGAGTGAAATATTTAAAGCCTTTATTTCTTTAAATTTTGATAATAATTTTTTACAGATAATAAAAACACAAAATTCAGTATTTCAGAAGATTAGAATATATTGAAAAGTAAAATATTTGAAACTCATGGGGCCACACCTTAATTAGGTAATTAATCTAGAATGTCTCTCAGTCTGGATCAGTAAGCTAAACAATACATTCATTGACACTCTTTACAAGGAGGGTAAGCCAAAAAAACGTTACTGCTTCTACAACAACCTGATCCTCAACATGATCAAGATGAAGGAGATGATCATGGACTTCAGAAGACTGAACCCCTGGTCCACTGGCCAGTCACCATCGATGGTGACAGAGTGAAAGTCATGCAGAGCTTCAAGAAGCCTACCTAGGAGTCCGCATCAGCTATGATGCGACCTGAAACATCAACACAACAATAGCAGTCAAGAAGGTGCTTCAGAGGCTCCACTTCCTAAGGTGGTTAAAGAGGGTGCTACTCCCACAATCCATACAAGAGTGTAGATTTTATGTCAGAGCCCAAGCCCGACCAGAAATTCAGGCCGGGTCAGGCCTTGATGTCACGCAGGATGGTTGGGTGTGGGTCGAACTTGGGTCGGACTCTGATCAAGCTCTAAGATTTTTTTTTTTATCATGAAATATATGAGCTCATCCTGCCGCTGTGGGAGCGGGGAAAGAGTCTGCTCTGCTACATCCTGTGGGCAACCTGCATGACGCACACATGTGGGCTAGACGTGCCCTGGGCCAGCGCTCGCTGTGGTGTGCGCTGACTGAGTGGGGTTTAACCTAGTGTTCCTTGCTTATGCAGTCAGTACAATGATGTGCGGCACACTGCATCTAGCTGCAGTAATACCATATATAAGATAGTTTTGCGTATCTGGTTTTCTTTTAGCTCAGGCCCATAACTGTTGGTCGGGCTTCATGCCCGTGTGCCCTGATCGAGTCGGGCTAGTTTTACTGGGCCCGATCTAGTCTATACCTACAATAGCTGCAGGTGAGATTCCTTAGGTCATGTATTGAGCCAGTGCTCATGTACTGCACCACAGCAAAGAACTCTGTAGCAAGCTGCAGCTGGATTTCATTTTCCAGCAGGACTTAGGGCAGCCCATGCTGCCAAAGGTACAAAAAGGTGGTTAAATGACCATTTTGTTACTGTGCTTGACTGGCCAGCAAACCTGCCTGAGTTGAACCATATGGAGAATATCAGGTGCATCAACAGGAAAAGGAGGCCTAACCAAGCATAGACATGAGCGTACTTTTCAAAGGCCTTTCATTTCTGTTTAAAATGTGTTTTTTAAATTGATCTTATGTGATATTCAAATTTTCAGAGATGCAAAATGTTGTGTTTTCAATTTCTGTAAGACATCATCATCAAAATTAAAAGACATAAAGGCTTGCCATATGATACTCTGTGTGATGAATCTATATAATAGCTGAGTTTCACTTTCTGAAAAGGGTGACAAATATTACATTTTTTTAAACTATTTAAAAAAAATGTGAGATGTCATATATCCATCCATTGATCCATTATCTATAACCACATATCAATGCATGGTTGAGGCTTGTGCCTATCTCCGTTCTAGGTCATTGGGCGAAAGTTGGGGTAACACCCTGGGCAAGTAGTCAGGTTGACGACCAACACTCATCCAAACATTTTTAAGGAAAATGTAAGGATGAGAATCTTTATCATGTCCTCTGTTTGTTAGGATATGCTTTGTGTATCTTTCTAGCTGTTTTCAGCATGTTTCATAGAATGAACTTGACTGAAGACATTCAACAAATCGCCCTGAAGACTGAGGGCCGACAACTTTATCCCTGAACTTTTCTCATGGTCTCCTTGGTCTTCATGATATTATTGGTTCACTAATGTTTTCTTACAAATGTAACTCTGCTTTGAACTTCACAGCAACCTCAACACCTCTCTGGTGTGTTCCTTAGTTTTCATGATACTGTTTTTTACACTGGTGTTCTTTAATTGTACTGGTTTCTATTCAGAAATGGGAAAACCATGTGTCCTTCCTCTGCCACATCAGTTATATACCACTCTCTGTTGTTTTATTACATACACTCCCAATAAAATCCTTTAGTAGAATAGGGGCTGCTCTAAAACACTCATGTAAATTTTCCGGTGATTAGTTTTCTATTTTGTTGTTGCCATCATGCATCTACCAGGTGAAGTTGCACCATGACAAAGGTGGTAGTTTCTCTGACGTATAGCTCTTTCTTTATATGTGTTCAGCCTTTTAAAATAAAACTGCCTCAAAGTAGGCAGTTTTACTCAAGGTTTTTTGAGCGCCATTCTTGAAGAGTGTTGATCTTCATTCAAGCCCAACTTCTGACATTAGGTATTGATAGAATTTTTTATACTATTTTCTACATATTTTATATTATTTACTATGTTCCTTGCATTTATCATATAGAATTTTCTCTTTACTACTAAGAAGTTTGAAGGTTTTAGATCTCTCTTATCGTTGCAGAAGGCCTGCGGAAAGCAGAGAAATATGTTGTGACTATAGTAAGTGTTTTTATGAACTCTATTCAGCCATCTGGAGTGCTTACGCATAAATGTACAGTGTGAACTGCTTGGTATTATCTCGAAGGTCACAGTTGTTTTGCTTATCCCTACCCCTTAGCTTGACAATGGAACCAGGGATTCCTTTTCCTAAATAAAAAGAGGAGGCGACGGATTTGCTTCAGAGCGAATTTGGAGATCTGTATTGAGCATCTCCGTTCAGCTCTCCTTGCAAGATTATTTGAAAACTAACCTCATTGTTGTCTCTCCTCCTTGTGTTTGTTTAATGAATGTTTTAGGTGTTTAAACCTGACAGGTATGCATTCTTATTCACTGAGGAATAAAAAATGCAGCTGCTGCTGATGTTTACTTAAGAGACATTCAAGCTTGTCTGCAGGCTTGCCTCACAGACTCTGCATTTGTAAACACGAGCCTTTGAAAAACCACACTGGTACAAGGCGTCTCTCATATCCGATAAACACAGGCACTGACGTGTAGATTATTTCACCTCTTAACCTTTGGAATTGGTCAAAGGTACTGAAACTGATTTATGCAATCTAGGAGACGAATGAGAGGCTCTTCATAGCATGCCATAAAATGGAGAATTACTTGCTGCCCAGTAAAACAGTTTGTAACAATCAAGTTTCTTTTTCTCACTCAGTAGGAGTTGCTTCATTTCTCCTTTATTGCCATCAAAGAGTTAACTCTCCTTTCTACTTCCTGTCATGAACATGTGCAAACCTAAACTCACGTCCTTCGTCTGTACAGTTCCCCGCCCTGTTTTGTAGTTCATTTCTTCCACTCTGCCTACTCAACGCTGAAATGAAAGCTGCGACTGCTGCCGGGAAGTCGCAAATAGGACAAAACATCAGGTAGTGCACAACGAGAGAAGCTCTCGCACTCCCTGGTAACTACTTTACTAGCTAATAATTTTGTCACCCACTTAGGAGGAGAATGTGAGACTGTAATGGCTGGATTTTAAATGAGGGTTTTTTTCCCCCCTCTGAAGAACATTTTCTGACTTGCAGGAACTGAAGCTGAAGCATCTGTGGAATGTGTCTACACTTTGGAGGGTATACAGCTCTTCTTCATCAAACAACACATCCTTGAACAAAAACAGCAGGTGAGGTCATAATTGACTAAAGTTATAAATGTGATATATCTAGGAAGAAAAAGGAAAAATCCTGAAAACACCTTAGAAGCAGATGTGAACAGGGTTAAAAAGTGTGGTAATCTTCCTATTTTAAATTTTATTTAGTTTGATCTGATTTAAACAGAGTTCATGGTATCATCATGACAGGACAATTTTCAAGCAACAGAATTTAAGCTGCATGGTAATGTTTCACTTTCCAGTTTAACGTTCAGAATTTCCCTGAGGGGAACAAACGAAACATCTCAGTTTACAGCAGAAGGCTGTTTGACAAGATGAAGCTCTGGATTATGACTTTAAAACATTGGGTTTTGTTTTGCACAGACAAACTACAAAGGTCTAAATTAAACATATGTTCTTTTTAAAAAAAAGAAAAACTACTCATCTACACTACAAACATGAGCTCAAACGTTTAGAGAAAGGACAGAAATTTTGTTCCAAGAGAACAAAACTCCAAGAAAAAAAGAAAACAATCTTTTCCTTCAAAAGATTGTTGTTTTCTTGTACAATTAATATTATGACTCTATTCTTGTAATTTCCAAATAATTAAGAATTGTATTAAGATCATTGTAGATTAAAGAAAATTAATTATTGGCCACAGAGAAGCACATTTCCACCAAAAAATCTGAAATTTTTAGATTAATTTCATATTTTTCTGATGTTAAAAAGTCATAAATAATAAAGAAAACATCTTTTTCTGTGACTAAAGGCATCATTTTGCTATATTAAAACAAGTATATCTCTGACATTGTAGCCCCCCACATAGTGTGTTTCAACCCCCCTGCACTAATACGTCCTATTTTTTTATTTATTTAATTGTTATTATTATTATTATTATTATTATTATCATTATTATTATTATTTGTAGTAGGATAAGTAATGTTGCTTTCATTAGTATTATCTATCTGTGTACAAGTTTTGTTTCTAAGAAACACAAAAATAATATAGAACAAAGGAATTTCCAACACTTGCTCACATGTAAATTTTTTCCATTTCTGCTTCTGCTGTAATTTGACCACATAGCCCCCCCCCCCCACCCCCAAAAAAGGAACCCTAAAACAAATCACTCTGTCGCTTACGAGAAACACATGTTTTAGTGGGAAAACCGTTGTGCAGTTAGTCATAATATCCAGTCTGATGACAACATACAGCTGGAGTAAGCTTTTGCAGAAGTGATCTTATCAGTTGGAAAAGTTTTGAAATGTTCCATCCATTATCTACACCTGCTTGTCATGGCAGGGTTGTGGGGATCTGGTGCCTATCTCTCACGGATATTAATCTGGCAGGCTTGTTACAGATTGGGGCAGTATTTTTATTCTACTTAGTGTGTTATAGTATTTAGTAAATAATGTAGTGACTTATGAAATTGAGTTAATTAAATTTCTATACCCACTTATTCTGGGCAGAGTTACAAATTGGCTGGTTCCTGACTACAAGAGTCATTGAGCGAGAGTCGGGGTACACTCTGGACAGTTTGCTGGTCCATCAGGGGGCTACACAGAGATTATTTAGAGGGACCGATTAACCTACGAGTCACGTTGTTGGACTGTGGGAGGAAGAGTACCCACGCATGCATGGGGAGAACAAACTAGTTCATGCAGAAATCACCCAGCCAAGATTCAAACACGGGCAACGCCATGACAAACCGCGCCACCGTGTCTCCCCCTTTACTGCTGTAATGCATTTTGCCAAGGCATCCTCTATTTCTCTGGGAAAATGTTATGACGGATTTGCTAAATCTTTTTAAATGGACCACATATGTAGCCCCACATTATGACTCACTAAAGGTAATCTGATGCAGCATGGCTTCTCCGTTATTGGATTATGGGGATGTTAATTTCATTACATGCTACAAGCGAGGTGGGGGAAATAAATATAGAAAGGGAAATAAAAACATTACCGATCGCACAAGAAAACGAGAAGCATAAAACCTTTGTTTAAAATTGTTCCTGACAGACTTTTATTTTTGACATCAACAGAAATGAAATCCAAACTTAGTTTTGGTTTTCTGTTAAAAGCTTTTCAAACTATTAAATGACCATTTGACAGGATATGACCAAAAATTCAACATCATCATCAACACAGTAATATTATTACAGAGAGGTGTGTGTTTGTGAGATCACCATTGATGATGCATTTTCAAAGTAAATCAGGGAGACAATCAAACGATTAGTTAACATGATGGGTCAGGTTCACAATACTAAATCTTCTCACCTGAATCTGTCTTTGGCAGTTTGCCGTCACTTCAAATTAAAGCTGAACAACGACTTAAACCTATAGCCTGTCTCTGTGAGAATACATTCAAATAAGTAATTGAATCTGACTACATGCTTTCTAACAGGAGTGAATGCTGAACACAACCTGATCAGACTGCCCTGCTGCTGTGTAGAATGGAGCAAAGGTCAATAGTTTATTATGGGAGAAAAAGCAGTTATGCAAACGCTCTTGGTTTTGATGTCTCTCTTTAATATGACATGGGTGCTTAGGAGATCACTTAACAAAGTAGGTCATTGCTTAGAATGATGTGTGTTTGTGTTGGAATTCAGCCAACTCTGGGATTGCTCTAATGCATGCATATATTTGTGGATTTTAGAAAAGATTTTGCAATTTTATCCTAATCTTTTCCAGGGCTGTATTAGCATTGCATTGGATGCAATTGAGTAGATCAGAGTGGAAGTCTCTTGAATGCTCAGCAATATTCCCATTTACTTTCTCACATTCTGTAACATCATGTGAAGGAAATTATTTTCTCTCTTGAGATCACAGAGTGTCATCATCCACTCTGAATTTTGGGGTTTCATAGAAGTTGAAGTCATGCAGCAAACCAAATAAAAGACGCAAAGACACACAATCAACACTAAAACACAGATTTGTAAAAATAAACTACTTTGTTTTGTCTTGCAGGTGACCTTCTAATCCAGACAGCAGCTGAACACCCAAGACACAATGAACACCACAGCACCAACGACCACAAATGAAACATGTGTTACAATCGGCAACAGTCCCATCAGCGACTTCCTGATGGCTGTTTACATCCTTGCTTTTGTCCTGGGCTTGACTTTTAATGTGCTGACTTTGTATCCAATATGGCTGCAAGTAAAGCAGCAGAACGTTTTAGGCATCTTCCTGCTAAGCCTGTCGATATCTGACTTGCTTTTCATCTTCACCATGCCCCTTTGGATAAATTATTATCGAATGGACCACCAATGGAGACTAGGTGTGATCTCCTGCAGTGTAGCAGGATTTTTTTACTACTCCAACATGTATATCAGCATCTTTCTGCTGTGTTGTATCTCTGTGGACCGCTGCCTGGTGGTCTCTTATCCTCTCCACTTCAAGCGCTACCGGACGTCCCGCTACGCATGGATCCAGTGTTCCACAGTGTATGTTGCAGTTATGACTTTTCACATAGTCATTCTGTGGAATGACAACTTAACAGATGCCCATGATGACAAAGACAACAATGACCGTTGTTATGAGACATACCCGATGGAGGACTCTGTGGCCATTTTTAATATGGTCAGAGTGGGAATCGGCTTCATGCTCCCACTGCTTGTGTTGGGAGTGAGCTACTGGAGGGTGCTAGCCACTGTGGGAAAAAGTCCCGGCCTAAACGCCCAGGTTAAGAGAAAAGTTCGTATGCTATCCTTTGGGGTAATCGGTATCTTCTCATTTTGTTTTGCGCCTTATCACATCCTCCTGTTTATACGCTCACTTGTCTACTTCAACAACAGTGACCACACAGTCAGCGGAGATTACTGCAAATTTGAAAGAAAAATGCACTTCCCTTTTTCATGCATGCTGGCACTTTCCAGTCTGAACTGCTTGGTGGATCCAGTGCTGTATGTTCTTGTCAGTAATGGAGTAAAAGATCAACTCAATCTGTGTAGGGGAAGGCTTGCACAGATGGGGACAGAGGAATGCAAACTGACTTCATATAAAACAGAAAAGCAGCAAGCTAATGCTTTAATATGAAAGATAAACAGACTGTGAAGTTTTTATGTATTTATTTGTGTGTATATACAGTATGTTTTAAGCCAATATGGCCTTAAAACTGTACACACCCGTGTCACAATGACAGATTTTTGTGATGTAAATAAACGAGATCATAACAAATCTTTTCAAAACATTTTCCTTTTTTAATCTGACATGTGGACCTTTACAACTCAACTGAAAAACAACATAGCACCAGTAACCTATAATCGTACATCCCATTAAACTATATCTTCTGTCTTACGCATCTTTTGGTCCAGATTCAACATTCAGTTTTCATCTTCCACCAATTACAGTAAATTTGATTAACCGGAAATCAAGTTCAAATATTGAAGGGATTTTCCTGACTATTGTTCTTTGGCAGCCTTTTGCTAAAGCCATTGTTTGTCGATAACTTAAAACGAATCCAGTTGTCTCATTCTACAAAGGTATCAGTCAGAAGAAGGCAAAAAACATGTCTATTTGAGACCAAATGTAAGACAAAATCTGTCACATCAGCTGAGGGCTGTGAGGAAGATTCCTCACAATCTGATTTAGGGAACCTTCACGGAGCAGAGTGAGTTTATATTGGCAAGACTTAAGTCAAGACTTAATGTTGTTATTGCATCAAAAGGTGCTTTAACAAAGTATTATTGTAAGGACGTGAATATTCATGCTAACAGGTTATGGTGGTTTTTGTAGTGCACCACAACCTGTTAGCATGAATACAGTTAGCATAAAAACTTCACAGTAAGAATTTGTATTTGCCTAAGCAACGTTTTAACAGCTGAACATGAGAGATGTCACATTAAAGGTGGGAAAAGTTTAAAAATGTTTTTTTTTTAGTTGACAGAAACTTGACATTTTACCAGGCATATATGAACACTAGTTCTAATCAGTAACTAGTAACTAATCATTTCAGTCTGAAAACAAATAAGTTCTCAGAGATTCAAACACCTTCATATGTCTCATTTTTGCCTCCCACTCTGCACAACATATACAGAGAAAGAGGGATGAAAGATGTTTGTGTCTCAGAGCTCCGTAATTGTGTTGTAGTATTGTGGTTTTATTGCTCCTGGGACTTTTCTAAGAGGTAGACACTTTTTTTCTGTTGTTATGTGGTCACATTGAACCATCCTGTTTACTTTATTTTCACTCTGTGCTATCTGGACTTCTGTCCCTTATAGTTCTTGATGTGTAAAAGTAATCAAGCATGCTATTTCCATCGCAACTTAGCATATAAACTCTGGAAACATGTTGCATTAAAAAAACAACACAAACCTGTGGTTTTAACAAGTGCTCTGTATTTAGGTTGTTCTGTTTTTGCAGCTGCTATTTCATTTTATTATCCAAATGAAAGTGAAAGCATGGCAAAACCCATATGTCCAACCACTTAGTCATTATCTTTGCACATTAAGGTGATTATAAATCCAGCACAGCTGTGTTGCTGCGTGAAGCGACTTTGTCAAGTGGGCGAGGAAGATAATCAGGAGGCATGTGTGCATCTGAGTGCGAATGTGGGCTAATTTTGTTCCCATTTAAACTGATCATTTGAAAAGAAGCATGTTACAAAATGTTCATTATCCTGTAAAAATCAATGAAAGAAAGAAAGAAAGTAAGAAAGATAGAAAGAAAGAATGTGCATTGTTAATATTTAGAATTTTCCATCCATTGTTTTTACAGTGGCTTACTCGTGCATCAATACTGTAGCAGCAGAGCCCTTAGCCTTTTGCCACTGGAAAGCATGGGATTGTGCAGGTTCATGTTAGTAAGTAGCTGAAATCGATGCTGGCAAATTTATTGGCACTGTTGCCCAACAGCCAAAAGGTCCTAGGTTTGAATACCAGCCAGGGGCCGGCCTTTGATATCTAAATAAACAATAATGTTACATAATAGTATTTGTGTGCAACAATTTGTCTGTTGCGTTTCTGTGTTGCTCATTTATGGACTGGAGGGTGTACCCAGCCTCTTGCCCAATTACTGCCACAGATAGAGGCCAGTCCCACTATGGGTCTGCACAGATTAAGATATGAATAGCAATTAGGTTTAATAAAGATACATTGAATTTAATCCCAAATTCAAAGTCTTTATTGTAATTGTACAACTTTCACAGTGCACAATGAAATTGTATTGAGCGCCACCCTTTTAATTTCTGGATAATAATGTCATCGATAATATGCCAAAACGTTGCTTTTTAAAACTTTATTGCTCAAGTATATTCTCGAAGCAGCAGCCGCATTAAGAACTATCTAGTTTTAAATATTTCACGCACTGCTCTCAGAAGTCGTTTGATGTGCTTATCGACTTTTGACACTATTTCAGTGTTAGGAGAAGTTCTTTCAAAAGTATCAAAGATAAATATTACATGATGACCAGGTCAAAAGAGAGAGGCTATAAACTATAAAAGAGTAGAACTCGACTGGTCATGGGCTAGTATGTTAAGCATAACTAATCAAACTAAAACACACCCTTGTTTTTCTTGCGGTTGTGGAAACTATATCTTATTATGCCTTCCTTCCTTACTTCCTGGGTGCTAACCAAACCTTGTGCTATGGCTATATGAGAGGAAAATAACCTTTTGACTTGTTTTTCTTGCAGAATAAATACACATAAAAACTATACTTGCATGAAATGAATGTTTGCAGTGATACACTATTGTGCTTTTCTTATTACCTTATTTGCTCAGTCTCACTTTGGCATGTCTTTGTCACCATTTGTAAGAGTTTATACCATCTTGGTAAGAGTTTACACTTGTTGCCTGAGAGATGCACCAATAAAGCTTTTACTGGCTGATGCTGATGTGAGAAGAGACCTGCTGACTGGAATTTCCTCTCTAAGAACTATAACATAAAAAATCATCTATGTACGTTTTACGTCAAGGATCAAATGTAACCAGTAACTGTATAAGAAGAATACATTCAGATAAAGGGACTTGTAAGTTCTGCAATTCTCATGCATGATTCCTTCAAAGATGGTGTTAATATAAAAAAAAAGTATGGAATTTTTTTTTAATGTGTTTTGATGTCAAAAGATTCTTGTGCTGCCAACAACTTGGTCAACATTTATGTTTTTACATAGAATGCTGCCACACACAAGATTTAAACATTGTGGACGAGTCTTCAGCATTAATTTAGCATGATGAAATCATACTAACTGCAAACAGAAACCACCTATTGTTCCAGAACGCTGCAGTTTGTTTGCTTACATGCATGAAGAGGCGTGAACACATCACTCCTGTGTTGGCTTCTCTGCACTGGCTTCCAGTCAGCTGAGATTTTGTTGATGGTTTTTAATAGTTTGAATGGGTTAGCTCTTCTCTATCTTTCTGAGCTTCTGTCGGTGTCCATTCCAGTTCAATCAACCTGATGAGTGAATCAAGTAACTTTGGTTGTGACAAGATCACGGCTGACAAGTAGAGGGGATCGAGCATTTGCTGAGGCAGCAGGGAGACTCTGATTCAGACTATCCTTGAATTTCAGAAAAGCCCAGTCTCTTTGCATTTTTAAATCTTTGTTAAAAACCCACCTGCTTGCATTGGCATTTAACTCAAGCTGAGCAGATTCTTTTACTATCTTTGATTAACTTTTAATGTATTATTTTCAGTAATCTTCAGCATTTTAACTTTTATTATTTTTGATTATTTTTATTCCATGTTGTTTGTTTGTTATTTTATATATTTATATTGTTTTTTGTGTACAGCACTTTGGACAAGGGTATCTGTGTTAAATCTGCTACATAAATAAAGTTGACATTGACTCTATACGCATTAGATTTGATACATGGCAAATATTAAGAGATTTGATCATCACCCCTATGTTTCACACATGAGACTGAACAAACTGCAGTATGCCAATGATTTTCAATGTGAAAAAAAATTGACTGCGGATGAAGCATGTTGAGTGTTTCTGGTTGAGGTAAACTCTAAATGGAAATATAAGGCAGTGTAAAAAAATACTGCAATCTTTGAAATTTGGTTTTTACACCTCCATTACTTTTGTACCAAAATCTTTCTGCCAGAACGTTGTTTCTGCAGTACATTTCACATGGAAGTGTATATAGTATATATAGTGTATATAACTATGGATTCTATGTAAAAAAGCATTTACATAAATTTGTTAAAGGTGGAAATTGCCTTCATCACATCTAGATGACTAAATGCATTATGCTGCTCCCATGAGGCTTAGTGATGAACTATTCTTGTTAGCAAGAAATTAAAAAGGGGTACCTAACAGAGCAGTTGGTAAGTGTTTATCTAGGTCTAGACTTTAGACTTTACTTTATTAGGTCCCCGAAGGCAATTTGTTTGCAGCAACTAATAGCAGTAGCAGCTATCACATAATCACACAAACAATACAGACAATAGACAACACAGAAGGATAAGAAGTGACTTTTAAAAGTTAAAGGAGACCAATCTAAAACATACATTTGAAAGAGATAGAAGACTGGAGCTAAGACTTGAAGCTGAAGTTGAAGTTAAAATTAAAGATAAAGTGCAGCAATTAGATTAGATTAGATCCTGACCCTACAGTTTGTTTAAAAAGCCAGTGACTTTAGGGACAAAAGAGTTTTTCAGTCAGTTGGTTCGACAGACTTAAACACTTTGTACTTGGGGGGCGTTGGGTCTGCCATTCCTTCAGCCTGAGACTCAAATGTTAGTTTATTGTCCAGCACTGTGCCCAGGTACTTGTATTTTGGCACCACCTCCACTGCCTGGCTGTTTACAGAGACAGGAGACAGAGTGCGAGGAATCTTTATGAAATCTATCCACATTTCTTTTGTTTTGGACAAATTAATGTAGAAAAAGGAAGACTGGCACCACTCGAGAAAATCCTGCAGGATCAGACCATGGCAAGCAGGGGCATCACCATTCAACAAGGACACAATGACAGAATCATCAGCAAAATTAATAATGTGATGATTCTCATGCTGACTTTGGCACATGTTTGTAGAACATTGTGTGTAGAATGGACAACAGAGGTGATAAGATGCAACCCTGAGGCGCACCAATAAAGGACACCACAGCATCAGATTGGATTGGAGTCTCTCTGCCAGTAAGTGCGATTGGATGGAGTTAAAAGCCAACGAGAAGTCAATGAAAAGCAACCACACAAGGGTGTTTGACCCCTCAAGGTGAGTGAGGGCCATGTTAAACAGGATGGCAATGGCATCATCCACCCCTCTTCCTGCCCGGTAGGCAAACTGGAGTGTTTCCAGCATTGACTGTGAGTCTAACCAGGGCTGTTTCTGTGCTGTGAGCAGAGCAGAAATAAGACTGAAATGTTTCACAAAGGTTGTTACATTTGAGGTGGTGACTGGATTATATTTATGCAAATTAGGGACATTGAGAGAGTTATCAATAGCAGTTAAGTTAAAAGCAGCTCATTAAACATGTTTAACTGTCCCTTTGAGCTTGAAAATGTTAAAATATAGTCAGGATTTACAAAATTAACATTGAAGTTTGACAGAATTAAAGTTGTTGTCAGACATCCTGTGGCATTGAGTCTGGGTTATTAAAGATTTATTTTCTTCTTTCAACTCAGCTTAAATGAACCACCTCAGGTTGCTGATGGACTCCTTGCAGAATCAATATGGTTTCATTGATTTGCTGTTACGACTCAAAGCATTACTGTAAGATGAAAGCTAGGTCTAAATGCACTGTACAGACAAGCTATTCTAGCGATATTATTTTTAGCACTCAGTCAATTATTATAGCTTACACAAAAGTGCACTCAGTGGAAAATAATTTTCCATCTTTTTTTGCACAAGTCACATTATGCTTTCTAAATAATACTTTATTGCTGTTCTCCAGCTGCTTATTATGTTATTGTATACGTTTTAATTTATATTAAAAACCACAAATCAAGGGTGTGCTGTTAACCGGTGATTCATTATTCGCGTTATTGTCTACTAATTTGCATTGTGATAAGCATTTAAAAGCAAAGCACAAACCTTCCTATTGCAGAGTGCCTCAGTTTAACAGATTGGAGCATTCAGAAGTGGACCGAACATGGAGCATTTAATTGCTTTTGTGATATTGATCTTGTGTTGAGAGAAGATCAATACATTAAGCTTTCTTCAGTAATAGACATCCAAATTGATTTATGAGGAAGTGGAAACTTTGCTGTATATACAGTAAACACACAAAAGTTCTGTTAAAGCAAAGTTTAAGTGTTCTCTCAGCTACCGGAAGGATAAATAATTTCAAGTGATTTATATGGATGACGAGCTTGATGATGAGACTAAGGATGATGACATAACAAACATTTACCTGCAGAACGATAAAAAGTGCAAAAGAACTGGTAATAAACAATGCATATACTCACATAGAACTGAACATGTCTGGCACTTTTTGTTGGACATGCCCAGACTCATAGTGAAACCTGTTCTTCATGCAGAAACTTGCACTGGCACCACCATAAAGAAGGAATCTATCTACTTTGGTGATGGATTCCTATGTCAACAAGGTCATAAGCCCAAACATACTTAAAAGGCTTGCAACTAGTCTACGAAAACTAGCTAAGACAACCTGCTTTTCTCTACAGCTGTCTGGTGTTGTAGCTCAGCATTTATGGGACAGATGAAGCAACAAGATGTTTTTAAACACTAACCAAATAGTTGTAATGCTAAATATGTCATGTTACGCTCAAGTGGAGGTCACTACTTACCTCAATTATTTTTTTTTTCATGGTTTCAAGGTTGGCTACAATTCTCAGAGAATTTGGTCTATAATACAATTACTGCCAGTTCGTCACAAAGTTGCTGGTGATTTGTCTGATACCCATGAGTGATGCTGATCATTGATTCCATTGCTATCAAACGGTGTGCGATTGGACTGAGATCTGGTGAATTTGGAGGTAATACGAGTACAGTGGACTCAAAGTTTGATGCATTGTGTGTTTACAGATGGTATTGGTTGTAACAATAGTTATTTGATGTACTATTTCCTTACTGTAATCTCAAACCCATCGTCCTGTTCACCTTTGACATCAACAAGTTATTTTCATCCATGCAACAGCCAACAACAACACAGAATGCGGTTTGGTTCTGATTCTGGGAATGCAAAGGACACTTGAACAAGAAGAGCTGATTTGCCTGGAGGGTTGATACAAGGACAACAATTCTTAAATGTATTTTGGTACTAAGCCATTCAGTGACGTATTAACACATAGAACAGGTTCATCTTCTGGCACAATTTCTAGATAACCCTTTGTTAAAGTTCTACCAGAATTTTAACAAAGGGTGTTAAGGGAGTGTCAAGATGTAAAGAAAGAACATTATGTGGACATATTCAAGCAAAATTTCAAGATAACAGCCAGGAAGTGAATGATTGGGCACCAATGGATCTTCCAAATGGACAAAGTGTCATGATCCCCAGACGTTCTGTTATTTTAGTCTTGGGTTCTGGGGATTGTGCATCTGTCAATCTTTCATTTTTTAGTATTCATCAGTCTGTAGATTCTGTTCCATTCTTCTTGCTTCCTGTCATTATTTATTCTGTGCATTATGGATTCAGGTAGCGACTGTTGTTTCAGTTAGATCCTTATTTTCTTGCCACAGTCTTTAGTTCAGTTAAGTGAGTTTATTGGATCATAGTCTGTTTTTTCACCATGGTTTCCTGTTAGATTCTGCCATCCTCTTGTCCCTGTCAGATCATTGCTCTGTTTCTGCCTCAAATACCAGGGGATCATGACAGGGAAACTCATAAATCTAAACTAAGCTTAAAAAGTCTAGAACAAAACTCTATCGTTATTCAGGCATCTGTCAAATATAAATAATTTTTCAATAATTTAATAGTAAAACGTGGGCTGCATAGGGTGCAGTGGGTAGCACTGTTGCCTTGCAGTAAGAAGGTCTTGGGTTTGAGTCCAAGTCTTTCTGCATGGAGTTTGCCTACCCTGTGCATGCATGGGTTCTCCGGCTTCCTCCCACAGTCCAAAAACATGACTGTTAGGTTAATTGGGCCTCTCTAAATTCTCCTTAGGTGTGAGTGTGTACATGTAGGAAAATGGATGGATGGAATAGTAAAACAGGAAAGCATTAGACTGATTTAAGGTCTGACAGTGAGAAAAGTAACTGCATTTTTTATATAGTGTTTGTAAATATCAGGTTTTAGTTGGATTTTGTGAAGTAAATAATATTTTTAGGCTTTAAAGTCAACTTTTCTAGGTCTTATATTAGTTTGAAAGTACTGTTTAATTTAGTCCAATGTATTTAATTGTTCACGTGCTGTATTAGCATCTGGGAATGCACCCTATATCCTCATTAGACAAGTGTTCAGATTTGTGTTGCAGGTACTGGAATAAAAAGGGACTTTTGTTCATTGTTACTTCTTCTTTCTATATGAAAATGACTTCCCGCATGTTAGACTGAGTAGGTTATTGTTAACCTCAGGCTACAGCTCTGATCCGTGGGATCAGAACACATGATCTTCATTAAAAGATGACGTAATTCCTTTGAAGTGAGCTTTTTTCCAGAGAGTATGTGAACATATGCTTGTACAACATTAACAATTTATTGGAAGGGGGGGGGGGGTAGTTTGATTTTTCATGTGGAGCTAAAATTGTTGTTGAATCTTCCAATTTTTTTGTCCCTGTCAACTTTGTACCAAATCCTGTTGTATTCATTGGTCTAATTCTATTTTCTAAATTTTAATGTAGAGTGTAGAGAGTGTAGAGACAATGTTGTTCAATGGCGTTAGTGGTCATACCACACAAGTATGATGTGAGGAAAGGAGGTATTCTGGAGTGAGTTTGATGAATTAATGCAGAATATCCCCAGAGGTGAGAGGTTGGTGATTGGTGCACATTATGATGGACATGTTGGGGCATGGAACAAAGGTGATGAGCAGGTTTGGTATACAGATCAGAAATGCAGAAAGTCAGCTTGTGGTAGACTTTGCAAAGAAGATAGAAATGGCTGAATACTTCTTTCCAGAGGAGGCAGGAACACATGGTGACTTACAAGAGTGAATGTACAGTATGTGCACACAAGTGGATTACATCTTGTGTAGACAATGCAATCTGAAGGAATTTAGTGACTGCAAGATAGGGTTTGGTGAGAGTACTGTCAGACAGCACAGGATGGTGGTGTATAGAATGACTCTGACGGTGAGGAAAATGAAGAGCGCAAAGGATGAGCAGAGGACAAAGGAGTGGAAGTTGAAAAAGGAAGAACAATGTGTGACATTTAGGGAGAAGTTGAAACAGGTCTGGCCTGGAGGTGCTTCCAGATGACTGGTCAACTACAGCTGATTCTATGAGGGAGACAGTTAGGAGAGTACTTGGTATGTCTCCTGGAAGGAAAGCTGATAAGGAGACTTGTGGTGGTATGAGGACATACAGGAATGGTCCACTTTGAGGACAAAGTGGACAACAGTACAAGGAAATGCAGCGTAAACTAAACGTAGAGATAGCTAAGGACATACAAAGGGCCTATAGTGACTTATATGATAGGATGAACATTAAAGGAGCATAAGTCTTTGTAAGTTCAAGGATTTTTGCAGATGTCTACCCCCTCTATATAGTTCCGGCGGCGCCCCTGGCGGCAGCAGCCGAACACAGCTCCTGTACCAACTCGCGGACTTTTTGCATAAAATGCATAAAAATGCCGCCAAACTCGCTGGAAACCACTCATCTACCCAGCCGATCAGTACTTGACCGCGAGCGCCTGTTGGAGTTACGATCAAGTTGTGTTTTTGGACTTTTAAATACCACGCTTGACTGCTTACGTGACTGTGGCGTCCTACGGAGACCAGCCCCGGAGGCCTGTGAAGCGGCGGCCTCGACGAGCAGCTCACGCCGGTGGAGAGCGACGCGAAAGCGGTGTAGCCGGCCGAAGAAGCGCGGTTGCCGAGGAGGCTTAGCAGCGAGGCTAAAGGCTAACCCATTCAGACCGCCGCTACCATCCATCTGGCTTTCCAACGTTCGCTCACTGGACAACAAAATGGACCACTTACAACTCGAGCTCTCTGCAAAGAGGGAGTTTAGAGACTGCTGCGCTCTCATTCTGACCGAAACATGGCTCACCTCATCAATCCCGGACCACGCCGTTAGCCTGGAGGGGCTAGCTACTTTCCGCGTCGACAGTCAAACAGAACTCTGCGGTAAGACCCGAGGTGGAGGACTCTGCGTTTACATTAATAACACCTGGTGTAAAAATGCTAGATTAGTCACAAGTTTCTGCTCTCCGGACATTGAGCTTCTGACTGTTAGCTGCAGACCTTTTTATCTGCCTAGAGAGTTCACTGTTGTTATCATCGCAGCGGTTTACGTCCCTCCCAGCGCTAATACTAAAGATGCTATGGGTGTTCTCTATCGGACTATCTCTGAGCTGCAATCTGCACACACAGAGGGGGTTTTCATCATTGCTGGGGATTTTAACCAGGCAAATATGAAAACTGTTCTCCCTCATTTTTACCAACACGTGGATTTTGCAACTCGGGGAGAGAACACTCTAGACTTAGTTTATACAAATATAAAAGGAGCATTCAGAGCAGCCCCCCGCCCCCACCTGGGCTCTTCAGATCACCTTTCCGTTATGCTATTCCCAGCATACAGGCCCCTGCTGATCAGAGCAAAACCAACAGCGAGGCAGGTGAGGGTGTGGACTGAGGGAGCAATGGAGGCGCTCCAGGACTGTTTTGAGTGCTCTGACTGGAACATGTTCAAAGCTGCAGCAACTTATGAGGACAAGATCAATATTGATGAGTACGCCATGACTGTGTCCGCCTACATCAACAAATGCATTGAGGACGTCAGCACCACCAAGACCATCATCACCCGAGCCAACCAACGACCCTGGATTACTGCGGAGGTCCGTCAAGCGCTAAAAGCACGGAACTCAGCCTTCAAGTCTGGTGACAAGGAGGCACTGAGGACAGCGAGAGCCAACCTGAACCGTACCATCAGGCTAGCAAAGCGGAACCACAGTCAGAAAATCCAGGAGCTTTTCCATGACGCCAGCAACACCAGGAGCATGTGGAAAGGCATCCGGGCGATCACTGAATACAACACCCCCTCCCCCCCGGTGGGTGAAGTTGATGCTGACTTCCTCAATGGACTAAATAACTTCTTTGGGAGGTTTGAGGCACTAAACAGCACTCCAGCAGTGAAAGCTGTTCCCCATCAGGAAGAGGAGGTCCTCTGCCTTGACACCGCCGACGTGTGGAAGACTCTGAGGAGAGTCAACCCGCGGAAGGCCCCAGGCCCCGACAACATACCTGGGAAGGTGCTCAAGGAGTGTGCAGGTCAGCTGGCTGATGTCCTCACAGACATTTTTAACACCTCGCTGGACCAAGCCATAGTGCCAGCATGCTTCAAGTCTGCCTCCATCATTCCGGTGCCAAAGAAACCTCAAGTCACCTGTTTCAACGACTACCGGCCTGTTGCACTGACTCCCATCATGATGAAGTGCTTTGAAAGGCTGGTAAAGGAACACATCGTCTCCAGTCTCCCCCCAACACTCGACCCGTTCCAGTTTGCCTACCGACGGAACCGCTCCACTGAGGACGCCATCTCCTCTGCTCTTCACCTGAGCCTGGCACACCTGGAGGAGAAGAACACGCACGTGCGGATGCTGTTCCTGGACTTCAGTTCAGCGTTCAACACCATCATCCCACAACATCTGGTGGGAAAACTGGAGCATCTGGGCTTCAACACACCCCTACGAAACTGGCTGCTAGACTTCCTCACCAACAGACCTCAGTCAGTCCGGGTCGGACAGAACACCTCTGATGTCATCACCCTCAGCACGGGCTCCCCTCAGGGCTGCGTCCTAAGCCCCCTGCTGTTCACCCTGATGACACACGACTGCGTCCCCAGGTTCACCACCAATCACATCCTGAAGTTTGCAGACGACACAACGGTGGTGGGCCTGATCAGAGACGACAACGACCAGGACTACAGAGAGGATGTGGAGCAGCTGGTGGGCTGGTGCAGAGACAACAGCCTGATCCTGAACGTGGAGAAGACGAAGGAGATCATCGTCGACTTCAGGAAAAACCGGCCTCACCATGCTCCACTGCTCATCAACAACTCAGCGGTGGAGGTGGTCAGCAGCACCAAGTTCCTGGGGGTGCACATCACGGACAACCTCACCTGGACTGTGAACACCACGTCACTGGTGAAGAGGGCACAGAAGCGACTGTACTTTCTGCGGAGGATGAGGAGAGCCCACCTGCCCCCGCCCATCCTCACGACCTTCTACAGAAGCACCATAGAGAGTATTCTGACCAGCTGTCTCTCTGTGTGGTGTGGAGGCTGCAGTGCCTCCGACTGGAAGAACGTGAGGAGAGTGGTGAGGACAGCAGAAGGGATCATCGGGGCTCCTCTTCCCTCCATAAAAGACATTTCATCGCAGCGCTGTGTGTCTCGAGCCCGTAACATCATCAGGGACCCCTCACACCCCCACCACAGACTATTCTCCCTGCTGCCCTCTGGAAAGAGGTTTCGCAGCATCCGCTGCAGGTCCACTAGGTTCTGCAAAAGCTTTTTCCCTGCTGCCATCAGACTGTTGAACTGCTGAACTGCTGAAGTATAAAAACGTACTGTGTACCACACTCGACTCGCTGATTTGCACATTTGCACACTTGCACATTGTATTGTATCCTGCAAAATTGCTGCTGCACCTTACCGGGAAACGTACTGCAAAACTGTGTACAATGCAACTGTCTACTTTTAAATCACTGCTGCACCTTTCTGCATATTTGTTTACATTTGTTTTACACTGTTTACATTTCAACTGCCTACTGTTCACTGCTGCACTTTATCCGGAAGTCAATTGAAACTTATCCTGTAAGTGACTGCGATTTATCACTGCACTTTATCCTGTACTGTAATTCACCGCAAGGTATCCTGTAGAGTTACTGCAATCTTTCTGAGCTGTGTGAAAACGAAATTTCGTTCTGTATGCACTCTGTGTATACAAAATGACAATAAAGAAAGTCTAAGTCTAAGTCTAAGTCTAAGTCTCTGGCAAAAAGTTGAAATCACACCAGGTTTGTGTATGTGCATGGGAGAAGAGGCAAAGCATCTGCCACTGCGACTGCGCAGGTTTAGAGCTGTAATGGCCTCTGAGGTAGGAAAGCTATAAATATGGAAGTTAGCCCGTTATTTCTCGCAAATGCATCGATTATAGCAGATTATGCCAGGTGAACGAGAGCGCGCAGCATGTCACCAGACGCGCACGCCCAGAGGGTTAATCCCAAATCACTCTCTCATTGATTGACTAATCCAGTCTATAGAGGCAACTACGGTAAATAGAGGGTAACTAATTTTACACGCTGGGCAATCGCAAGGGCATGTATGGGAAAGAAAATAAAAAATATATAACTACAAAACTTGCACTGTGCACCTTTAAGGAAGGAGTGAAGGATTTATGCATGGTGGCTAGGCAGAAAGAAAAAGTTGAGAAGGTTGTTCAGGAGGTTAGGATAATTAAGGATCAAGATGGAAATGTACTGACTGATGCAACAAATGTGATGGTAAGATGGATGAAGTATTTTGAAAAGTTGATGAATGAAGAATATGAGGAAGAACAAAGAGCAGAAAAAGCGAGCATTATGACCATCTGAGAGTAGCAAAGATCAATAAGGATGAAGTAAGGAATACATTGAAAGCATGAAGAGTGGAAAGACAGTTGGTCTTGATGATATACCTGTGATGGTATGGAAGTATCTAGGAGAGACAGTAGTAGAGTTTTTGAGTAGGCTGTTCAATGAGATTTTATAGAGTGAAACAATGCCTGAGAAACTGAGAGGTTTGATGGTACTAATTGTCAAGAATAAGGAAGATGTGTGGAGTTGTGGTAACTATAGAGGAATAAAGTTGATGTGTAATACAGTGAAGTTATGGAAAAGAGTGTGGAAACTAGACTGAGGTCAGAAATGTGCAACTGTCAGCAGCTGTCAGAAGTGTGCAACTGACAGCAGTTGCACACGTCAGTATGGTTTCACACCAAGAAAAAGTACTACAGAGGCAGTATTTGGTTTCATGTAGATAGAGAAGTAAAGAGAGGGTCAGATGGAAATGCATGGTGTTTTTGTGGCTCTAGAAAAAGCATGACAGGGTGCCGAGGGAGGAACTCTGCTACTTCTCTGGAGTAGCAGAGAAGTATATTAGATCGATGTATGAGAGAGCTGTAAGACGGTGATGTGTGCCGTAGGCGTGATAGAGGAGTTCAAGGTGAAAATGGAACTGCACCAAGGGTCAGCTCTGAGCCCTATCTTGTTTACTGTGGTGATGGACAGGCTGGCAGAGAAGGTTAGACAGAAATCTACATAGATTATGGTGTTTGCAGGTGACTTTGTGATCTATGCAGAGAGCAGGGAACAGGTGGAGGAAAATCTAGAGAGATCAAAGTTTGCCTTGGAAAGGAGAGGAATGAAGGTTAGACGTATCTAGACAAAATACGTGTGTGAATGAGAGGAACCCCAAGTGGAGCCACGAGGTTACAGGAAACAGAGAAAAAAAGAAGATGGAGGATTTTAAATACTTAGGGTCAACAGTCCAGAGCAATTGGAATAGGTAGAGAAAACTGTCAGGTGTGTTGTGTAGCAAAAGAGTATCAGTGAAAATGAAAGGAAAGGTGTACAAATTGGCTGAGAAGTGGTATGGTTTAGAGACAGTGGTACTGAGGAAAAGACAGGAGGCAGAGCTGGAGGTAGCAGAGATGAAAACGTGGAGGTTCTCTTTGGGACTGATGTAGATGGATTGAATCATGAATGAGCACCACAGAAGGATAACTCAAGCTGAACGGTTTGTGTATAAAGCTAGAGAAACCAGACTGATAAGGTTTGTACAAGAACAGAGGAGAGATAGTGAGTACGTCAGTTGAAGGATGCTGAAGATGGACCGGCTAGGCAGGACTCTTAGAGGAAGACCAGTGCACTGACAAATTGTACAGTTTATCATGGTATGAATTTTTAATTTAGGGAAGCTGGTTTGCTTCTGCAAAACAACTTCATGTTGGAGTCGAAGTTTCAAGAGCTGCACATTATATTGCACCATATAGCAAATTAAGTGATGCAGAACTTAGCTAAACAACAGGAGGATGTGAGAAGGTTGTACATTTCAATGTATTCATCAGTTTGGGGAGTAGTATTAAGGCATTATCAGCTTGTCACAGACACTGAAAGGCAGAGGGATAATTCCATTTACATGCACAGTGTAATAGTTTGCTGTTGAATGTGCTGAATAAGATTGTTGTTGTTTTTCTACACACAGCAAACTGTGTACAACAGAATTAAACTATCAACATTCAATATTTTGATTAGATTTGTATGCATAATCAACACTGCTTTTGGGTGGTCAGTTCCTTTTCTTCACATTGAGTGCTCATTCAAATTCAATATGTAACTAATGATTAATTACAATTAGATTTATGAAAACAATCATTGATTAAACATGACTGAAAAGCTATTAACAGTAGCAGTATTATTGTATAGACAAAAAACAGATGTGCAGGTCAAAAAGGAATTAATCATTAGACTTATATCAGTCTTGCCCGGTCTAAAAGCCCCAACTTGTCTTGGTTTGGCCGACTCTTTCTTTTATCCCTTCTGTTTATGTCTCCCTGTTCTTTTTTTTTGTCTATCCCTGCTCTGTATCGCTCTGCTTTTTGTCTGGATGTGTGTTTGCATTACTAACAGCACTAGGACTAATTTCTCTGCACATCTGTGAGTCATTATTGCAATGAAGGAGAAGTAATCCACTCATTTTGCTCTCCCTGTTCATCAGTTCAGAAGTTCTTATAAGCCTAGTTTTAGTCAAGGTGTTGTGAAATGTCTGTTGTGTACTTTCTACCTGTCTGCTCAGGCAGGGAAAAAGACAACACTTTTTCATCTGTCCACTCTCCTATGACTCATAAGGAATTTTAAGAAACCTTACCCTCCTTCTAAGAATTTCCCCACATGCTTTCTGCTAAATGGTTTAATGAATGAGTATGAAAAATGTGTTCAGTTTTTAGCATCTGCTGAAAGGTCCAACTTTAAAGAGTCACCATTATGTCTGAATGTTGCAAGACAGCTCAGTATTGCAGAGAATTGCAAAGTAATGATGATCATGAAAATAAATCTGATAATGATTAAGGGTTTTGGAGCTCATAACAAGCCAAATTAGTTAAGAAGGATTTGAACTGGATGCAAGTAACATTGTTGTAGGCTTGCTACTGAAATATAATCCTTTTCAAAGTGTTTCAGAAATGTTAAACTTGTTTTCCCAGTGTTCTGAACTTCTTGACAGATGGTAGGAATGTTCTCGCATATTTTTTCAACTTAATTTCTGTTTAACAAGTTGCTTTTTAAAAGTTTTATGCTTCTTGAACTTCTTTGCAGTAACTTTGATGTATTTCATTACAAATCTATGTGGTAGATCAACACAGAGCACTGCATAATTGTGAAGTGGAAGGAAATTAAAAAAAATCTTTACCATCAAAAACCTTAAAGTTGTGGGATGCATTTAGGAATCCTAAACAAATACCGTAGAATCACCTTTATATAAATTCCAGCTGCAAGTATTTTGTCTCTACAAGCTTAACACTTCCAGAGACTGACCATTTTACTTTCCAAAATAGCTCAAGCTTAGTGACATACAATGGAGAGTTTCTGTAAACATCAGTTTTCAAGTTTTGCAGCAAATTATTATTTTAATTATTATTAAACGTTTAGTGATGCAGTTATCTGGCCTCAATAAAACGAGTTCTGATTTATACGAGATCTCTCAGTTGGATGTGGGTCTTGTGTTTGGGCACACATGATTTACTTTCATCTAAACAAATTTGTAGCTCTGGCTTGTTTAGGTTCTTTGCCCTACTGGAAGGTGAATTTATGTCCCAGTATAAAGTTGCAACACAGTTCTGGGTTTTGGTTTTCATGCTCCTGGGTGTGGTTACTCAGCAGATTGCTACCCACAGATCTGAGAGCCATTACCTTATCTGCTTAAAACAACCTTATCAGGTCTGGAGAGATGCTTGCTGTTTGCTAGATGATCAATGAGAGTGGTAATTCTTGTTTCTAGGTTTCCAAGTTGTTAACCACACAGCTACTTACATTTATGTCTTCTCACTCTCTGAGGAACACTACAGATTTTCTCAGAGAGAATTTTTGATTCCATCTCCTTGTATTACACATCCTCAAACTCAGACACAGCCCACAATGTTGCATTTCGCAACACTCTCAGACCATCCAAATATCAAATCAATCTGACTGAACCTGATGAGTGTTTTAAACCCTTTGTCTTTAATGGTTGTGTTTCATTACTAGGACTTCCTGAGGATGGGAAGCCAGTGAAGATGTTGAGAGACACTGGTGGATCCCAGTCTTTTATCCTGTTGACCATACTGCCATTCAGTGTAAATTCATCCTGCAATGCAAGTACAATAGTACAAGAGATTGGGACGGCCTGTATACCCGCACCATTACATTGTGTTCATGTAAAATCCAAGCCTCTGTCTTTTTTTTCAATGTTGCTGTGCAAAACTGCTTTCCTATTCAGGGGATTGAGTTTATAATGGGAAATGATCTTGCAGGTGACAAGGTACTTCCTATCCTAGAAGTTGTGGTAGTAAAAAAATCATTATTAAAAGATACAGATTTGCATCAAAATCCATAGACTGATCAATTCACATCTGCCTAAATTGTCACACCTGTTTCGGCAGCAGTGCGCAGAGAATCCCCTTCCCTCCCTCCAGCCACTCACCTGACCAAAATAATGACCTGCTGCTGGAAGTCGCATGTTTGAGACAAACAAAAGGTCAGTAAAACTCCTTTTTCTGTGACACAGAAGTAGTATACCTCCTGGACAGCATAAGCTAACACTAGCTGAGTTCTATTGGTCTGAGCTCCGCTTCAAACTGCACAGTACTGCACTACACAAGGCTCTGCTGCTTGCTTGAATAAATAAATACTGAACGGAACAGCAGACTATGCTGGACTCAAGATAAACCTTCAACATTCTGTACAAAATAAAGCCTTTACAGTTCACAAAGCAGGTTATTGCAAAATTGGATTTGACTCTACTGCTGTTTGACAATACTCAGCCAATGTTGGAAATGGGACACCTTTGATACTTAAAAAATAAACTCTGTCTTCCGGATAAAAGCATCCATCTTCATGGTTACTATCTCAATTGAAGCTGAAAATAGAATACACTTTGATTTTAGCATATGAAGTAGGTGTGATATTACTAATTCAACTTCAATAATCCTAAAATGGGAACTAAGCTTGTCATGTTTACACTTTCCATGATTGACCCAGAAGCAGCAAACACGGAGACAACAGTTGTAGTGAAAAAAGGTTTATTGGAGGTTTGGATGATGGGGATGATGGAGAAGTGGAACTGGCAGCGGCGTCGATCGGCCCTCGCAGCCAAGTGCGCTCCGGCCTATTGGCCACTGCCGCGGCTCCGGCCGGCCGGCGGTAGCCGCCCGCCACCGCAGATGCTGTCACGCATTTTCCTCGCCCGTCCACCGGGCGATTCACACAAACGCGTTCGGCAGCGTTCCCTCATGACTCACAAAAAATCTGGTGCAGATGCAGCGAGGAGATTCAGCCGTTGGATAATGATAATGCATTTGGCCACCGGACTGGACTAAATTGTTCGGCGGGCCGGACAATTTATACCGATTCCTGGACGGTGATTACAAACAGAAAAAAACGGCCGCTGACGCCATGAACACCGAGCAGGAGAAAAACATCGACTTACCTTTCTATCAACTCGGCCCGTTTTCCAGGCTTTCTAAGACCTCGACACTCAAGCCATCGTTTGAGCTGAACATTGGTATGTTGTTCCACAGTTCTACCAGTAAACCGGGCGCCTGGACATCCTCTTGTGAAAGTTTAACAGCGGAAAAGCCGGTCATACCGTTGTATCTGTTGCATGTGTAATGGCTGGTTGCTACGTGCGCTCTCACACTGTTTGTCCTACCTTAGTGGCAAGGGGCGTTGCTCATGAAATGGTGACGTCACATGCGCGGTACGCCATTTAAATATTAAAGTCATACACCAAATAATATTTTAATGACATATTAGAATTATAGCCTAATGATATAAAAAAAAAGTCGAGTCTTTTTCTCAATTTCCGAGTCAGAATGATCTGAATGTAGGAGTCCGAGTCCAAGTTCGAGTAATCAGTGCTCAAGTCCAAGTCAAGTCACGAGTCTCTAAATTTAGCTAATGACTTGGACTCGAGTTCGAGTCTCGGACTCGAGTACTACAACACTGGGAGGTTCCATATTACAAACGAAACTAAAGCAAAGCTGACTTCCAAAAATAGACCTTAACATACACTAAAAATGAAAGCCTCAGTATTTCAAACAGCACATAATTGCAGCATTGGGCTTAAGACCAGGCCAGCTGACAGCTTTACGGTCACAGGACAACACTGCCTGGCATTCTGATATTATGCTTGAGCAGGTAAATGAACTTCAGAACTCTGCTTAATGGTTAAACCATTTTGTGTTGGGGTGGGCCCCGATAAAAAAAAGCATACTACATTTACATAAAGATTTGAAGGTTTTATTAACTAAATTACTAAATGTTTTTGCATAAAAATAAATACCTGATCAAGGGTGTCACTCATAAAACTTTCCGTAGAGTCCATACTAAAAGTGTATGTACACCAAGAAGAAGAAAATGGCGTGCGGACAAAAAAATAAATAAATTAGATTTATAAAACAGTAGTGTGTAAATCAGAGGTAAAAGCACATATGTTGAACACATTAGAAGAACTTGTTAAAAAGTTAACTTGATTGCAGTTTTATGTGTGTGTGTGTGTGTGTGTGTATGTGTGTGTGTGTGTGTGTGTGTGTGTGTGTGTGTGTGTGTGTGTGTGAGTGTGTGTGTGGTTTGCATGATGGATGCTCTCACATTCTCCTTACCCCTGTGCACTACCTTTATTGTAAAACAGACATGTCCGGCTGGTTCTATTTTAGCATTCGCTTCTTAAGCTGTGATCAATGGGCAAAGGTCTTAATATAATTCATTTAAACATTCGCAGTTTAGTTCCTAAAATTGAACAATTAAGGTCATGGCTTGTTTACAATAAACCTAATATCATAACTCTATCTGAAACCTGGCTAAATGAAAGCATAGCAGACTCCAATGTTAAACTGGACAACTACATCTTATATAGGCTTGATAGAGGATCTAGGGGTGGTGGAGTTGCCACTTACATTTCATCGCATTTGAAATCACAGTTAATTATTCCGAAAGCGAAACCTGAGCTTTTTGAAGCTGTCTTTGTTAAGGTTACTCTTCATGAAAATAAACAATTAGTTATTGGCAATATATATCGGCCACCAACATCTCCCAAGCTAGAGTCTGTTCGAAACATCCTAGCCACTGCCTCTTCGTTTGGTGACAAATCAGAAATCATGCTGTTGGGGGATTTCAATTTAGACTGGTCTGATCCTGGTACTCTCACGGAACGTAACATGTTCAATGGCTCAAATTTTACACAAATTATTAAAGAGCCTACTAGAGTCAGTCCCAGTTGCAAATCTCTTCTTGACTGGATATTAGTTACACATCCTAATAGAATAAACAAATCGGGTGTTCTCTCGGATTGTTTTAGTGATCATTGTATCATATATTGCATTTGGAAAATTTCAACTCCCCATCTTTCTCCAAAATTTATTCGGATCCGTGACATGAAATTATTCAACAGTGATTTATTTATTAATGATGTGAGAAGGATAAATTGGAATAGATTTAGCCTAATTCCTGACGCAGAAGCTGCCTGGAATTTCTTTTATACAGAATTTGTGCAAGTTATTGATAAACATGCCCCATGGACAACTATTAAGGTTAAAGGTTATCACCTACCTTGGGTAAATGGAGAACTTATCAGTCTGTTTAAGCAGAGGGACAGAGCGTGGAACAAACATAAAAAAACAAAACTTCTTAATGATTGGGAGGAATACAAACGGCTAAGAAACACGTGCACAACCCAAACAAGAAATGCTAAAGCCAATTACTATAGAAATAGTTTGTCACATGATTTCAATAATCCTAAACAATTTTGGAAAAAAATGAATACCTTAATTGACAACTCGAACAGTACCAGCAGTAACATGATAATCAATAATGCAACTGTTAATGATCCAGCTGTTATTTCAAATGCGTTTAGTTTGCATTTTGCTCAAACACCTCAGGTACAGTCATCACTTTTTCACCCTGTGTCGAATGTTAATTCTCAGCCCTACGACAGCTCTTTTACATTTCGACAGGTTAGCTCAGCTGATGTCCAGTTGGCCATTAGCAAGCTATCCTCTAGCAGTGGATCGGGCCCTGACGGCATTGAGGGTAAGTTTATTAAAATTTCTTCATATGTCCTCTCCTCTCCATTGGCTGAGCTTTTTAATTTGTCATTTATAACCAATGAAGTGCCTCTGGCATGGAAGTGTACCAAAGTCATTCCATTGCATAAAGGAGGGGACACCCAAAATATGAACAATTATAGACCTATCTCAATAATTAATAGTATTGTAAAAATTTTTGAGAAAATTATCTTCGATCAAATATCTAATCATCTTTCTGATAATAATTTACTATCTCAATGCCAGTCAGGTTTCAGGAAATACTACTCAACTACTACTGCTCTTTTGAAACTTACGAACGATATTTTTTCTAGTTTTGATAACAACATCAGTACTGGTGCCATCTTCTTAGATCTTACTAAAGCATTTGATCTAGTTGATCATTATCTACTCCTGGATAAATTGTACTCTATTGGCTTTTCCCGTTCATCTCTTCTGTGGTTTAATTCATATCTTCATCACCGCCGCCAGAGTGTGTCCTTTAGGGGTAGTCAATCGAATTTTATAGGCGTAGATAAAGGCATTCCACAGGGTTCTTCACTTGGGCCTTTGTTATTTTCCATTTTTATTAATGACTTGCCACTCTGCTGTTCAGGATGTGACATTCATCTTTATGCAGATGATACAATCATATATTGCTCCAAATTGAATATTTCTGACATAAATTATTCCCTACAATGTGACTTCGATTCTGTACAGCACTGGCTGTCATTTAATAAACTTCTTTTGAATAAATCAAAATCTTACTGTATGCTTTTCCAGAAGAAAGATAGAAATAATCTTAATCTGCATTTTCTGGATTCTTCTCCTTTAGAATCAACTGAAAAATATAAATATCTCGGTGTTTGGCTAGAAAGTGATCTTTCATTCAAAGCTCATATACACACACTTAACAATAAACTTAACTTTCGTCTTAAAACATTATATCAATCGATAGACTGCTTTAATTTTCAGGTTAGGAAAAAAATAGTCTCCCAGTTGCTGTTACCTATATTGGACTATGCAGATATTATATATGCTAACACTACTGCCACTTACCTACACTCTCTTGATGTGGTTTACAACAGCCTGTGCCGATTCGTCCTTCGCTGCCCCTATAGGACACATCACTGTATTTTGTATGACCAGCTGTCCTGGCTTGCACCTTCAGCCAGAAGACAATATCATTGGTTTCAACTTATATTTAAATGCATTTACTTTCAATATCCATTTTACTTATCCCAATATTTAGTGCCTTACAGCTCACAATATAATCTTCGTCACAACGAACAGATCTTCTTTACTGTCCCCAGAGTTAAGAGAGAATTTGGGAAACATGCTTTCTGTGTTAAAGCCCCTCGTGATTGGAACAGCCTTCCTGCATCTATCCGTTCACTTACGTCTTTTCCTCTGTTCCGAACTGCTTTGTTAACACATCTTCAGACCACTTGTCTATGTTTTTAGTATTCTAGATTTAGTAGTAATATGTGTCATGTTAGTTATGGTTGTATGAATGTGTTTATCTGTAGAAATATACGTATCTAGTAATGTCAACTCTGTCAGTTATATTTGGGAGTATTATGCCCTACTTATTATCATTTCTGAAATGCTTGACTTTCAGATCACCATCATGCTGAGTCTAAGATTATATAAGGTTTTATTGTCTAGTGGTATAATTACTGCGGTTTGGGAATTACGGTGATTTACTTTACTCTTTCTGTGTTGAGGGGTTAGTGAGAGCTTGTGTGTGAGTGTGTGTGTGCGTGTGAGTGCGGTGTGGTCTTTTTTTTGTATCTTGTATATTGTATCTACTTTGTTGTTTTCCTTTCTACATTGTTTGGATATGTTACTGAGGACCCCCATGAAAACGAGATGCTTCATCTCATGGGGCTGATCCTCTAATAAATGTTTATAAATAAATAAAAATAAATAAATGCCGGATGACCACCGTACTCGTGTTGAAATTCCTCTGAGGCTGTGCTTTAAAATCGACATTCAGAGGAAGAAGGTCTCCTCAGTGGAAAGAGAGGTTACCCTGGGATGATAAAGAACCCCCCTCAAAAACAAAAACAAAAAACTGCAAAAAGAAGTTTAGGAAGCTGACAGAATGCTCAGCTGAGCGCTGCATGGTGAGCGTGCAACTTCTCTGCGCTCTTGGGCTTTGGACCCAGAAACTGGGGGGCTGTAACTACTTTCCCCTGTAGGTTATAGCAGAATGCAATGCTTGGAGTCTAAAGTGGCATATTAGTCAGTCATCATCATTGATCAGAAAGTCTTTGATCGCTGAAACCTCATTCCCTCCTAATTCTCCCATTCACAAGGTTTACAACTGTGCCAATGCATGCACTGTGAAGTGCATGCATTGGCACAGCCGCACATTTTCCTGTCAAGTTTGTTTTGAAATTTTTTAATAGATCCCACCTTTGCATGGAAAGTGACGTACGCAAGTTTCAGGCCCAATTTTGTGCGTATGCAAGATTTCAAAATGAGACCCCAGAGTCCCAGTCCTGGGTTCCTCCTCTTTCCATTTCTGGCCAGCCAGACTGACTAAGCTATGCGTATTCAATACACAGGTTGTCAGTCTGTACAGGCTCAGACTGTCCAGTCTAAAATTTAAAAATTTACCAGAGTATATGTTTAAAAACTCATCAATTGGCCGCTCAAAGAGCTAAAACAGAGTGTGTTGCTTGGAGTTTGCATCACAGCCATAGTTATCTGATAGGTTCTACCCTGTTTCCTTTAAAATCAGGCTTTGCTGGCTGCTTTCCAGACTGATATGCCGTATTTACAGTTTTCTATGTAAGAAAACCCAGCAGATTGCATCGAGTCTTGACTCACTTTTTCTGAAAGGTCATGTTGCAACAGTGGGCAGTCACTTGCATTATGTCGATGACTTCACAGCAAACCCTGATATCAATGATGCATTTAGTGGTGAGGAAAATTCTCCTTTCCCATTTCCCAGGATATGATGGGGAATGGCAATAAAGGCACGATCTTGCCTTTATTAATCAATTCAGTTCTTTTACAAAGCACCAATTCCCAACACGTCATCTTAAACCACTTTGCAAAGTCAGTTTGATCAAATTACTGACAGATTGGTTAAAAAGTTTTCTAAGGTAATCCAGCAGATTGTCTTCATTCATTGACTTGCTGCATTCTCTCCTTCTGGTTGAGCATGTAGTAATAGTGGAAAAACCCTTGGATTGTGTCCTTGATTATACAACAATCCCTCATAATGGGTATGAATGTAGCAACAGTGGAGAGGAAAACTCCCCTTTAACGGAAGAAACCTCCACGCTCAGTGTGTGAGAACACAGAGCATACAGACATAAAAGGAACACAGACACACTATCCAGGAATGCTTTCTATGTTAGAGAGGGTAAAAGCAGACTTGCTCCATAAGTGGCTAGGAAAGGTACAGTATATACAGTACTGCTAAACTCAACCACTGTTCCAAATGGGACAACTTTGGAAATTTACTTTAGAAATTACATCTAAAATAAAAGCATACATGTTTAATAGTTACTATTTCATTGAAGCTGATAACAAAATACATAGGGATTTTAGAATTTGTGTGCTTGTGTGTGTGTGTGTGTGTGTGTGTGTGTGTGTGTGTAGGTGGCGGGGGGGCAGAGTTGCCTTTATTGCCATTGTTTTTAATCAGTGCCATGAGTAGACTTTTTATCCAACTTACAGTGTTATTTTAACTTGCCATAAAGTTATTGTTTTCAGAATTATAATGTAATATTAGTGAATCATTGTTTTGGCAAAATGGTCGACTAATCATTCCCAGCAGTGGGTAGTAACTAGGTCACATGTACTTGAGTAACTTTTGGAAAGAAAATTGCTTTTTAAAAACAGTTTTACTGTGGTTTACTTTCTACTTCTACTTGAGTAATACTATTGTAAAAGTAAGTATTGGAGTACACAGTAACATATACATGACCTACTGTAAGTATTGGTTTCATAAGTTTTATTTGGGAAAAATCATTAAGAAAAGTGAATCTGTTATTTTTTTGTTAATTTGATTACAAAACATTTAAATAACAAATCAGATGTTAAGATCAGTGTCTCAGTAGCCATTTTACCAAGTACTTTTATGTTTTACCCTTTCCGGATTAATTTCTTGATGACTACTTTTTATTTTTCTTGAAAAACATTCAAGTATAAATTCAACAATAAAGGACGGATTTGTGGAGTAGACAACCATCAATCATCTTTTCAGGAGATTCTCTTACCTTAGTAATTGATTTCTACTGCTCCTCCAAAGTTTCTTTGAGCCTCTTTGGTGGTTCTCTGATTATTTGGTTTGGTAGACACCCATGTCTTGGGAGGTTTGTAGTTGTACCACACTCTTTCTCCTTTCATATGATAAATTGGACAGTGTGATGTTCAAAGATATTTTTTATAACTCACACCCCTCTAAACTTCTCCAAAACGTTAATCTTGGTTTTCAGGATGTTTGTTCTGAAATGCTCTTTAACACTCCATAAAGGCGTTATTTCAACTTTTAACTTTTTTTTCTCTCTCTTTTTTCTTCATAGTAGGTACAGCTGGTCTGACGTTCTGTTAGCTGTGACCTCATCCAGGGAAGACAGATCACCGCTATTACCATCTAATGTAGAACAGATTACTGGATCAATGTGTGCTTCTGTGCTTTTTTGTCTGTCTTGTTGTGTCTCTGCTCTGTCTTCTCTAACCCCCAGTCGGTCGAGGCAGATGACCGTTCATACTGAGCCTGGTTCTGCTGGAGGTTTTTCCTTCCTGTTAAAGGGGAGTTTTTCTTTCCACTGTCACTTCATGCTTGCTCAGTATGAGGGATTGCTGCAAAGCCATGGACAATGCAGACGACTGTCCCTGTAGCTCTACGCTTCTTCAGGAGGAGTGAATGCTGCTTGTCAAGACTTTATGCAATCAACTGGGTTCCCTTAGATAGGATTTTTTTTTTGACCAATCAGTATAATCTGACCCAATCTGTATAATCTAATTTAATTAGATTTTGGAAAGTGCCTTGAGATGACATGTTTCATGAATTGGCACTATATAAATAAAATTGAATTGAATTGAATTAAAATAGTTGTTTTATGCAAAATTTAAATACAATTACACCCAGATAGCCGCTATGTAATTTGTAAACGAAACTGGTTACACTGAATTTTATTTAGGACTATCAGAGTAAATGGGTCTGAATATAAATGAATGCTCGAATTTTGAGATTTGTGTTTGTTAAAGAAAGCATACTGTTTATTTTCCTTCCACTGCATATTTTTTGTTGGCGTATGACATAAGCATTTTCATTCAACATTCACCACTCCTTTTCTCCATTCTCTTAAGAAAATGTTTTCTATACTCCAGACTGTTTGATTTTTAGTACTGCATTATTGGGTCATTATATTATTGCATAAACCAGCGTGAGCATTGTACAATCCAGAGTCAAATTCCTCGTATGTGTACACACACCTGGCAAAGAAAGATTTCATGAGCTTTCGCAGCTTATGTTGCATTTTAGGCTCTAGTAGCCTTGTCCTCAAAGCTCGTACCACATTTGGTCACACTTCTTTCCAGTTTACCGCTGCAGTTGGCTTGAATCATCTACAACAGATCCTGAAACTCAATACATTCATTTCTTTCTCCTTAAATTGTATCTGCTTTGAGTGCTGGCTCTTGGCCAGGTCGTCATTATAAGAAGGAAAATTAGTTCTCAACTGACCTACCTGGTTATACAAAGGTTATTTAGAATAGATAAATAAATACAAAATTGCAATGGAATACAACAATGTTGGTGATTATATTATGACAAAATAAGAAACAGTCCAAGAGATATGAATATTTTTGCAGAGCACTTTATGTAATGTTCATCAACAACGGAGCTGTTATTTATTTTGAATAGTTAATTACTTGATAAGGGTGTGCTTTGATTGAATGTTACAATGGAGGGCTTCACATGATTACAGAAGATGGTAGATCCTGAAAAGGTTAACAACAGTTAATTATTACGTTAATTCAAATCAAAATCACTAGAGGGGGAGCTTGTTGGGAATTTCACCAAAGAATATACACCTAAAAATAAATAAGAGGACTACCCAGCTGCCAGGCAACAAGCAGAAAAGTAATTTGATTGTTAAAATGTAAGAGCTGGCTTCAGCACCATTGGCCATGGGAGCTGTTAATGCTCTAATGCTATGCTGGATATTTCTGCTTCTACCAGCAGCTTCACTAAACAGATGATATTTTTTGGGATTACTGTTGGACAATCACACATGATATTCTTTAAATATTTTGTTAAGCGCTTGTTGATACTTAGATTATTCTTTTATTTTTCAATCAGTATGAGCGTAAATTGTAACTGTCCAGTGAAAAGACAAATTAAAAGTCAAAGCAAAATCAATAAAAAAAACAAACAAAAAAAAAAAAACTAAAGTCGGTGCCAAATGCAGGTGGTCATATTAACTTGTTCCCTGGTTTGAATCTGATTTGATGTAGATACTTTGAAGTCATTAATCATACTTCACAAAAGCTCAATAAGAGTGGTGTCACAACAGAGATGCTTATGAGTGACTGTTCTGATCATGATCTGAATATTAAGACAAGTATTAAGTACATTTTGTTTTTCAGACAAATCCAATTTACTAACCGTTTGTCAGGTAACATCTTTATGAATCTAGGATTGTGTTAAGACTGGCACTGGAATGAGCCATACATATTTTCTTTTACATTTTCCCTTCTATAGTCAAAACACACACTATTTACAAATATTTCTAAACTATACAGATGCAACTGAGAAGTAAAATGATGAGCATGAAAACAATTGCAAATGAATGTGCATTTCATCACTAAATAATAATTATAGTTTTTTTTAAGGCAAGCAAGGCAGAAAAAATGGAAAAATAGACATTTGCCATGTATAAAATTAAACAAACATTAATTTGAACTTTTCTTCTTCTTGGCTTGTATTCCATATCTGGTGTGAGGAATTCATTGTCCGGCCAACTCTCTGAAATGTTTACTGCAGGGACAATCAAGTCTTTTAACCAATGTAACCTTCAGTCTTCAGCATGTGTCTTTGGCCTGGCTGTTCTCAGCCTCAAGGCTGGTTTATGCCGCTGTTTGGCTTTCTAAAGCTTGAGTCTGCTTCATGTCAAAGCCAGCAGCTTAACTGTTCAAGAAAAAAGCAAATATCCAAACGTTTAGGCTGTTTTCCACTTGATGGTCAAGCTAAACATCACACAGGCTGATATAAAACTTTACCTGTTTGCGTTAACTCTGGTGAGATACGAAAGAATACCAAAGGCCTTGAAGTAAATAAAAGTTGAACAGCCATGAGAGAAAAGGGTTTAAATGAACATTGAAAGTGTGCTGTATTATCTGAACATCTGATTGAATGTTACATGTAAGATGAATGATGTGGGTAAAAATGGGCTCTGCATGGTAGGAGCTGTTACTGAAGTTGCATCAAACACTCAGCTCCTGGATGGTGCTCTATCAACCATTTCCCCCTGACGACTACGGCAAGGACAGAGGTAGCCTTTCAGATGCATGCGCACCTTGCTGTGCAGTGAGGCATAGATGAAAGGATTGTAACATGCAGAACTCATTGCTACTAAATGACAGCAAACTTGTAGGATATTTATGTAGCGTTTTCCAATGATAAGGAACTCCGGGTCCAGGTCCAACAAAAGATTCAGCACCTAAACCATGTAAAACATATGAAAAATTTGGATTTTATTAGAAGTACATAAAGGGTAAAATATCTTGAAAATGTCATAGTATGCAACAATAGTTCCGAATTTTTTTAATAAAGTTTTGTTTAAATATTATAAGCACATAATATTTTTGCCTAGAGTAAAAATTGTATTGATACCATAGTAAAAATCCAATTTGATTCAACCACAGGCCAAAGCTAATGGATTGTCCAAAAAAAAATCAAGTTTTCATCTCAAAAACACCAGAATGAGAACATGATTTTGTCAGCCTTTAAACGCTTTGGTCTGCATTGTTATCTACTCAGTAATCAATGGCTCCATCCAAATACCGCTATAGAGCAAAGACTCTTTAGCCAAAGCGGAAGTGTGTCAGTGCATGCAATGATAAGTGCTATCGAAATAGTGCAGTGAGTAATGGAGGTCGGATATTTATATAGCGCCAATTCATGAAACATGTCATCTCGAGGCACTTTACAAAGTCAAAATCAATCATATTATACAGATTGGTCAAAAATGTCCTATATAAGGGAACCAGTTGATTGCTTCAAAGTCCCGACAAGCAGCATTCACTCCTGGAGAAGTGTAGAGCTACAGGGAGAGTCGTCTGCATTGTCCATGGCTTTGCAGCAATCCCTCATACTGACCAAGCATGAAGCGACAGTGGAAAGAAAAACCACCCATTAGCGGGAAGGAAAAACCTCCAGCAGAGACACAACAAGACAGACAAAAAAGCACAGAAGCAAACATTAATCCAGTAATCTGTTCTATATTAGATGATAATAGCGGGTGAGCTGTCTTCTGTGGATGATGTCTCAGATAACAGAACGCCAGACCAGATGTACCTACAATGAAGAAAAAAAGAGAGAGAAAAAGTTATAAGCAGAAATGATGACAAGCAATACATAATTGAAGAACAGTAGAACTCGATAGAGTGAGAAAAATAGATCCTGATGTCCTCCAGTAGCCTAAACCCATAGAAGCACATCCCCATAGGTAGGTCAGGGCAAGATAAGCCACTCTAGTTATAAGCTTTGTCAAAAAGGAAAGTTTTAAGATTAGTCTTAAAAGTAGACAGGGTGTCTGCCTGACGGAGCAAAACTGGGAGTTGGTTCCACAGGAGCGGAGCCTGATAGCTGAAGGATCTGCTTCCTATTCTACTTTTAGAGACTCTAGGAACCACCAGCAGACCTGCAGTCTGAGAGCGAAGTGCTCTGTTAGGAACATACGGGGTAATCAGAGCTCTGATATATGATGGAGCTTGGTTATTAAGGGCTTTATACATTAGAAGAAGAATTTTAAATTCTATTCTTGATTTAACAGGAAGCCAATGAAGGGAAGCTAAAATTGGAGAAATATGATCCCTTTTGTTGATTTTCATCAGAACTCTTGCTGCAGCATTTTGGATCAGCTGAAGAATTTGAACTGCATTTTATGGACTTCCAGATAGCAAAGAATTACAATAGTCCAGCCTTGAAGTAACAAATGCATGGACCAGTTTTTCAGCGTCGCTCCTGGACAGGATGTTTCTAATTTTGGCAATATTCCGGAGGTGAAAAAAGGAAACTCTGGAAACCTGTTTAATATGGGATTTAAATGACATGTCTTGGTCAAAAATAACACCAAGATTTTTTACTTTATTACCAGGGGCCAAGTTAATGCCATCCAGATTAGGTGATTGATTAAGAACTTTATTTTTTGAGGACTCTGGTCCAAAGATTATAACTTCTGTCTTGTCAGAATTTAAATGCAGAAAATTTAAAGTCATCCAGCTTTTGATGTCATCAAGACATGCCTGTAGTTGAAGTAATTGATTGGATTCATCAGGATTTATGGACAAATACAACTGAGTGTCATCAGCATAACAGTGGAAATTAATCCTATGCTGTCTGATAATTTTGCCAATCGGAAGCATATATATATAGTAAAGAGAATTGGTCCAAGGACTGAACCCTGTGGTACTCCACAAGTGACCCTAGAGTTTGAAGAAGATTTATTATTAACATGAACAAATTGGAATCTGTCCGAAAGATAAGATTTAAACCAGCCTAATGCTTTCCCCTTAACCCCTACAGTATGCTCAAGTCTTTGTAGGAGAATATTGTGATCAGCTGTATCAAATGCAGCACTGACATCTAACAGGACAAGTATAGACACAAGTCCATTATCTGAGGCCATGAAAATATCATTAGTGACCTTAACCAGAGCCATTTCAGTGCTATGATGAGCTCTGAAGCCTGACTGAAACTCCTCAACTAGGTCATTACTTTGTAAATGTTCACATAGTTGATTAGCAACTACTTTCTCAAGAATTTTAGATAGGAAAAGAAGATTAGATATAGGTCTGTAATTTACTAACTCATCTTGATCAAGGGAAGGTTTCTTAAGTAAAGGTTTAATAACAGCTACTTTAAAAGCCTGTGGTACATATCCATTTACTAAGGATAGATTAATCATGTCCAAAATAGGGCCACTGATCAATGTGAATATCTCCTTAAACAACTTGGTTGGGATTGGGTCCAACATGCAGGTAGAAGGTTTAGATGAAGCCAAAATTTTAGATAGCTCAGAAAGCTCTACTGCCTCTAAACAGTTCAAATACTGTGCAGGTTCTAAAGATTCCTCCAACGCTGCCTCATTTACTGAGGACGAGGTAATCGTGTTTGGGAGGATGCCTATTATTTTATTTTTAATGGCATCAATTTTAATTATGAAGAATTCCATAAAGTCATTACTGCTAAGAGCTAAGGGAATGGATGGATCAACAGAGCTGTGGCTCTGGGTAAGTTTAGCAACCGTACTGAAGAGAAATCTAGGATTATTTTTATTCTCCTCAATTAATGATGAAAAATATGCTGCTCTAACTCTGCGAAGGCTCTTGTTATACAACAATAGACTGTCTTTCCAGATTAGGTAGGATTCCTCTTGGTGTGTAGAGTGTCATTTTCTCTCCAATTTCCTAACATTGTGCTTCAAGGAACGCAGCTCTGAATTAAACCAGGGAGCCAGCTTCCTGTGAATTATCAGCTTCTTTTTCAAGGGAGCTACATTATCTAATGCAGAACGCAATGAGGAAGTCACACCGTTAACAAAGGTGTCGATTTGTGAATGGGAAGAAACAGCATTGCTGCCATCTACAGGGCATTTCTGCAATACTGATGATATTAAAAGGGGGACAGACTCTTTAAGTTTTGATACAGCATTATCCGATAAAGATCTACTATAATTTTTTTGGGGGTGGAGAGCTCAGTTAGATTAAACTCAAAGGTTATTAAGAAATGGTCAGATAGGACAGGGTTGTGAGGAAATATTGTTAATTCTTCACAATCAATGCCATATGTCAGCACAAGGTCTAAAGTATGTAACCAAGAGTGTGTCGGTTTATGTACATTTTTTTTTTTTTTCCCCCCAGTGTCCTGTCTAGCAATGTGGCAATAAAAATTGATATCTTAATGCCAAATAGAGCTCGACAGATTTTACTTTCACAAGTGGAGCAAACAGCTTTCGCCATAATGCTCCGCTTGATTTGTGCGTGTAAATAGCTTTATTGTGATTCCTGCAGGGAGAATTTCAAATTATATGGACACTACAATGGGAAAGTAGGAGAGTAAAGGAAGAACAAGAAGAGAAAAAAAAGAGAAAGAAAAGGGTGAAAGAAAGAAGAGATAGAAGGAAGAGAATGATAAAACGTCCTCTGTCTGCTCCATCACCTGGAAAGAGACACAAAAACAACAGCACAACCAACAGACATAAAGCAACAGATAAAATCGTGTAACACCTTGATACCATTGCTAAATCATATGTATTATTATTTAAGCTGACATGTGTAATGTGATACCTAAAAAAGAAAGTAAAAGAAAGTAAATAAATAAATTATAGCCTTTCTGTATATAAGTGAACATTTAATACCTGGGACCCAGCACCTGTGGGAGTTTGTGAAAGTGCACTAGTTTAAGTGAAAATTATACAGAAGGAAATATATTGATAGTGATTGTGGAGAACCGAAGACCCACCTTCCCTAAGCACAGAGGCAGGAGTCAGGGGACCCGTAACCCCGGACTCCCAAAGGGGCCACCAAAGCAGTGCGCCCGAGAGGGGCCTTCACAGGAAATCTGCAACCCCCCCCCCCCCCGAGGAAAGAGGAGAGACGACCCCGAGGAAATCCCCCAGCCACCGCAAGGCCGACGCCCCCAAGAGCCGCGGGGACGAGCCCGTGGGCTCCGCCGGCAGCCGGCCGCGCTGAAGTGGTCCCGGCCATGGGCCCTGGGGGCCAGAGGCCCCAGGGGCGCCCCGCCCCCGCGGCAGGGGCCCCGGCGGCCCCCCGGGGGGCCAGGCCCCGCGAAGCCACCGCCGGGAATGGGCCGGCACCCACCCGGGAACCCGCCCCAAACCCGAGGACCGTCAACGCGCCATCCCGAACCCCACCCCCCAGGTGAAACCCGCACCGCGAGACTACACGGACCAGGACCGGGACATGGGGCCGGACACAAGCCCACCAGAACGTCCACCAAACCCCCCCCCCCCCACACCACCCGTAGATTTAACCCCTCCCCAACACTAACATTCAAACATCTCACCATACATTCGACACTAGACATCCAAGCTGGGTAAGTCACTACTCCCCCTCCCTCCCCTCCCCCCACTAGCAGAATGCCAACCCAAAGAAGGGGAAGAGCATCTGCCCTGAGGTGTTAATGACCATGCCCCCCTACCAGCTCAACAGGCCCCGAGGCCCCCCAGCGCGCCAGAGGCCCCGTGCAGGGGAGGACACCCGGGCGCACGCCGGCCCAGACCCCAAGCGGCACACCCCCCGGAACCGGAACCCCCGAGGCCCCGCCGGGGCCCCCGCCCAAGGGCGGCGCGCCCCAGGGACCCCAGGCCCCCAGACCCACCCAGGACCCACCCAGCGACAGCACAGTGTACATTTTGAACAAAACCAATTGAATCTAGGATAGTTTTAAAGGCTACACTAAGGTTATCACATCCAGTGTCAACATGAATGTTAAAATCACCCACTAAAATAACCTTGTCGGTGTTTAACACCAAATCAGATAAGAAGTCTGACAGCTGATCCACAAACTGAGTGTAAGGGCCTGGTGGACAATACAAAACAACAAACAGAAGAGGTTTTATTGCTTTGCAGTTTGGATGAGGGAACTGAGGGTTAAATGTTCAAAAGAACTGTAGTTATTAATTGGCCTGGGACTAATTAATAAATCAGACTGAAAGATAGTTGCCACCCCTCCTCCTCTTCCCACAGATCTGAGAATGTGGAAATTTGAATAATTGGAGGGAGTTGACTCATTTATACTAACGTAGTCCTCTTGTAGCCAGGTTTCTGTGAGACAAAATAAATCAATCTGATTATCAGAAATCAATTCATTAACTAACAAAGTCTTTGGAGGGAGAGACCTTATATTTAATAAACCACATTTAATTGTTTTATTTTTTGGTTCAAAGTGAGCTGTATTGATTTTTATTAGATTTTTATGATTTGTTCCTTTTAGATCAGTTTTTGATCTGTTAAGTTTTGGCCGTGGGAAAGACACCGTCTCAATAGGATAATGGGTGGGTAACAGTACAGAAGCTGCAGAGAGGTGTGTTAAACTACGGCTCTGCTTCCTGGTCTGGACCCTGGGTTGTCAGCATTTAGGAGAACTAATAAATTCAGCCAGATTCCTAGAAAGAAGAGCTGCACCATCCAAAGTGGGATGGATGCCGTCTCTCCGGATCAGACCAGGTTTTCCCCAGAAAGTTCGCCAGTTATCAATGTAGCCCATGTCGTTTTCGGGACACCACCTGGACAACCAGCGGTTGAATGATGACATGTGGCTAAACATGTCATCACTGGTCAGATCAGGCAGGGGACCAGAGAAAATGACGGAGTCCGACATTGTTTTAGCAAACTCACACACCGAAGCAACACCAACTTTAGTGACCTCCGATCGGCGTGACCGGGTGTCATTACTGCCGGCGTGAATAACAATCTTACTGTATTTACGCTTATCCTTAGCCAGTAGTTTTAGGTAAGATTCTATGTCGCCCGTTCTGGCCCCTGGCAGGCATTTAACTATGGTCCCTGGTGTCTTTAGTGCCACGTTTCTTAGTAAGGAGCTGCCAATAATTAAGGTCGGCTCCTCGGCGAGACTGTCGCTCAGAGGGGAAAATTTATTAGAAACGCAGACGGGTTGGTGGTGATCTGGGGGCTGAAATCTAGAGCTATGCTTACTACGAACCGTCACCCAGCCGGCCTGCTTAACCGGCTGTTCGAGTGCGGCTGTTGGTTCGCTACGTGAAGTAACTCTTTGTGGCTCCGCGCTAGCAAAGGAGTGGCTATCAGCCGGTTTTTCAGCAACATGGAGTCGGGTCTCCAATTCTGATACCGGATAAGGAGCCTGTATGCTTCCTCTCATGGCTAATTTAGCATAAGACCCTCACAATGTCCCTTACAGGTGCCAAGGAGCTATAAGGAATCCTACAATCCTTTGTGTGACATGATTTATAAGAATTGCCCTCCTCATAAAAATTTACAAAATGGCCAGAGAAAAGAGAGCGTGCACTTTGTAGTTAATTTTCAGAAGGCTGTAGGCCTGGATTTGACTAGCATCATCCATGTGCATTTCCATCACGTAATGACGTCAGAGTTAAAGGCTGTCCGAAATCAGCACAGCTGTCCGAGGCTCCTTTCCTACCCATCATAGAGTTCTTACTGTTGATCCCATGAAAGGACAAGGAACAGGAGCTAGGAGCAGGAGCTAGGAACTATAATTAAGGGTATTCGGATGGAGCCATTGACTATTTACATAGGAATTGGCAGTAGAAGGCAGTGTACCACCAATAATCTTCCTGAGTGAAAAAGGTCCTAGGAACGAAAATTGTAAGTGTTAAGTCTGCCAAGTTTAGAATCCAAGTCTTTGGTGCAGGTGACTGTTATGGACACAGCGGTGAAAGTTTTAAAATGGTTTATTGTGTAATATGTATAAATATGAAGTTCTGCTGGTTTCAGGATTGGATTCCAGGATGGGACATTTTATTTACCTTATTGTAAAGTGTTACTGTGATAAGCAATAGTTATGACGATGATGAATAATGAAATGATTGGAATTGAGCAGGAGCTTAAGGGTGTAGAAGAGACTTTAGAGATCATGGAGAAGGTGAGTCGATCCACAGCTGATGTTTGCTGGAGATTGATTTATGGCAGTTCTGTAATGTCTGTCTTTTTCCTTCGAGATTAAAGATGGAGAGTGGTAGCGTGATGGAGCGTGGACAGGAAGATAAGTGAAGGAGAATGTAATAATCCTTATACCAGGAGGGCTGATGGACGAGCAGGAGAGAAGGAAGGAGAAGGACCTAGGTAGATATTCTCTAAACAGAAGATGCAGGTGAAATATGTGAATTGTGGGCATATTCTACCCATGAGAGATGTTGGCTCCAATTACAAAGGTTGGAAGCACGCACACATCACATAATATTTTCTAGTTCTTGGTTTATATGCTGAAACTGACCATTAGAGGTTGACAGATAGAACTGGGTCAACATTTGGCCCCTTGTGCTGAGCAGAAGTCATGAGGTTCTCTGAGAGTGTCATTGATCCAAGATGGTTGCACAGAGACCTCTGGCTCTTTATGTTTCTCCTTGTGTTTTTCTTCTTGTTACCACCACTCCAAGCTTTAATCCATTATGGGAGAGGAGAGCTGCTTGAACTGGGGTTAAATCTCCAAGTTTACTGATTGTATCGACTACCGAAACCAGACTTTATACTGCCCAAACTGACAACAAAGGCCGCAATCCCCCCACTTCTGAGGCCTAGATCCAGGCAGACATGCAGAAGGAAACAAGGCAGCCGTGGCAGCGTCCACACAGGCTAAAGGCTAATCCACTCAGGGCAGCTCTGCCCAGTCTCCTCCTGGCCATTGTTAGATCAGTCAGCAAGAACTTGGACTTGATCTTGCTGAGGATTGCCTGCGGTAAGATAGACAGTTGTGTAGCAATCTTCCCGCAGACATGGATAGCTGACAACATCTCCAATGCTGCAGTAGAGCTAGCAGGCCACTCTTTGTTTAGAGCCAGTTGGACTGAAGCTGCAGAGAGGAGCAAAGGTGGAGGTTTGGCAATGTACATTCACAACTGCTTGGTCTACAGCTGCAAAAGCGATCGGAACCTTCTTCTCCCCCAATCTGGAATATCTGGCAGTTAAGTGCAGACCCTTCAAACTCATTAGAGAGCTCTGCTCCATTCTTATCATCGCAGCGTACATTCCGCCTTAAGCTATCGCTAAACTGGAACTAGAACCTCTGTGAGGTTCCAATTCATGGAGACGGCAGGACCTTCAGTGGCTGTGGTGGAGGGGTCAACCAGACCCTTCATGACTAAACGGATCATTGGAGACTTAGTCAGTGGTTTCAGAGAAGACGGGCCCTAGTTATAGGCAGCCAGTGCTGCTTCATAACTCCCCTCCATTCTTCTCTGAATGTTCTGGATAGTTTTGAGAAGATGAAGAGGAGCTATGAAGCAGCTGTGTCCTCCCATAACCAGGGCCCAGTTATAGGGAATCCTGCAGGACCTTGAGTTTCAGTGCATAGTCACTCACAATCTCACCCATCTCATCTAATGGAGCTAAAACACTTGGAAAGGATGAGGACGCTGACATGGGCAGAGATGCAGCAGAGGAGAACCAATATCTCTTCATTGTAGATCCTGCATGAGAGGCTGTCATGGATCATGGCGTAGAGAAAGGTTTTAGAGACGGGGATTGGGGTTGGAGGCCAGAGGTGGGGACCAGCATCCTCTGTGGCGAGACGGCTGCTTGTGCCAAACAGACAAAAGGGCATAGCTGCATATAGGACTGGCATCAGAAAGCGGAACTGCCAGCATGAGTCCTTCGAAGGTAGCCTCTAACTCCCTCTCTTTCAGGGTTAGTGTAAGGGGTGTCTGGCAAAATCTACGGTGGACACGCGTCTGGAGGAATTGCGAGGTCCTGCAACGCATTTCATGCATCCGGTGTGACACGTTTGGATGCGTTTTGAGATTTCAAGCATCTAACACACGTCCAACACTTCCAATGCAGCAGACGCAAAAGTTGGGAAATGTGAACTTTTTGAATGCAGTGCGTCAACCTATATTAGAAGCTCAGCTTTTTGATGTAGTGACATATTTTATGAAACTATGAACATCTCTGAACTATCTGGTGAATCAAGACACAGCACAGAGGTGACTAACAATGATGTTATCTTGCTTTATTAAGCAAATAAAGCCAACCCACTCTATTGTTTGTATCTGCCATTGTACACAAGAGGTGAGATATAACTCAAGAGTGTTTTTGACGCTCTATACGCCTGTCTGACTAAAAAGTCAGGTTGAGGTGTTCGATGCCATTTTGATGCGCAAAGTGCATTCGGTCTGCACCATTAATGAACAGCAGCTGTGAAGCTGTACCTGCCTATCACCCTCTGGAAGGAGAGGAGGAGGAGAAAAACACAAATATGGACACATAGTTTTGTGGATATGCTAAGTTCTTCCTCCATTCTGATACTCAGTTTGCAGTCTTCACTACGTCTAGGTACCATGGTGCATTGATGTGCATTGTGTTAAAAAGCAATTAAACAAGTATGCCTAATGAAGTGGCCACTAAGTGAATTTCTTTCAACATATCACAAGAGACAACTGATTCATTGTATGAATTTCCACTGTATATGTGTCTATTTTATCATAAAATGATCTCAATTTGATTGTTTTTCAGGTACCTAGAACAGAGAAAAGCACCAGACATTTGCTTTATGGGCAAAAATCCTATTTTTATATTAAACGGACAAAAACACTAAAAAAAATTATTTCACCTTCAGTGTCATTCTATTGTGGAAACTCTATATATTTACTATTTGCATCTACCCTGCCATATTATCTTTATTCAGTAAAGATTTTTCTGTAACATAGGACAAAGTTTTTAAGATCCAGAGTAGAGGGCCTGCATAGCCAAATGTAGTTCTGAAGTTGAAGGTTGCATAACCGTGGACTAGATTGGCTTAAGCATCCAGGACAAACTATTTTGGGTTTGTACTAATTCAAGATGTCGATAGAGCTCTTTGTTGCATGTAGGTTATTAACTGCTTTTTTTAATCTTCTGCTATATAGCACTTTGTGATTTTTATCTTGAGAAGTGCTATAGGTCATGGTGCAGCTTTGCCTGCTGCACCCTCAGCCTCCCATACTGCTCCAGAGCCCATGCTCCACTAATCATATACACCTGTCAGTCACTAATCAAGCCAGGACTCTTTCCACCTGTCATCACTACTATTTAAACCTCCCTCAGTTAGCTCTTCCCTGTCAGATCGTACTGTTTACCTCTGCTAACTTCTGTTACTGCTGCCGACCTCATCCAGTTCTCGTCCAGCCTGAAGTCCCTTCATCTCCGCCTGCCTGCTGTGGTTTTGGTTCTGATCTCACTCCGGTACTGCAAGTATTCACCTATTCGTGCTGCTTAATACTGCTGGGCTAGTTCTGATTCCAAGTCTCCACTCTGCCATGCTGCTGGTCCTGCTGCCTCCATGCTCTGGCTCCGTCCAGCTTGCCAGACCCAGCCACTAACAGCCTCCTGCTTCCGTCTGTTCTGAACTCTGGTCTTCATCTTCTATAATTCATCATCTTCAATAAACTCACAAAACAGAACTCTGTGCGTGGTTGTGTTCGGGTTCATCACAAAACATGACACTATATAAATAACGTTTTACTTAGTAACTCTGCTGACGGCACACAGCTCTACATCACCATGTCAGCTAACTATGAACCCATTCAAGTGCTGAGTAAATGTTTAGACAAAGTCAATATGGATGTGCCAAAATCTTCTAAAGTTGAATAAAAACAAAACTGAAGTACCGTATTTTCCGGACTATAAGTCGCTCCGGAGTACAAGTCGCACCAGCCATAAAATGCATAATAAAGAAGGAAAAAACATAAGTCGCACTGGAGTATAAGTCGCATTTTTGGGGGACATTTATTTGATAATATACAACATCAAGAACAGACATGTCACCTTGAAAGGCAATTTTAAATAAAAATAGAACAGAGGCTGTCAGGGTTCTCTGTGCTGCTCCGCTCTAACTCTACTCCTCAGGTGTGTCTAGTTGGCTGAGGAGGCGTGGCCCACACCTGCAGCTCGTTGCAGACGGCTTCCTCTGGCTTCTTAAGCAGAGCGCTGACAGATGGAAGACGCCAGAGCCTTAACCAGTCGTGGTACGACGTGGCCTCTGTCCCAACTCTTGGAAACCAGCTTGTGAGTTTTTTCGCTCTTTTGACTTTGACTAATTTTGGTTCTCCCTGTTTTTGTCTCAGATTTTTGGTGCTTGGAAGCACTCACCTGTCTTGACGTCTAGTCCGAAGAAACAGACCGGCAGAATCCGTCTGCTCAGATTTTGCTCTGGCGCTCCCCTCATACTTCCTGGATGTTACCCAGCGAGGCCTGAGATCCCCTCTCCCGGATTCTGCTGGTTCTGCTCTCACTCTGGTCAATCCATCTGTCACCATTGCCGACGAGGCTCGCTCAGGATCCCTCGCCAGTAACATCTGCCGCCCTCAGCCACTAGCCGCCTATCATCAGCAGAGTAGAATCACAGAGTTCCCTCGGCGCTACTCCTTCCCGGTTAGGTCCGCCCAGCCCAATGGTAAGCAGCGTAGCTTCTAGCAGTTCTCCTGGTTCTCCTTTCAGAGTCACTTACTCCCTCTCTCTTGCAGACTCTCCAGCCGTGACGTTCTGACCCTGCCGAATCGCCTGTAGTTCTGTCCGTAGATCTGCCTGTTTCCAAAATAAACATCTTAAAACTGTGCTTTGCTTCCCGATCGTATCTGCATGTGGGCTCGTCACCTGAAAACCATGAGAGGCAACAACAGGCTGAATAATTGTACGGTTAGCTTACGCTACATGACACAACTGAGAACGTGCCTGGTATGTTAACATAACATATTAAAAGCTATTCAGATAACTATAGCATAAATAACATGCGAAGAAGTTAACCAAAGCGCCCGTGTCACTCCAAATAACTAAAATCCAGTGAAATCTTTATCCTCGGTGTCACTTTCAAATAACTCCGTTAACTCCGGAGGTAGAAGATGCGGCACTTCTGCTTCTACGTCGCTTACGTCTGATTCAACACAGGCCTTGAGCGCCCTCTTGTGGTTTGGTGTGAAAATAACAGGTGTAATGATATACCGGTAAAAATGTGTAATAATTTCACACATAAGTCGCTCCAGAGTATAAGTCGCACCCCCGGCCAAACTATGAAAAAAAAACTGCGACTTATAGTCCGGAAAATACGGTAATTGTTTTTGGACCAATTGAGGAGCTATCAAGAGTTTAACACACAGCTTCAGTTGCTTCAGCTAGGAAACACAAATGAGGCCCGAAATCTTGTGTGGTGTTGGACTCAGACCTAAACCTTCAAAGGCATCTAAAGACAATAACAAAGTCGGCCTTCTATCACCTGAAGCTCATTTCAAAAATATGTTATTCTGGGAATGTTGCCAAAATTCAAAATATTTTGTCCAGGAGTGATGCAGAAAAAATGGTCCATGCATTTGTTACCTCAAGTCTGGACTATTGTAATTCTTTACTATTAAGAAGTCCACAAAATGCAGTTTGAAACCTTCACCTGATCCAAAATGCTGCAGCAAGAGTTTTGATGAAAATCAACAAGAGGGAGCACATTTCTCCCGTTTTAGCTTCCCTTCATTGGCTTCCTGTTAAATCACAAATAGAATTTAAAATTCTCCTCACATATAAAGTCCTTAATGAAATTCCATCATATATCAGAGATCTGATTACCCCATATGTTCCTAACCGAGCACTTCGCTCTCAGACTTCAGATCTACTGGTGGTTCCTGTAATGTTCTGGTTTCTGTTATTATTTTGGTTAGTTAGTTTTCCTGTCTTGGATTAGTTTGTATGTTACTTTGGTTCAGTATTTTGTCTAGTTCAGTTCTGTCCTGTTTCCTGCCACTTGTCCTGTCACTCTTTCAGCCACTTCTTCTCCTTCTGATTAGTTCCACCTGTTGTGTTTAATTAGCTCTCCCTCTCTCCTTTGTTCTCCTGCCTATTTATACCTGCCTCAGTTCTCTGCTCCCTGCCAGAACGTCACATATGTTTTGCTTCCCTGTTCGCCTGTCCTCTGGTAAGAGCTCTCCAGCATTATGTTTTTTGCCTGTCAATCTGTTTTCCTGATTCTTGTCTGATCATCTGTTTTTGAGTTTGCCAGTTTCCTGTTTTTGTTTTGGATCTGCTTGGATGACTGCTCAGTACCCGACTCTGGATAGTTTTTGTATACATGCCTGATTCACCATCTCCTTCAATAAATCCTGTTCATCTTACTTTTTGTGTCTGGCTGAATACCGGGTTCACATCCTCCTTAAATCATTACAGTACGTTCTGGCCATAACATGAACCCGTCGCCAACACAAGTTTTTGTTTCAAGAAGACTAATTCTTGCTGACATTACACCAGAGGAGCATTTCAGTTATTCACCAGATTTTTTTTTGGAGGTCGAAGAGGACGTGGTCCGGGAGCTACGTCCGGATCTGTTTCCAGAACCGCCTCTGTCCCTCTCTGCTGACATGCAGGCAAGGGAACCAACGCCAGTCAGCATGGTCCCCTCTCGTCAGGAGGTTTCTGCCTCTAAGCGGAATTCTTCATCTCGCCGCCGGAGGCGAAGACGGCAAGTTGCTGACCAGGTCTCCACTGGTTTTGTTGATCAGTCGGTCGAGTCCACCCCAGTGGCCGTTTCTTGTTCGGCAGACGAGAGCCCACGTCTTTCCGGAGCCGAATCACCCACAACACCTCCTAGTGACGCCTCCAGCTCTGATTATAAATTACTAGAGGAGAGGATAAGAACTTTCGCCCCAGTGATTAAGCAGTTGAGAGAGGCTCTGTTCTCCCACTACTCAATTGAGTTGGAGGAAAAATTAAAGGAGGTTGAGGGACACTATAGGTCAGCCCTCCAGGCTTTCTATAGCCCACCAGCACCTGTCCCTGAGGGTCCGCCTCTCCCCAAGTCTCCAGAGGGGGCCCTGGAGGGTCCGCCTCTCCCCAAGTCTCCAGAGGGGGCCCTGGAGGGTCCGCCTCTCCCCAAGTCTCCAGAGGGGGCCCTGGAGGGTCCGCCTCTCCCCAAGTCTCCAGAGGGGGCCCTGGAGGGTCCGCCTCTCCCCAAGTCTCCAGAGGGGGCCCTGGAGGGTCCGCCTCTCCCCAAGTCTCCAGAGGGGGCCCTGGAGGGTCCGCCTCTCCCCAAGTCTCCAGAGGGGGCCCTGGAGGGTCCGCCTCTCCCCAAGTCTCCAGAGGGGGCCCTGGAGGGTCCGCTTCTGCCCAAGTCTCACGAGGAGACCCAGGGGGGTTCGCCGCCAGCGAGCGCCGAGGAGACCCAGGGGGGTTCGCCGCCAGCGAGCGCCGAGGAGACCCAGGGGGGTTCGCCGCCAGCGAGCGCCGAGGAGACTCAGGGGGGTCCGCCGCAAGCGGGCGACGAAGGGGTCCAGGAGGAACCGCTTCTGCCCAAACCCCAAGAAGGGGTCTTGGAGGACCCACCCTCGATTTCAGCTCCAGTACCAGTTCCCTGCAGCTTTAAAGCCCAGCCCCCAGTGCTGGCTCCCCGCAGCTTTAAAGCAACACATCCAGTACTTGTTCCCCGCAGCTTTAAAGCAACGCTTCAAGTGCCGGCTCCCCGCAGCTTTAAAGCAACGCTTCAAGTGCCGGCTCCTCGCAGCCTTAAAGCAACGCTTCCAGTGCCTGCTCCTCGCAGCTTTAAAGGACTGTCTCCAGTGCCTGCTCCTCGCAGCTTTAAAGGACTGTCTCCAGTGCCTGCTCCTCGCAGCTTTAAAGGACTGTCTCCAGTGCCAGCTCCTCGCAGCTTTAAAGGACTGTCTCCAGTGCCAGCTCCTCGCAGCTTTAGCGCACTGTCTCCAGTGCCAGCTCCTCGTAGCTTTAGCGCACTGTCTCCAGTGCCAGCTCCTCGTAGCTTTAGCGCACTGTCTCCAGTGCCAGCTCCTCGTAGCTTTAGCGCACTGTCTCCAGTGCCAGCTCCTCGTAGCTTTAGCGCACTGTCTCCAGTGCCAGCTCCTCGTAGCTTTAGCGCACTGTCTCCAGTGCCAGCTCCTCGTAGCTTTAGCGCACTGTCTCCAGTGCCAGCTCCTCGTAGCTTTAGCGCACTGTCTCCAGTGCCAGCTCCTCGTAGCTTTAGCGCACTGTCTCCAGTGCCAGCTCCTCGTAGCTTTAGCGCACTGTCTCCAGTGCCAGCTCCTCGTAGCTTTAGCGCACTGTCTCCAGTGCCAGCTCCTCGTAGCTTTAGCGCACTGTCTCCAGTGCCAGCTCCTCGTAGCTTTAGCGCACTGTCTCCAGTGCCAGCTCCTCGTAGCTTTAGCGCACTGTCTCCAGTGCCAGCTCCTCGTAGCTTTAGCGCACTGTCTCCAGTGCCAGCTCCTCGTAGCTTTAGCGCACTGTCTCCAGTGCCAGCTCCTCGCAGCTTTAAAGCACTGTCTCCAGTGCCAGCTCCTCGCAGCTTTAAAGCACTGTCTCCAGTGCCAGCTCCTCGCAGCTTTAAAGCACTCCTGCCCGAAGCCTGTAGCCAGGCCCTGCCCGAAGCCTGTAGCCAGGCCCAGCCCGAAGCCTGTAGCCAGGCCCAGCCCGAAGCCTGTAGCCAGGCCCAGCCCGAAGCCTGTAGCCAGGCCCAGCCCGAAGCCTGTAGCCAGGCCCAGCCCGAAGCCTGTAGCCAGGCCCAGCCCGAAGCCTGTAGCCAGGCCCAACCCGAAGCCTGTAGCCAGGCGCCCCCTTTAGTCGCCTGTAGCCAGGCTCCCTTGTCTGTAGCAGCCTGTAGTCAGGCTCCCTTGTCTGTAGCAGCCTGTAGTCAGGCTCCCTTGTCTGTAGCAGCCTGTAGCCAGGTTCCTCCTGTAGTCTGTAGTCAGGCGCCGTCCCCAGTCTTTAGTCAGGCGCCAGGTTCTGCTCTTTCCCTCTCCAGGCGTCAAACACCGAGGGCGCTGGTCCGCCGACGGTCTCCGAGGGCGCTGGTCCGCCGACTGTCTCCGAGGGCGCTGGTCCGCCGACGGTCTCCGAGGGCGCTGGTCCGCCGACGGCCTCCTGAGGTCCTGTCTTGCCTGGGCCGTCCGCCGGGACGACCGCCGGACGTCCTGACCCACCGGGGTCACCCGCCACGACGCCCGCATCAGACTCTGCCTCTCCGGGGCCGTCCTCCGGGACGCCCGCCGGATCACCTGTCACGCCGGGGCCGTCCTCCGGGACGCCCGCCGGATCACCTGTCACGCCGGGGCCGTCCTCCGGGACGCCCGCCGGATCACCTGTCACGCCGGGGCCGTCCTCCGGGACGCCCGCCGGATCACCTGTCACGCCGGGACCGTCCGCCGGATCACCTGTCACGCCGGATCACCTGTCACGCCGGGGCCATCCTCGGGGACGCCCGCCAGATCACATGTCACGCCCGGGCCATCCTCGGGGACGCCCGCCAGATCACATGTCACGCCCGGGCCATCCTCCGGGACGCCCACCAGACTTTTCTTCCGAGAGACTTTTGTTGGTTTTGGTTCGCCCTGTCGGGTTGTTTGTTTTGATGGGACAGTTGTGGACTTCTTACACCTGCTCGCCCAGTTCTGGGTTGTTTTGTTTTGTTATTACTCTGTCCCTCCGTCCGGTAACCCCCTCCACCCACCCGGTTTAGTCTGTTTTTGTTTTTCAGATCAAGGGACGTCTGGAATCCGTCCTTGAGGAAGGGGCTCTGTAATGTTCTGGTTTCTGTTATTATTTTGGTTAGTTAGTTTTCCTGTCTTGGATTAGTTTGTATGTTACTTTGGTTCAGTATTTTGTCTAGTTCAGTTCTGTCCTGTTTCCTGCCACTTGTCCTGTCACTCTTTCAGCCACTTCTTCTCCTTCTGATTAGTTCCACCTGTTGTGTTTAATTAGCTCTCCCTCTCTCCTTTGTTCTCCTGCCTATTTATACCTGCCTCAGTTCTCTGCTCCCTGCCAGAACGTCACATATGTTTTGCTTCCCTGTTCGCCTGTCCTCTGGTAAGAGCTCTCCAGCATTATGTTTTTTGCCTGTCAATCTGTTTTCCTGATTCTTGTCTGATCATCTGTTTTTGAGTTTGCCAGTTTCCTGTTTTTGTTTTGGATCTGCTTGGATGACTGCTCAGTACCCGACTCTGGATAGTTTTTGTATACATGCCTGATTCACCATCTCCTTCAATAAATCCTGTTCATCTTACTTTTTGTGTCTGGCTGAATACCGGGTTCACATCCTCCTTAAATCATTACAGTTCCAAAGTATAATGGGAGGCAGATTTTTGTAGGTATCAGTCTAATCATCAGTTATCACAGGTGAAGGTGGGAGGGTATTGCACTCGGTGGTGTGTGTGTGCATATGTATGTGGGAGCTCAGCATCTGTCCTTGCCAGGGATGGACAGGGTTGGGGTAGTGGTTTTGATAGCTTGGTGGAAAAAACTGTTACTCAGTCTTAAAGTTCTCGATTTGATAAAGTGGTACCTCTTTCCCAAAGGAATTGGGGAGAACAGGGCATATCCAGGGTGTGTGTGAGGTCATTGCTGATATTTCTGGTCTTCTTGTTAAGTCAGTCAGTGTAGATATATTTGAGGGAGGGGAGTGTGTTCCCAATGATCCTCTCTGCCATCCTAACCTCCCACTGTAGGTCCTGCATGTCCCTGGCAGTTCAGCTTGTAAACCATACTGTGCAGCAGTAGATCAGGATGGACTTGATGGATGCTCTGTAGAAGTTAATCAGCAGGGGGCGAGAAAGTTGTGGCTGCTTCATCTTCTGGAGGAAATAGTCTGTGATGGGCCTTCTTCACCTGGTTCAAGGTGTGGATGGACCAGGTGAGGTCGGCTGAAATGTGTGTCTCAAGGAACTTTAAGCTCTCCCCCCTCTCAACCTCCTCTCCTTTAATGGAGAGGGTGGAGGGCACAGTCTTCTTGGATTTCCTAAAATCCATTGTAAGTTCCTTGGTTTTTGTTATGTTGAGGCCCAGGTTGTTCTGAGAGCACAGTCAGGTGTTTGACCTCCTCCCTGTAGGCTGACTCATCATTGTCTTTAATCAGCCCTACAATGGTGTTGTCATCAGCAAACTTCACAATGGTGTTTATGGGATGGACGGGGGAGCAGTCAAGGGTAAAGAGGGAGAAGTTAAGGGGGCTGAGGACGCACCCCTGCTGTGTTCCAATGATCAGGATTAGTGTGGATGAAGTGCGGTCTCACATCCTGATGTGCTTTTGGCCTGTTCCTGAGGAAGTGCTGTATCCATGCACACAGTGAATTGCCCAGCTTTGTGACTAATCTTTGGGGGATGACTGTTAAATGCTGAGCTAAAATCCACAAATGGCATCCCCACATAGATGTTACTCTGGTCCAGGGGTGTGAGTGGTGTGTGGCGCACCCTCATGACCATCTGTTGACCTGTTTGCTCGGTAAGCAAACTGGTATTGGTCAAGGTCAACTGGAATGGCGGACTTGATGCAGTGGAGGATGAGTCTCTCGAAACACTTAGTAATGATAGGAGTGAGAGCAATTGTGCATTAGTCATTGAGGCAGTTCCCTGTGTTCTTTTTGGGTAAAGGGATGATGATGGCTGATTTAAGGCATGTGGGAACCGTAGCCTGTTGGAGCGAGAGGTTGAAGATGGTTGTAAATACCTCTGCTAGCTGCTCTGCGCAGGCCTTTATTACCCGTCTTGTGACACCATCTGGGCCAGGTGCTTTCCTCACGTTGACTCTGCGCAGAGTGTCTCTGACCTGATTTGGCTACAGTTGTAGCAGGTTGTCATCCTCTGGTGGAGTAGGAACAGTGTTTTCCCTGCTGTGATGATCGAAGCAAGCAAAGAACTGGTTAAGTGTGTCCGGGAGGTTGCTGTCCGATGGTATCGTGGTTGCGGTGCTGTTATTGTAGTCAATCAGGGCCTACCACATACCTCTAGAGTTGTGGAAGTGGGCCTCGATGCACGTCTGGTAGGTGTGCTTGGCCTTCTTAATGCCCCCTGCAGATTTGTCCGAGTTTCTTTGTAGCTTAGCAGGTCCCTCGCTTTAAAGGTAATGTCCTGTGCCTTTAGCGCGGACTTCACTTCGCTGTTGAGGCACGATTTCTACTTAGGGAACTCTTTGAAGGTTTTCGTCTCTGTTACATTCTCATTGCAAAAATTTATGTAGTCCAATAATGCAGATGTATAACTGTCCAGGTCTGTCCTCTCCGCAAAGACCCCCCAGTCTGTGTTCTTAAAACAAATCCTGTAGGGCTGCGGAAATTTCTTCAGTCCAAACTTTAACTGTTCTTGTGACTGTTTTTTGTCGATTTATTAGTGGTCTGTATGCAGGAGTAAGGGAGACGGTCAGGTGATCGGAGAGACACAGATGAGGAAAAGGCCTGGCTTTATAAGCATTAGAGATGTTGCAGTAAATTTGGTCTTAACTGTTTTATTCCCTAGTGGGGAAGTTCACATATTTGTAATATTTAGGTAAAAGAGATTTCAGATTGGCGTGATTGAAATCTCCTGCAATTGTGATTACACTGTCTGGCTGTGCAGCTGAATGCTGGTTGATGGAGGGAAGTAGCATCTCCATGGCTACTTTAGCATTAGCATCAGCAAGCACATAGACACCAATTATTACCACTGAAAAAAGGGTCTGCACTGTAGCATTATAAATTCATTGTCTGGAGAGCAGTGAGTGTGTTTAAGAGTTGTGTTAGTGCACCATCTGTTGACAATGTAAACACAACGTCCTCCTCCTCTACTCTTACCAGAGTCTATTGTCCGGTCAGCTCTGAAAACAGCATGGCCCGCTAGCTCGATAGCCGCATACCGGGATGTTTTGATCCAGCCAGGACTCCATGACAATCAATACACAGTATTCCAGAGCGTGAGAGTTGATCCGCAGTCGTAGTTAATCCATTCTGCTGTTTAGCAACCGAGCGTTTGTAAGAAAGAGACCTGGCATCACCGATTTGTAAAGGGTAGCCTTTAGCTTAGCTGCTACTCCCCCTTTTTTGCCCTGCTTCTGCTTCCTGTGTCTACGGCGCCTACGCCATTTCAGCGGTGGGGGTAGGGGTGGTGATAAAGCTGCTGCATTCTGTGACTGGCAAATCTCCGGGAGAATAGTATCCTATAGATTTAGGTTATTTCGTGGGCAGAAGGCATATACCGCAACGGACAGCAATTCCAATCTGCTGTACTGAACACACAAGCAGAGATGAAATAAGTAGCAAAAAAAGTACAAAACTGACAAAAGTCAAGGTGTGCTGGGCTGCTGCGTTCACACGTGCCGCCATCTGAGTTTCATGGCCAGGTACACCTAGTCTGGCATTCTGTTAGCTGTGACATCATCCAGGGGAGGCAAATCATCCGCTATTACCATGTAATATAGAGAGGATTCCTGGATCAATGTGTGCTTCTGTGCTTTTTGTGTCTCTGCTCTGTCTTCTCTAACCCTCAGTTGGTCGAGGCAGATGACCGTTCACACTGAGCCTGGTTCTGCTGGAGGTTTTCCTCCCTGTTAAAGGGGAGTTTTCCTCTCCACTGTCACTTCATGTATGCTCAGTATGAGGGATTGTTGTAAAGCCATCGACAATGCACACAACTGTCCACTGTAGCTCTATGCTCTTTCGGAAGGGTGAATGCTGCTTGTCTCGATGCAATCTGCTGGGTTTCCTTAGATATGAATCTTTTTGACTTGAATGAATTTGACTTTGTAAAGTGCCTTGAGATGACATGTGTTGTGAATTGGCGCTATATAAATAAAATTTAATTGAACTGAAATGGAATGTCTCAGCAGGATCTTGAAAAACTAATCCATGCATTTATCTTTAGTCGGATCGATTACTGCAACGGTGTCTTCACAGGTCTGTCAAAAAAGTCAATCAGACAGCTGCAGTTGATCCAGAACGTGCCCACGTCCTCACTAAGACTAAGAAAGTAGAGCACATCACCCCTAGTTCTAGTCCTTACTCTGGCTCCCTGCATCTCAGAGAATAGACCTTATAATACTTCTATTAGTCTATAGATCTGCAATAGGCTGGCGACCTGTCCAGGGTGTACCCCGCCTCTCGCCCATTGACAGCTGGAGATAGGCACCAACACCCCTCGCGACCCCACATAGGATAGACGTGTTAGAAAATGGATGGATGGATGGATGGATAGTCTATAGATCACTGAATGTCACCAAAATACATAAACTTCAGACCACTCGAGTCTTCTGGCTCAAATCTCTGCATACCCAGAACCAGAACCAAACATGGAGAACCAGCATTTATTTCTTATGCTCCACTTATTTGGAACAATCTCTTAGAAGATTGAAAAAGTCCTGAAACCCTGAGTTTCTTTATATCAAGGTTAAAACCCCTATGGTTTAGGGTTGCCTTTGAATGTTAATGTTGAAGTTTGTGGTCCATCTTGCCTTTTAACTTGACCTGCTGCTACTATTCGATTGCAATGTACTTTCCTCTGTAATATTTTCTTTTCTTTGTTCTGATCATGAACAGCACTTTAAATTGTGTTGTTACTGAAATGCGCTTTATAAATAAACTTGCATTGCCTTGCGTAATTTGAAGATTATCTTTATAAAGATGATTTCCTCATTGTGTCATGAAAAAGAATGCAACATCCTGCAAGACTAAAAATGTGTCTGCATGTTGTATGCAACACCTTTTGCTGTTGTTTCACAACAGCAAAAGGTGTTGCCAAATTTTAGGCTCTACAACATAATCAGAGTGACCTTAGAATATCAGCAACTACTCCACAGTGTAACTTTATCCTAGCCTTAGCCCTGATAATGATGAAATCCTAATCTTTTAGTCTTCTTCATGGCTCATCAAGGTAAAATGATGTTGACTTTGAAGACTCTATTACACCAAGATGGCTCTCTGTGACAAATGATGCAGAAAATCTAATCTCATTGGCAATAAAAGTTTCCTTTTAGGCCTCTTCACTGCTGTTGAGTTTATGATTTGCTGGTTGATACAAATAGAAGTTGAATGCAAATTTGACCTTAAGATCGTCTGAAATTCATCTGAGCCAGATAGAAAATGGGGTAAATGATAAATAATAATCATAAATAGTAAACATGGTTAAGCATCAGGCGTCTAGTTGTTTTTCTGTTTTGCTTGATTGGGATTTACCTGGAGAGGCAGCCAGCACAGGGCAAATGCTAGTACTGAGGCCACCAGTAGAGAAAAGGTCTTTTTTCTTCTTTGGCTCCAACGTTGTTGACTGCTGGATGGCTCCCCAGGAACTGAATAGCGTTTTAGGCTAACAGTGATGGCACAGTAGGAGATGCTGACGGACAGCAGTGGGATCATGTAGGAGGTTATAAGAATGAAGCAGGAGTATAACAGCCGTAGATTGCCACTATCTGGCCAGAACTCCTCACACACCACCAAGTCTATCCCACTGGGACGAAGGTCCAGGTAGCGTGTGTAGAGAGACGGAGGTGCAGCCAGGACCAGAGACAAAAGCCAGACACCCAGAGTCACTGCCCCACAGCCCCAAACAGAAATTCTTTTCCGTACTGGGTGAGCTGGGACAAGGAAATAAGACAAAAATGCAAATAAACAGTAAGGAAAGCATTTGATGCCAATCATTTATAAAATTTTTAAAAGTACCTTTTTTCCACAATATGTTTAGTTTTAAAACCACTTAACATACAGACCTGGACAAAGTTGTTGGCAGCCCTGGTAAAGATGTGTTAAATGTGCTGTAATAAATTTTATCATTTAGTCCCGTATGATAATCTTACTGAATAATTTAGAAAAACCTAACCTTTAATTGGAGTTCAGGATCTAAATAGCCTTTTCTCAAACTCAAATCCTCGAGGGCTGATGTTCTGCAACTTTTAGATGTGTTATTATGCCATACAGACTTGATGGTTAAACTGCTTTACTAGCATGCAGTCAAGCTGTTCAGAGATCTACCAATAAATAAAAGTAACTGAAGCGATTTTAAATTTTTAACATTTCTTTGATAATTTGATCAGTGTTTGTAGTTACTTCTAATTAGTATACAATATGAAATAGAAACCCATCTCTTTTACTGATTGGTCATTATGGTAGATGAGCACCCATACCAATCTTGCCACTATAAACAATGAGCAAGATTTTACTGAAGGTAAACAATCGCCATAATTCACTGTTGGAGAACTGCTGCAAATAGTGGCATCAGGTCTCCATAACAACCAGTAAACAGTCTTTCCATGCTAATTGCCTAATTGGAATTCATGCAGAAAATAAGCTTTTTCATACCAAACATCACAAATGTAGATACGGATTTGCTAAAGCCAGAAGAGACTAAGATTTGGCTTTTTAGGAACAAACACTCTAGGTTAGTTTGGATTTGAACAAAAGGTGGTGGAGCATCTTTGATGCTGTAGGTCTATTCCTTCCTAAATTGAATTACAAAGTCCATTCATTTTAAGACTTTTTGTATACCTTTAGTAGAGAACAAACAAATTTGTTGTTAATATAAGATTTCAATATTATTTTATTAGATCAGATTAGTTATTGATTTGAATGTGTTCATCTGAATGTAATACTATTCAGGATGTTTGTTTTCTAAAGAGATTACATTTATTGAGTATATGCAATAGATGAACATTCTTGCAACTTCATGTTAAGTTATTTACCTACAACAACGTAGCGATCAACAGCAATGGCAGTGAGTGAAAGCACTGAGGCAAACACTGTGGCACACTGCAGCAAGGGAACCAAGTGGCAGAGCGGTTGTCCAAAAACCCAACCATGGCTGTCGAAGGCATAAGACACAGTCAGTGGGACACAACTTAAACACATCAGTAGGTCGCCGGCCGCCAAATTACCAATGAAGAAGTTGGTGGCATTATGGAGTTTCTTGTCTGCCAAAATGCAAGCCAGTAAGAATGAATTTCCAACACCTGCAACAACCACAACAAGGCAGTAGAGGGGCAAAAATAGAGGTTTGAATCGTTGAAGAAGCTCCATCCCAACAAACATGTCCAGTGGGTCACTGTGATTGAGTCCTTGTCCTTTGTTGCCTTCTGGCCCTCCTGTTGCATGAGTAGCGTTACCAGGCATACCAAAATCCTTATCCATAAAGATGTCCATTTTCATGCAGGTAAACCTAAAAAAAAGGTAAGAATGAATGATTAAGCACTCAGATTTGAAGTATGTAATTACTCATCATCAAGGGCTTTTAATACCCCAACTTTAAGTAACTGTATATAATATAATATAAAACAGAATTAGTCACTATGACTATGTATTATAATGGCATTTTCCGAAGTATATAATAATAATAATAATAATAATAATGATGCATTTTATTTGAAAAGCGTCTTTCATAACACTCAAGAACACTATATAAATTTAAAACCAAACTGCAATACAACAACAAAGCGTCAATAATCTAAAAAAACGCAACGAAATAAAACATTTGTAGAGAGTAGGCAGCTCTAAAAATGTACGTTTTGCGGCGACTTTTAAAATGGGTGAGGGAGTCAACATTGCAGATGTCAGGAGGCAGCTGATTCCAGAGCTGGGGGGCAGAATAGGAAAAAGAGACAAACGGAAGACCTTAGAGAGTGAGAGGAGGTGTGAATATGGAGAATTTCAGACAAATAAGGAGGGCAAGGTTATGGATGGCCTTCAAAGTAAGGAGGAGTGACTTAAATTGGATCCTGAATTAGATGAGAAGCCAGCATAGTTGTTGTAGAACAGGAGTAATGTATTGGAAAGAGGAGGTCATGGTGATGGTATGGGCAGTAGAATTCTGAACCAACTGAAGTTTATGGAGGGTTTTCTGTGGGAGAGAGTTACAATAGTCAAGACGGGAGGTGACTAGGCTATGAATAAGGAAAGAGGTGGAGCAGGGACTGATGGAAGGACAGAGGCGGTTTATCGAGTGAAGGTGAAAATAAGCAGAGTGAATAATGTTATTAATGTGGGACTGAAAGGAAAGGGTGCTATAAAAGATGACACTGAGACTTTTTAGCTGGAGAGAAGGGGAGACTGAGGAACTGTCAATAGTTAAAGAAAAGTTATTGGCTTTAGAGAACGTTGAATTGGTACCAATTTGAAGAATTTCAGGATAGATAAAGCTGGGTGTCATTGGCACAGCAGTGAAAATTAGGGGAGGAGATCAATAATAAAAAGGACAGAGCCCTGGGGGACACCAGAAGTAACAGGAGTGTAAGTGGAATGATAGGCTTTCAATTGAATGAACTGAGAGCGGCCAGTTAGGTATGAACAGAACCAGGAGAGGGGTGTACCTGTAATGCCAATAGAAGAAAGTCTCTGAAGTAGGAGGGGGTGTAAAGTGGTATCAAACGCTGCACTCAGACCAAGAAGTATCAAGAGGGAGTGAAGATTGGAGTCAACGGCCAAGAGAAGATAGTTGGTGATTTTAATTAAGGCTGTTTAGTGCTATGGTGGGGGCAAAAGCCAGACTGGAACTGCTCATATAATTTATAGGTGGTAAGATGTGAAATTGAGAGGAAAAATTTTTTTCGAGGATTTTTTGAGGATAAATGGAAGGTTCGATATGGGGCGAAGGTTACTGAAATTATTAGGGTCAGAGCCCGGTTTCTTTAAAACTGGAGCAATGACTGCAACTTTTAATGCAGTGTGAACAGTTCCAGTTATCAGGGAGGGGTGAATAATAGTTGTAATGTGAGGGAGCAGAGAGCAAAGGCAGGATTTAACAAGGGCAGTGGGAAGAGGATCAAGGAGACATGTTGAGGATTTAGACCTGGATATATTTGAAATGAAGGCCATGGCTGGAAGGGCAAAACAGGAGAACGGATGATTATAAGAGATGGGAGGGGGCTCAAAAGAGAGGGTGGGAAGAACAGCAGAGCTGAGGTTCTGATGAGTATTAAGAATTTTGTCATTAAAATACGAGAGAAAAGAGATGCAAGTGTCGTTAGAATACAGATGAGGAGAAAGTGAATTTGAAGGTCCGCTTATCTTATTAAGTAGTGAGAAGAGGATCCTAGAGTTTCCAAAGTTATTTATTAGGTTAGAGTACTAGTTGGAATTGACTATTTTGATCTATTCTCTGTAAAGATGGAGATGGGTTCTGTACATGTTGATGTGAACTGGTGCTCTAGCTGATGTCCTTTTACCTTGAGGATCCAAAGTTAAGGGGAAACCAGGGTGCAGAATGGGAGAAGGTGACAGAGTGAGATTTAATGGGGGCAAGGGAATCAAAAAGTCTTTTGTAAGAGGATGAATTGTTTGTCCAAGTCAATATTGAAGTCGTCCAGCAGGATAACATTTGTATAACAAGTATAACAAGACGAGAGCGGAGGGAGGAGCAGTCAGAAAGAAAGTCCTTGTGTGGCTTGGGGGAAAGGTAGACAGTTGCAATGACAATGATTGCGAGAACTCCCCCATGAATGGAAGCCCGTGGCCATGAGATGAAAACATAGCCATGTGGAGTAGCTTCGTTAAGCGTGCTGAAGTCATTTGGTGTTTGTCAAGTTTCCGTGAGACATAAAAAATCCATGTTGCAATCAGTGATGAAATCCTGAATGAGATGTCCTTTACCGGAGAGAGAGCGGATGCTCAAAAGGCCAAACTTTACTAGGAAGCTGATATGAGGAGCGCTAGCCACCTTGGCTAAGTTGGCCAGCACCATGCAGTCAACTCTCCGGCCAGAGTTATGGTTAGGTCAACGAGAAGTGGACCAGATGGAGTTTATGGATGAGGATTTATTGACGTGGTGGTTGCAGCGGAATATATATTGACTGACATCCGGATGAAGCAGTGGAGGGGCTGTGAGAGTCTGGGTGTAATGAAGCCAAAGGAGTTCGGCAGCAGAGTATTGCAGAAGGCCAAATTCAGGCTCACAAAGACAGAACAGTAGAACCCAGGTATATAGAGAGCAGGGTATCAGACGAGCAGGAGAGAAAGATAAAAAATATGGCAGATAGCCAGTAAAAAAATATAAAATAATGCAGTAGTTAGGCAGTAAGTTGACAGCAAAGAGCGATGAGCAGTGGCAGCAACTCGCAGTAGCTCTCAGCTGTGATGCTGCTGTCAGTGCAGGAAGTCAGGAGGTGGGACAAGGGATGTGAACAACGAGATTGACTTTTATGGTTCAGTTCATGATCACACATGAATATTGCATAAAGCTCCTGCAACCAACATTCCCATAGCCCAACAGTACATGTATGTCTTGCTCTCGGAGGAGATCACAGGGATGGTTTACATTTCTGCTCAGTGCTTTGCTAGGCCCCGAGTACAAATTTTATTGGAGACCACTTGTGTTGTAACGGAAACTTGTCAGAAGGTGAGAGACAACAGGGCAGCATGGGGTACATCATGCTCTGTACCTTGGCTGAGAAAGACTAAACAGAGTGCAAATGGGAGAATGGATCCAATGAAAGGAATCTGATGACCGCACTCATACAATACCGTAAGTTTCCTGTATGAGAGATACCATACCAGAGTTCGAACAGCAAATGGCAGCTGCAACTCTCAAGCCATTCAGGTGTAATTTGCAATCACCAAACTGTAACTCATATTTCACCTGGTTCAGCTGTGGAAAGGACATTATGCCATTTACTTTCTTACATCATAAAAATGATCAAGTTTGATCATTTTCATGGGCTGATCCAAGGATCTCACCTAAACACTTTTTATTGAAAGGAGCTTTGTGTGCAAAGGCCAGGAACTTCACTTAAGTGTCAAAGGTGGTGCAGGCGCTAGTCCTAGGTGTGGTTGTGACATACGATGAAGGAGCACAGCGGGGACAAAGCTTATTTCAATTAACATGGGATGAAGTGAGGAATGCTCTTTAGAGGTTTGTGGGTGGCTTTGAAAAAAGCCGTTTTAATTTAGCCCATAAAAGGACTGTTAAATCATTCATCAATCGTCCAGAACTGGTCCTGGCCAGCCGCTGCCCCTGCCCCGCTTGGTGCTCTGTCTGCCTAGCCTCTTGCCGTGATCTCCTGCTGTCCTCATCTTTGTCATAGGGGTAATCACCTGAAACCAACACCACACATTTCAGGTGGAAATGTCGCTGGAACCGCGTTCGGTAGGAATGCACCATTATGGTGCTCAGTATTGCCTGTTTTTGTTACTGGACTACATTGTCTTGTGTGGCTACTGTTGCCTGCCAAGGGACTGGAGAGGGAATTAGCTTTGACCACAGAATGCCCTTTTTAAATTGTGTTCATTAATATGCACTGTCCATTTTACAAATAAATACATACAAATACTACTGTATTATATAATACTGTATTATATGTCTTATTACTAAATGTAAAATAAAATATAGCTATGATAAGTAAGACTGCCATGATGAATCTCATCATCAAAATGTTCTATGTTGCCACGAAAAACTGTAAATCATTACCTGGCAGGTCTTTTTATATATATCTAAAAAAAATTATGATTGAGGGTAAATTCACATATCTATCTATCTATCTATCTATCTATCTATCTATCTATCTATCTATCTATCTATCTATCTATCTATCTATCTATCTATCTATCTATCTATCTATCTATCTATCTATCTATCTATCTATCTATCTATCTATCTATCTATCTATCTATATCTATCTATCTATCGTGCATACCAGCAGAAAAATAATATGAAAAGTGTAATGTTGTGATTAGGTAGTTTTGTAAGAAGGAATGAAGATTAGTTCAGTCCTTTTTAATATAATCCAGAATAATAACAATCCTTATCAGCATCAGTTGTGCCACGACAGAGACCATCTCTTTCGAGTCATCACATTCAATTTAGAGCTCAACAATGAGAAGAGACGTGCTCAGAAATCTCAATCTCACAAACCTGCTTTCAAGAGCATTTGGTAGGAGATTGAGGAGTAATGAAAGATAAGTGTGTTACTATTCAATGACAATTCTAATCTAATATCATTAACAATAAACTTGGATTTGGAACTCACTTGTTTTTCCAGTTCTTAATCAACATCCAGTATTCTAATATTATTTGTGATTACATTACATGTTCCTCATTGTCATTATTTTGGCTCTATGTTTGATGGCATTTTCTCTATGACTTGTAAAGTCCATTCTCATGAGGCACATGGCTGAGGTGGATGCTTCCAATCTTCATGTGGCCTTTATGTTTTGCCAGTTAATAAAAGAGCAAACAGCTGCAGTGGCCACAGAGTAAATAGTCGTCTGTACTTAAAATGATTTTCAGATGCCTGTGAAGCCTTTTCATTAATGTCAACTGCTCCCTGAATTCAAAACAAAACTGTGACCTTTACCCATACATCAGTGTTTCCAATATGTTAAGTTTGTCATTAAAACTCAATTGAGCATTTTTTTCCCTCTTATTCTTCCACATTCAGATGTTTGGAGTAAATGCACAGTTAAATAAGCAACTTTACTTTCACATTTAGAGGCATGAATTAAAGATCACTTGCAACACCAAACCCTTCACACAAGCTGAAACAGAATGTTAATCTTCTGAATGCAGATTGATACTGTCACTAAACAGATTATCCATGGACAAAATTGGTTTGCAGTGGAGAGAGGATGCTTGAATGTAGATAGGATGTGTATGTGACTATTGGTACAGAGCCTTGCAAAACTATTCATACTTTCTCAATCTTTTCACATTCTGTTACATTACCACCACAAACTTCAGGTTCCAAAACTTTATGTAAGGAAGAGAATTAACACATCACTTCACCCCCACACAAAATGGTGGCAGCATCATGTTGTGAGGATCTGTTTTTTTTTTTTTCAACAAGAACAGCAAAGCTGCTAAGAGTTAAAAGGAAGCTGAATGTAGCTAAATACAGGGCAATCCTGGAAAAAAAAATGCTAAAGGCTACAAAAGTAGAACAAAAACTCCAGAAGCTGCAAGGGAATGGTTTAGATCAAAGCATCAAAGCAGTTGTTTTGCAAAGAAGAATGGGCAAAACATTAGTCTCTATAAAATGCAAAGGTGTAAAGATATGCCACAAAATACTTCCCTCTGTAACTGTTGCAATAGTTGTTGCTAAGGAGCTTTCATTTAGGGGGGCTGAATAGAAATGGACACCACATTTTTCAATTTCAAATGCATTGAAATTTGTGGGTGTAGCATTACAAAATGTAGAAAACTTAAAGGGGCATGAATACTTTTGTGCAGGACACACTTATGCAAAAAATGCGTCAAAGTAACATGCGTTACTTTGACGCATTCTCCCTCCTATCTTCCTGTGCATATTGTGTCTCTGGCTGGTGTATTTCATTCGAAAATCAATTGAAACAATTCCCCTTTTTTCTCCAAACATAAAAATACAAATAAAAAAATCACTGTCCGGTTCTCTGATTATGTGGGTTGCATCTCTAAGTATCTATATTACGTAACTATTTCCAGTTTTACTGTTTTCTGAGGAAACTGTGAACAAAGTCTGCCTGTCTTACACTCGGAGCATCCAGGGCAACCAGGGCACTGCTTTTATGTACAACAAAGTGTCGGCCTCCCTCTGTGTTTTAAATGAGGGAACAACCAGAGGAGCACAACATGTTTTTGTTTCATGTTGTTTTCTTTGGAAACATTCAACAACACTGTACCAAATATTCATTAGTCATAAATTTAGCCTTTAATGAATGAGTGTGACCAAATACAGGGGAATAATCTTGCTTGCCCTTGAAAGTGGGAGCGGTTTTCCTGATCAGATTGTTCTGGTGGAAGTTGGTGGAAGTTGCTGTTGATTGCAGTTCTGCTACATAACGTGTGACTGAATAATTCTTCAGCGACACATTGAAGCTCACATGTTCAAAGCACTATAAGGGTAAGTCAAATCAGTATAAAATGAACCATCCCTTTGATATTTACTTTACATCTCTAGAGACCTTTTGTTTCTGCTAACTTTAGGTATTGTGTTATTCAAACCACATAAACTCTTAGTTTGGCTGAAAAACATAATCTTTCTCAAAACAATAAGCTAGCCTCTGGCAGTCCACGCTCTTATTATATAATTTGTTTTTTTCCCAGTAGACTGATTATATGTGTGACAAGCATTGAATGTACAAAACAGTACTGAGAAGGTGGCATGTTTTTTAAACATGAAATGTTTTGGTCAATGTTAAATTTCCTTTTCTCCCAAATGTGAGGAATCTCCATCGACAGTTTTACTTGTATAACGGTTGTATGTTAGTTTAAACTTGAATGAGATCTACAATATGTACAAGGCTTTTTTTATTGCAACACATTGTGTAAAACTCCCTTGTCATTGTGATCAAGTTCTGCAGCTTTACAAATTGTTTAAGCTTAGACCAGCACTAACTTGTTAGTAACCATTACTTTCTCAGAGTCGCTCTCCACCCAAGAGCCGGCCGGGACTGGTAGCAGACCCAAGTGTGCCTTCGATTACTAATTTGTCTGGAATCCACAACAGGAGTGTTTGCGCTGATGATCCCATCTGATCTCTCAACATCTACTCTATCTGACAGCTTGGAAGGAACCCACCCTTGCCTAGTAACGCTGTTGCCATGGCCTTTGTGGAAATAAACCAGACCCTACAGCTAATTTGCGAGCCGTGATGTGAATTGAGCACTCTCAAAATGCAAAACAGGAAGGATGTCTCCTGTGGATGTTCTCTCATCCTGTTTAGCCTGCTCTCTTATTTCCACATAATATTTCACATTTACTTTTTTTACTCTCTGTGACTACACTGACATTTCTCTGGTTTGAGCACTTTGTATGAATTTTGTCCATCTTCCTGAGTGTGCCGAGGCATTCAAATGGAGCTGGAGGCACAAGTCGGATAAAAGTGAAACATAAAAGGGCAAAGGTGAATCTGTGCCCTTTTGGAGAGGTGATTTATTGGTGTCTCTTATTGTCTAAACTGGGAATGTCAGATAAACAATGAATGATGTCCATTTAAATTTGAACTAATGTAAACTAGATACAGACACTATGTTCTAAATTCAGAAATGACTTAAATTTCCCTCTGCAGCGCCTCTATTTCTTCAAGGCTGCAGGGCAAATGATCACCATCTGGCTAAATGTTATTTTAACCTGCTGACCATTTCATTACTGGAGGTCAAAAGCATTGGCTTACTTAAAAAAGGTTAGGTTCACTCAAGAACAAATCAATAGCTTTTCCTTCGCTAAAAAGTTGTAGCAGCAGGGGAGATGTTATGCAAAAGCATCAAAACAGAAAGCATTTTCCATCCTTACTTTTGCAAGATCAATGCATGAGGATCTGATTATCACTGTCTTGTTTTTGTATTGTTTACTAAGAGTAGTTGTTTTGGGAGTATAATTGTTTTCCATTCAAATTTTCGTATTGCATGACTAAAAAGGTAACCAACAAAAATGGAAGGACTATGCTTTCAAAATCGCTTTCTTTTTCTATAGATTTTTTTTTTTTTTACAAAAATAGATTTAAATGAAAGCTGCTGTTTTGTTCCATGTTTATTTTGCATGTTTTAATGAAAACATCCTACAAAATAACTTTAGATAACATCTATATTTTGCTGTACGATAATACAATGAAGTATCGTAACCTATTTTAAAAGTGTCTCCAAAAAATTATGAACACATGTCTATATGGGTAAACAATATGGCAAACCACCAAAGCACAAGTGCGCTGCATATTTTTCCAACCCTGTAAGCTGAAATGCTTCAGTTCGCTGTAAGGCTCCCTTGAAATGTCATCAAGTCCTGCAGTGCCAGAACACATTCAACGATGACAAACGCTGCTAATCAGCATTCATCTTAAATTGGGCCAAATTGCAGAGCTTTTTATAGTGGTAATTAAGTCCTTTAACAACTTAAGTTCTGTGATTCATTTTTTCCTACTACTTTACATTAATGAGAACATATTAAAACAATATGTGGTGTGATATAGGAATTAATTTTTAGATGGTATTTGTAACCTATGTATTTAAAATAAACTCCAAACTATGATTGCGTCTTCTTAGTTGATTGTTTGGGTATATATGTATAAAATGCCAGTGCCTGCAGTATGTCATCAAAAAAGAAAAGGAAAAAAAACAATGAGAGAAAAAAAATCTTACCTCAGCAAATTAGATCAAATTCCTTCTGTGGCTCTTCAGTTCAGCTAAATAACTCACTTTATTTTTCTTTTTATCTTCCTCCTGATAAATCTTAAATTTGATAGCAAAATGCTTCCTTTCCGCAGGCTAAAAAAGCCTGTTTGTGATGCGGAGGGTCTGGCAAGAAGATGGTGTTTCTCACTTAGCGCTGAGTGAGAGTGACAGGGGAAAAGGGGAGAGAGAAGGGACCAACGTTACATCTCTCCCTTCCAGTCCTATACAAAATGCGCCCCCTCCCACATTTGTTCCTGTGTAGTGTCTACATTTCCACACATTCACACGTCACATACATACACACACATACATAAATACATACACACACACACACTCTCACACATGTACACACAAAAGCACAAATAACCGGCTATTATTTGACCTCGGCTGGAAGAACGCCTGGTTTTTCTGTTGTATTTAAAAGCCTTGATTGCCTTGCTGAGATATCCCCTACCTGTGGAGGATCAAGAAGGGGGTAGAAAAGTGAGCAACCATGTGAAAAATGAAAAGAATTGCTCTGTATGTTCTCAGGTACACAAAAAGGACTGTCTACTTATTGCAGCAGAGAAAGCAAAAAGAAATGTTGAACCATGCAGATTAGTACACTTTGTTTGCAGTAGATAATTTGAACACATGCATTAGATATTTGCCACATTATTGTCAATAAATGACATTAACACTTGCAAATGAGGCTTTGTCTTAATGCTGTCACCACATGACCAATTTCTGTTTGTTCTGTCCATTGATATGGAGCCCACTCATAGATTTCCTGCAGGGTATCTATGAGTATATAAATAACACCACCAGCAAATAACATTGGAACTGCTTTCCTCTCACTGCCAATTCCCTCTTCCCCCTCTCCAGTAAAAAGCTGCACCCTTTCAGCAATACTCAGTTTGTGAAGAGAATGTGACACTCTTCAGCAAAAAAAATCTTCACCACAACATTTTTTTAGACAATGTTTCACCACTGCAATTTTAAGGGACCAATCCAGTACAAGAACGAAGCCCTCAGTGTAGCGATTTATCCTGGCAAAAAAAAAAAGAACTCCCCCCAAAAAACAAACAAACAAACAACCAACAAAAAAGCACAAGGGCTCTGAGCAAAGAGGCAGAGTAAAATGAAACAAATAGATATGGATTGGTGTAAATCAGAGGACGACTTTACAGCCGAAAGAAAACCCAAGGTTTGAGTGGTTTGTGTCACTGTAAAAAAAAAAAAATCTAAAGTAAAGGGGACTTTTTTTCAGCCGTGGGTTTTGCATGTGAATATTAACGATGAACACATAATCAGAGGAACATAAACACAGGGTTTGGCTGCGTGAAAAGCAATCATTGAATCTTTTATTCTTAAATAAACTGCAATTTTGCCTGTGCACGCCACTAAAACAAAATTTCACATTTATGGTCATGCAGGTTTTTTTTTTTATTAGGAGGTAAATTGGTTCTCAGACTAAGAATTAGATATGAGTTTGTCCTCTGCAGATATAAGAGAAAAGCTTTTAGTGGTTCACTCTCCGATGTATGGGCTAGCATTTATTTATCCAATTGTTACAGCTGTCTGTCCAGCTGATTGCCAGTGGTGTGCTGACTTGTATTGCAAACAATTATAGAAGTTCTCCTAAATCTCCTAAACTCTGAATTCTTGTAAGTGAAGAACTCATGGACTTCATCTGAAAAGTAAAAATTCTAGAGAAAACCCCCTCACTGAATTGGAAACTTAAATAATCAATAATAAATTTAATATTAAATCACACTACGATATCTAAAAGGTTAACCACCTAAAATGGTTAGAATCGACTTTTTATTAAAAGTTAGATTTTTATTAAAGCCTCTTGGGAGTTGTAATAAATATGTTGTACGGCATAATTCTAGCTAACACTGACTTAAGAGGGAAAGGATTTGGAGGCAAAGAAGAGAGTAGAAATACAAAGTGCCAGAACAAGCCTTTATTAACCAGCTTCCTACACAGGACTGTCATGATGGAACAAGAAAAGATGTGGGTCAAATGCAGTCTATTTCTCAAACCCCCAATCGGTCAGGGCAGATGGCCGTTCACACTGAGTCTGGTTCTGCTGTAGATTTCTTCCTGTTAAAGGGGAGTTTTCCTCTCCACTGTCTCTATGTGCAATCTCGGTATGAGGGATTGCTGCAAAGCCATCGACAATGCAGATGACTGCCCGCTGTGGCTCCACGCTCTTTCAGGAGGAGTGAATGCTGCTTGTCAAAGACTCGATGGAATCTACTGGGTTTCCTTAGATACGAAACATTTTTATCAATCTGTCCGGAGAATTAGATTGAAGTGCCTTGAAATGACATATGTTGTGAACTGGCGCTATATAAATAAAATTTAATTGAATTAACTTAAATGTGATTCAGTTTTACAGTATACAACGCTTTTTTGACTTTTGATGGTTCATAATTAAACTTTGCTAACATACTAAATTTATCAAAGTGTACAAACCAAAACATTTATTGCAACTGCATCGAACCATTGCGATTGTGCTCGGTTATGATTGGCTGGTCAAGGCTTCTAGCTGCATGCCACTACTAAAACACTGTCTCTCTCTGGGAGTCAGAGCTTGAGAGGATGGAGTCATCCCAACCACTGATCAAGTGGATGACTTGCCATACTAAAAGTGTTATGTCACATTAAAAAGTCAGTGATAAAAATAACCACATAAAAGTATAAACATATTGGGCCTGATATAGAGTAAGAAGACATTTTTAGCTTTTAAAAAAACAATTAGAAATTCATTTTAGCTTTGGCATCTCTTCAACATGGTCTGCTCACAGAACCATTCGCCTGGATAACGTATATAATTCTGTTCAAATATCTGTTCAGAACTGTTTCAGATGGAAAACACTACATATCGTTATCACTTCAACTTATAACGACAACAGAGCCCCGTGTGACGTTGCTTTAAATTCATTACCTTCATTCTCCAGTCCAAACATATGCACGTCAGTTTAAGTGAGGTTAATTGAAAGTGTGATTTTGAACGTGAGACCTTAATCTCATTTAAAATTAGCTGGGATGGATAACTCTAACAAGATAGAGCAGATACAGACAAGGACAAAACTATTGGTACCGCTCTGTTAATCAAAGAAAAACCCACAATGGTCACTGAAATAACTTGAAACCTACAAAAGTAATAATAAATAAAAATTTACCGAGAATTAATAAATGAAAATCATATATTGCTGTTGAACTATGGCTCAACAGAATCATCAAAAAAATTATTTGAACATAGGGACATGTTAAACTGAGGGGTGTCCTCTAATTAGCATAATGGATGTCCTCAAACTTGTAATCAATCAGTATGCTTATTTAAAGGCTGACAGGTAGTCACTGTGCTGTTTGGTGACATGATGTGTACCACATGGATCACAGGAAGAGGAGAAAGGTGTCTCACAAGATTAGATTAGAATTATAAACAAGTATGTTAAGAGGTAAAGGCTTTAAAGACTGTAGCCAACCTCCCTGGACGTGGCCGCAGGAGGAAAATGGATGGCAAATTGAAGAGAAAGATCATACAAATGGTAGAGCCCCAAACAAACGCTAAATAAGTTAAAGGTGAACTCCAAAGTCATGGTACATCAGTGTAGGATTGCACCATCTGTCACTGTTTGACTGGGGACTTTATGGGGGACACCACTGTTGAAAGCAAATCATAAAAAGCAAGATTGGAATTGGTCACAAAGCATTTTGACCAGCTACAAAGCTTCTGGGAGAATGTCTATTGGAAAGATGAGACAAAACTGTGAGCTTTTTGGCCAGGAACATCATCTCCATGTTCACAGGTGCAAAAATAGAGTATACCTAGAAAAGAACACTGTTTGCTTAGCTGCATCTGGCACAGGGTGTCCAGAATCTGTGCAGGGTTCAATGAAATTGCAAGACCATCTTCTGGAGAGAAATGGGCTGCCTAGTGTCAGAAGGCTTAGTGTCAGTTGTAGGTCACGGGTCTTCCAAGAGGATAATGACCCACAGCATGCATTTAGAACCACCCAAGAATAGTCAAGACAAAATATTGAACTATTCTGAAGTGGCCTCCAATATTAAAAACGTATTTTTTGCGAGACTAGCAACAGTGTGATATTATCAACATGATACCAAAAGGTGGAACTGAATTTACTAAATAGTTTATGTTTTACTCAAAACAAACTTCCAAAATAGATGAAATAGCAACAACAGCTCTTTTGTTGCTTCTCTGCAAGTAGAAGGTATGCCGGCGTTGGCAGCTTTGCAAATGTCAGACATACAAAACAAAACAATGTATGAGCAACATCCTGCTGATGCCATCTTTATAACTGAATTCCCTCTGCACTACAGGCTTTCTAAATGTCTGTAGCAGGTGGTGATCTAAAAATATCTTTAACATAGAAGGTCCAATGTGTGCAAAATAATCCAGTGTGTCCTCATGCTGCTTGCTCTTTTCTCCTGCCTGTTCAATCATCACGACGCAACAATGTCAACTGCTGGACCGTCAGATAAAGATGTGCCAAAGCAAGGTCAATGGCAACCACAGTCACTAATATAACTTGTACCTTAGCATTTTCATGTGGGTGATCATCCTTGCTTTTCAAGATTTAATATACTGTAGGTTTAAAGAATTGTCCAAATAGTATGTGATGGCCAACACTGATGATTCAGGTATATGAGTGATGCCTTTTAGATTATGTATCAGTGATGTTAACAGCAAACAGGATTAAACAGGCGCAACTGGACGTTTGCTCAGTTTTTCTATCCAGGAGTCTTTGTCAGTTTTGGTGGCTCACATTTGAATGAGCAGTGTTGTCCAGGGGTGTTATTTGTCTACTCAAGAGGTAGAAAATACAGGATTTATTTTTTGTCTGCACCATCAACACCAAGTCAAATTCCTTGTAAGTGCAAACCTACTTGGCAATAAACTTGATTCTGATTCTGATTCTGATCTGTTCTTCAACCACTCTTGTGGGAGACATGAAAAATAAAAAGCTACCAACAGCAGGCCCAGGAACTAATACCACAGCTACTGCTGCTGTGGAGCTAGCTACAGCTACAACTATTCATCACCAGGCCCAGGTTTGCAATAACAATTCGACCATTTGGTTTCCTCTTTCACTGGTGAGTTTTTAAAGGTGCCACCTAAAAGAAATGTTGTCACAGATGAGGAGATAAAGAAGTCACTTTATGTCAGAAGAAATGGCAACAATATCAAAACAGCAAAAAGTGATTGTGGGTGTTTGTGTTAACTTTACGTTCCAGGATCCTGCTATCTTTAATTATTCTCCCTCAGCCAGAGCTAGCCTTAATTAGTAAATACCACTCACCTGTGTTGTAGGTAATTTCCATTTATTCCCAGTTGTATTTAAGTTTCGGGTTTTTGTTCCTTCCTTGTCATGTCGTCTGTTTTCCGTCCTAGTTCTTAAGTTTGCTGTGATTCAGAGTTGGCTCCATTAAAATATTATTGTCTCCTATATGTGCCTGCTGATGTCTTGCTGCTGCTTTGGTCATTCACCACAAACCATGACACTGCTATGCTGAAGGAATATGTCAGTTATGCCTGATTATAAATAACAATGTCAAAATTTATATTTCATGAATCTACAGAAAAGCCACCTAAAGTAAAATTTGCATTTCAGTTTTGAAGGATATATATTTCATTTCATTATCTTTTGTTTTTATATATATATTGATGCTTATTCTGTTGTTGTTGATGCTTTTGTTATGTAAGTTCTTTGTAAATGTATTGCTTTAAGTAAAGGGGGCAAATAACAAGATTATGTTAAAGCAATGTTCAAGTTATTTAGGCACATAGTTTAGCAAAAAAAAAAAAATTCACCTAGAATCCACCAACATGGATTTATAACCAAAATGAAAGGCTGCACAATCTTACTCAGCTTTCTATATATTTCAATACTTGCCTCAATTGATTAAATTCATATGCATCTAAATTTAATAAATTTCACAATAATCCACTTTAGTCACTTTTACAAGTTTTACTTACCATTACTAAAGCTTGTAATGTATCTGCTTCCATTCTCTCTCTGCTCATAATGTTAGAGCACTGCATTTGTGTCCTGGAGGTTCTGGGTTAAACTCCCACAAACTGCCACTCTGGGTCCCTGAGCAAGACCCTTAACCCAAGATTGCTCCCTGGGTGCCCCACAGTGGCAGCCCACTGCTCCCCAAGGGGATGGGTTAAATCCAGAGAACAAATTTCATTGTATGTCATCCTAAAACTGCATTTTGTATTCAAGTTAAATATTAAAGGTGTGATTGAAATTTCATGAGGACAAAAAATAAGTATAAAAATAAATACAAATATCAAGTATTTTTGGATGCAAAAAGTCTTGCACATTACAGGCTTTTTGCTTGTATTGTCAAAATCACTGCACCATAGTTTGGTGGACGTTGTTAACTTTAGATTAATTTCCAGATGAGAATATATAAATAAAACAATTATTTTCTCTCTTAGAAAAGTCATACACCAAAACACAACAATGACACAGGTTTATCTGTAAACTAAAATGCAGAAACGTTTGCCATGTCAGATATTATTTGGCGTGTGTGTGTGTGTGTGTGTGTGTGTGTGTGTGTGTGTGTGTGGGGGGGGGGGTATTGCTTTTCTTGATAACTTTTTTGAACATCCTCTAAAATTAAAATTTTCTCCTATCTGGCCCTTGGTGGGTGTTTTAACCCCTGTCACAAAGACAGGAAAATGGACTGTGAAAAACATATAGGCTCCTCACTGTGGAATAATAACAGTCATACATCACACTATGGTCAAATGACTTCCCTTTACAGGTGAGCAAACCTTCCTTCCCCCCCAAACGACTCTAGATTCCCATGTCAGTAACATCCAATAAAAGTAATTTTAGAACAGGCTGCCTTAAATCTCCCGTCATAAACACGGCTGAAATTCCAAAAATGTGAGATTTATGTGGCATCTCTATAACTGTTGTATGTTCTTAAGTAATTATGTAATTTAGATATGTAATTCAGATACTAATTATGTAATTCATACCGTCAGGGTGTGTGTTTGAATGGGTGAATGAAAAACGATAGTGTGAGGCGCTTTGGGCTCGTCGGACTTGATAAAGCGCTATACAAGTATAAACCATTTACCATTTTTACCATATAAATTAAATATGATTTTTTCTTACATATAAACATCTTTAACTTTTCATTCACTCAGAATACTACTTATATTTATTAATCAGTGAGAATGCTATACAGCATTCTCACTTATTGTTTTCCTGTTTTTCTTTATTATTATTATTATTATCAGTGAGAATGCTATACAGCATTCTCACTTATTGTTTTCCTGTTTTTCTTTATCAGTGAGAATGCTATACAGCATTCTCACTTATTGTTTTCCTGTTTTTCTTTATCAGTGAGAATGCTATACAGCATTCTCACTTATTGTTTTCCTGTTTTTCTTTATTATTATCAGTGAGAATGCTATACAGCATTCTCACTTATTGTTTTCCTGTTTTTCTTTATTATTATTATTATTATTATTATTATTATTATTATTATTCCGTACGTTTTTGTGCATCTAACTACTCCTTCATACTTCAACCGATTTCAACGATTTTCGTACCAAAACGTTCGGCTCGTTCTCGACATTACTGCTATATCTCATGGTTATGGTACCTTTTATACTTTTTAAAGTATTTGTACTTTTTGTGCGTTTTTTGTTCCCATTGAAATGAATGCAAATTCCTTCAAATTCTTCAAATTTTTCATATTCCTTCAAATTCCTTCAAATTCTTGTAATCGTTCTTAATGTTCAAATTGTTCAAATGGTTCAAATCTTTCAAATTTTTTAATTTTTTTCAAATTTTTCAGATTTTTTCAATGTTTTCGAATACTTCAAATACTTCAAATTCTTCAAATTTTTCAAATTCTTCAAATTCCTTCTAGTTCTACTACTTCTGATACAACTGATATTAATACTACTACTACAACAGATACTACTCCTACTGATACTTCTACTACTCCTACTACTACTCCTACTACTACTACTTCTACTACTACTACTTCTACTACTACTACTACTACAACTGATACTACTACTACTGATACTACTACTACTACTACTACTACTAATGATACTATTGCTGCTACTGCTACTACTACTGATGCTACTGCTGATACTACAACAACTACTACTGATACTACTACTATTACTACTACAACTACTACTAGTAGTACTACTGATACTACTACTACTACTACTACAAATTCCTTTAAATTCTTCGAATTCCTTCAAATTCTTCAAAAACTGATACTAATACTACTACTGATACTACTCCTACTGATACTTCTACTACTCCTACTGATACTTCTACTACTACTACTGATACTACTACTACTACTACTACTACTACTACTGATACTACTACTACTACTACTACTAATGATACTACTTCTGCTACTGCTACTACTACTGCTACTACAACAACTACTACTGCTACTACTACTATTACTACTACTAATACAACTACTACCACTACTAGTACTACTACTAATACTACTACTACTACTACTACAAATTCCTTCAAATTCTTTAAAAACTGATACTACCACTACTACTGATACTACTACTACTACTACTGATACTACTACTATTACTACTACTAATACAACAACTAGTACTACTGATACTACTACTACTACTACTACTACAAATTCCTTCAAATTCTTTAAAAACTGATACTACTACTACTACTGATACTACTACTACTACTACTACTACTACTACTGACACTACTACTATTACTACTAATAATACAACAACTACTAGTAGTACTACTGATACTACTACTACTACTACTACAAATTCCTTCAAATTCCTCAAATTCCTTCAAATTCCTTAAAAACAGATACTACTACTACTGATACTACTACTACTACTGCTACTACTGATACTACTGATACTACTACTACTACTGATACTACTGATACTACTACTACTGATAGTACTTCTACTACTAATACTACTACTACTACAAATTCCTTCAAATTCTTTAAAAACTGATACTACTACTACTACTGATACTACTACTACTACTACTACTGACACTACTACTATTACTACTAAATACAACAACAACTACTACTACTAGTACTACTGATACTACTACTACTACTACAAATTCCTTCAAATTCCTCAAATTCCTTCAAATTCCTTAAAAACTGATACTACTACTACTACTGATACTACTACTGCTACTACTGATACTACTGATACTACTACTACTACTACTGATACTACTGATACTACTACTACTGATAGTACTTCTAATACTAATACTAATACTACTACAAATTACTTCAAATTGTTCAAATTCTTCAAATTTTTCTAATTCTTCAAATTTTTTTTGCTATTTTTTCTCTTCTGCATTGATCTTCTGCATCTTCTCCTCAAATCATTCTGCAGATTAGCATTCTCACTCGCTGTTGCGTAGGAACAGCTTTTTCTAGTTATTATTTATTATTATTATCAGTGAGAATGCTATACAGCATTCTCACTTATTGTTTTCCTGTTTTTCTTTATTATTATTATTATTATTATTATTATTATTATTATTATTCCGTACGTTTTTGTGCGTCTAACTACTCCTGCATACTTCAACCGATTTCAACGATTCTCGTACCGAAACGTTCGGCTCGTTCTCGACATTACTGCTATATCTCATGGTTATGGTACCTTTTATACTTTTTAAAGTATTTGTACTTTTTGTGCGTTTTTTGCTCCCATTGAAATGAATGCAAATTCCTTCAAATTCTTCAAATTTTTCATATTCCTTCAAATTCCTTCAAATTCTTGTAATTGTTCTTATTGTTCAAATTGTTCAAATGGTTCCAATGGTTCAAATCTTTCAAATTTTTCACATTTTTTCAAATTTTTCAGATATCTTCAATTTTTTCGAATACTTCAAATACTTCAAATTCTTCAAATTTTTCAAATTCTTCAAATTTTTCAAATTCCTTCTAAATCTTCTGATACAACTGATATTAATACTACTACAACAGATACTACTCCTCCTACTACTACTACTACTACTACAACTGATACTACTACTACTGATACTACTACTACTACTACTGATACTACTACCACTACTACTACTACTAATGATACTATTGCTGCTACTGCTACTACTACTGATGCTACTGCTGATACTACAACTACTACTGATACTACTACTATTACTACTACTACTACTACTAGTACTACTGATACTACTACTACTACTACTACTACTACAACAAATTCCTTCAAATTCTTTAAAAACTGATACCACTACTACTGATACTACTCCTACTACTACTGATACTTCTACTACTACTACTACTGATACTACTACTACTACTGATACTACTACTATTACTGATACTACTACTACTACTACTACTGATACTACTACTAATGATACTACTGCTGCTACTGCTACTACTACTGCTACTACAACAACTACTACTGCTACTACTACTATTACCACTACTAATACTACTACTACTAGTAGTACTACTGATACTACTACTACTACTACTACAAATTCCTTCAAATTCTTTAAAAACTGATACTACTACTACTACTGATACTACTACTACTACTACTGATACTACTACTATTACTACTAATAATATAACTACTACTACTAGTAGTACTACTGATACTACTACTACTACAAATTCCTTCAAATTCTTCAAATTCCTTCAAATTCTTTAAAAACTAATACTACTACTACTGATACTACTACTACTACTACCACTACTACTACTACTGCTACTATTGATACTACTACTACTACTACTGATACTACTACTACTACTACTAATGATACTACTGCTGCTACTACTACTGCTACAACAACAACTACTACTGCTACTACTACTATTACTACTACTAATACAACTACTACTACTAGTAGTACTACTGATACTATTACTAATACTACTACTACTACTACTACTACAAATTCCTTCAAATTCTTTAAAAACTGATACTACTACTACTACTGATACTACTACTACTACTACTGATACTACTACTATTACTACTACTAATACAACTATTACTACTACTAGTACTACTGATAGTACTACTACTACTACTACTACAAATTCCTTCAAATTCTTTAAAAACTGATACTACTACTACTACTGATACTACTACTACTACCACTGATACTACTACTATTACTACTAATAATACAACTACTACTACTAGTACTACTGATACTACTACTACTACTACTACAAATTCTTTAAATTCCTTCAAATTCTTTAAAAACTAATACTACTTCTACTGATACTACTACTACTACTGATACTACTACTACTACTACTACTACTACTACTGATACTACTGATACTACCACTACTACTACTACTACTACTACTACTACAAATTACTTCAAATTGTTCAAATTCTTCGAATTTTTAAAATTCTTCAATGTTTTTCAGCTTTTTTTTCTCTTCTTCGTGGATCTTCTGCATCTTCTCCTCAAATCATTCTGCAGATTAGCATTCTCACTCGCTGTTGCGTAGGAACAGCTTTTTCTAGTTATTATTATTATCAGTGAGAATGCTATACAGCATTCTCACTTATTGTTTTCCTGTTTTTCTTTATTATTATTATTATTATTATTATTATTATTCCGTACGTTTTTGTGCGTCTAACTACTCCTGCATACTTCAACCGATTTCAACGATTCTCGTACCGAAACGTTCGGCTCGTTCTCGACATTACTGCTATATCTCATGGTTATGGTACCTTTTATACTTTTTAAAGTATTTGTACTTTTTGTGCGTTTTTTGCTCCCATTGAAATGAATGCAAATTCCTTCAAATTCTTCAAATTTTTCATATTCCTTCAAATTCCTTCAAATTCTTGTAATTGTTCTTATTGTTCAAATTGTTCAAATGGTTCCAATGGTTCAAATCTTTCAAATTTTTCACATTTTTTCAAATTTTTCAGATTTCTTCAATTTTTTCGAATACTTCAAATACTTCAAATTCTTCAAATTTTTCAAATTCCTTCTAAATCTTCTGATACAACTGATATTAATACTACTACAACAGATACTACTCCTACTACTACTACTACTACTACTACTACAACTGATACTACTACTACTGATACTACTACTACTACTGATACTACTACCACTACTACTACTACTAATGATACTATTGCTGCTACTGCTACTACTACTGATGCTACTGCTGATACTACAACTACTACTGATACTACTACTATTACTACTACTACTACTACTAGTACTACTGATACTACTACTACTACTACTACTACAACAAATTCCTTCAAATTCTTTAAAAACTGATACTACTACTACTGATACTACTCCTACTACTACTGATACTTCTACTACTACTACTACTGATACTACTACTACTACTGATACTACTACTATTACTGATACTACTACTACTACTACTACTACTGATACTACTACTAATGATACTACTGCTGCTACTGCTACTACTACTGCTACTACAACAACTACTACTGCTACTACTACTATTACCACTACTAATACTACTACTACTAGTAGTACTACTGATACTACTACTAATACTACTACTACTACTACAAATTCCTTCAAATTCTTTAAAAACTGATACTACTACTACTACTGATACTACTACTACTACTACTGATACTACTACTATTACTACTAATAATATAACTACTACTACTAGTAGTACTACTGATACTACTACTACTACTGCTACTACTGATACTACTGATACTACTACTACTACTACCACTACTACTACTACTGCTACTATTGATACTACTACTACTACTACTGATACTACTACTACTACTACTAATGATACTACTGCTGCTACTACTACTGCTACAACAACAACTACTACTGCTACTACTACTATTACTACTACTAATACAACTACTACTACTAGTAGTACTACTGATACTATTACTAATACTACTACTACTACTACTACAAATTCCTTCAAATTCTTTAAAAACTGATACTACTACTACTACTGATACTACTACTACTACTACTGATACTACTACTATTACTACTACTAATACAACTATTACTACTACTAGTACTACTGATAGTACTACTACTACTACTACTACAAATTCCTTCAAATTCTTTAAAAACTGATACTACTACTACTACTGATACTACTACTACTACCACTGATACTACTACTATTACTACTAATAATACAACTACTACTACTACTAGTACTACTGATACTACTACTACTACTACTACTACAAATTCTTCAAATTCCTTCAAATTCTTTAAAAACTAATACTACTTCTACTGATACTACTACTACTACTGATACTACTACTACTACTACTACTACTACTACTGATACTACTGATACTACTACTACTACTACTACTACTACTACTACTACTACTACAAATTACTTCAAATTGTTCAAATTCTTCGAATTTTTAAAATTCTTCAATGTTTTTCAGCTTTTTTTTCTCTTCTTCGTGGATCTTCTGCATCTTCTCCTCAAATCATTCTGCAGATTAGCATTCTCACTCGCTGTTGCGTAGGAACAGCTTTTTCTAGTTATTATTATTATTATTCCGTACGTTTTTGTGCGTCTAACTACTCCTGCATACTTCAACCGATTTCAACGATTTTCGTACCAAAACGTCCGGCTCGTTCTCGACATTACTGCTATATCTCATGGTTATGGTACCTTTTATACTTTTTAAAGTATTTGTACTTTTTGTGCGTTTTTTGTTCCCATTGAAATGAATGCAAATTCCGTCAAATTCTTCAAATTTTTCATATTCCTTCAAATTCCTTCAAATTCTTGTAATCGTTCTTAATGTTCAAATTGTTCAAATGGTTCAAATGGTTCAAATCTTTCAAATTTTTAATTTTTTTTCAAATTTTTCAGATTTTTTAAATTTTTTCGAATACTTCAAATACTTCAAATTCTTCAAATTTTTCAAATTCTTCAAATTCCTTCTAGTTCTTCTGATACAACTGATATTAATACTACTACTACAACAGATACTACTCCTCCTACTACTAGTTATACTACTACTACTTCTACTACTACTACTACTACAACTGATACTACTACTACTGATACTATTACTACTACTACTGATACTACTACCACTACTACTACTACTAATGATACTATTGCTGCTACTGCTACTACTACTGATGCTACTGCTGATACTACAACAACTACTACTGATACTACTACTATTACTACTACTACTACTACTACTAGTAGTAGTACTACTGATACTACTACTACTACTACTACTACTACAAATTCCTTTAATTTCTTCAAATTCCTTCAAATTCTTTAAAAACTGATACTACTACTACTACTGATACTACTCCTACTGATACTTCTACTACTACTACTGATACTACTACTACTACTACTACTACTACTACTACTACTACTGATACTACTGATACTACTACTACTAATGATACTACTGCTGCTACTGCTACTACTACTGCTACTACAACAACTACTACTGCTACTACTACTATTACTACTACTAATACAACTACTACCACTACTAGTACTACTGATACTACTACTAATACTACTACTACAAATTCCTTCAAATTCTTTAAAAACTGATACTACCACTACTACTGATACTACTACTACTACTACTACTGATACTACTACTATTACTACTACTAATACAACAACTAGTACTACTGATACTACTGATACTACTATTACTACTACTACTACAACTACAAATTCCTTCAAATTCTTTAAAAACTGATACTACTACTACTACTGATACTACTACTACTACTACTACTGACACTACTACTATTACTACTAATACAACAACAACTACTACTACTAGTACTACTGATACTACTACTACTACTACTACAAATTCCTTCAAATTCCTCAAATTCCTTCAAATTCCTTAAAAACTGATACTACTACTACTGATACTACTACTACTACTGCTACTACTGATACTACTGATACTACTACTACTACTACTGATACTACTGATACTACTACTACTGATAGTACTTCTACTACTACTACTACTACTACAAATTACTTCAAATTGTTAAAATTCCTTCAAATTCCTTAAAAACTGATACTACTACTACTGATACTACTACTACTACTGCTACTACTGATACTACTGATACTACTACTACTACTACTGATACTACTTCTACTACTACTGATAGTACTTCTACTACTACTACTACTACTACAAATTACTTCAAATTGTTCAAATTCTTCAAATTTTTCTAATTCTTCAATGTTTTTTAGCTATTTTTTCTCTTCTGCATTGATCTTCTGCATCATCCTCAAATCATTCTGCAGATTAGCATTCTCACTCGCTGTTGCGTAGGAACAGCTTTTTCTAGTTATTATTATTATTATTATTATTATTATTATTATCAGTGAGAATGCTATACAGCATTCTCACTTATTGTTTTCCTGTTTTTCTTTATTATTATTATCAGTGAGAATGCTATACAGCATTCTCACTTATTGTTTTCCTGTTTTTCTTTATTATTATTATTATTATTATTATTATTATTATTATTATTATTATTATTCCGTACGTTTTTGTGCGTCTAACTACTCCTGCATACTTCAACCGATTTCAACGATTTTCGTACCAAAATGTTCGGCTCGTTCTCGACATTACTGCTATATCTCATCGTTATAGTACCTTTTATACTTTTTGAAGTATTTGTACTTTTTGTGCGTTTTTTGCTCCCAATGAAATGAATGCAAATTCCTTCAAATTCTTCAAATTTTTCATATTCCTTCAAATTTGTTCAAATTCTTGTAATCGTTCTTATTGTTCAAATTGTTCAAATGGTTCAAATCTTTCAAATCTTTCAAATTTTTTCAAATTTTTCAAATTTTTCAAATTTTTTCAAAATTTTCAAATACTTCAAATTCTTCAATTTTTTCAAATTCTTCAACTTTTTCAAATTCCTTCTAATTCTTCTGATACAACTGATATTAATACTACTACTACAAAAGATACTACTCCTACTACTACTACTACTACTACAACTGATACTACTACTACTGATACTACTACTACTACTACTGATACTACTACCACTACTACTACTACTAATGATACTATTGCTGCTACTGCTACTACTACTGATATTACTGCTGATACTACAACAACTACTACTGATACTACTACTATTACTACTACTACTACTACTACTACTACAACTACTACTAGTACTACTGATACTACTACTACTACTACAAATTCCTTCAAATTCTTCAAATTCCTTCAAATTCTTTAAAAACTGATACTACTACTACTACTGATACTACTCCTACTACTACTGATACTTCTACTACTACTACTGATACTACTACTACTACTACTACTGATACTACTACTACTACTGATACTACTACTACTACTACTACTAATGATACTACTGCTGCTACTGCTACTACTACTGCTACTACAACTACTACTACTGCTACTCATACTATTACTACTACTAATATAACTACTACCACTACTAGTACTACTGATACTACTAATAATACTACTACTGCTACTACTACTACTACTACTGCTACATATTCCTTAAAATTCTTTAAAAACTGATACTACCACTACTACTGATACTACTCCTACTACTACTGATACTACTGCTATTACTACTACTAATACAACAACTACTACTACTAGTACTACTGATACTACTACTACTAATACTACTACAAATTCCTTAAAATTCCTTCAAATTCTTTAAAAACTGATACAACTACTACTACTACTACTGATACTACTACTACTACTACTACTCATACAACTACTACTACTACTGATACTACTACTACTACTACTACTACTACTGATACTACTACTACTACTACTAATGATACTACTGCTGCTACTGCTACTACTACTACTACTAAAACAACTACTACTGCTACTACTACTATTACTACTACTAATACAACTACTACTACTAGTACTACTGATACTACTACTACTACTACTACTACTACTACTCCTGATACTACTACTACTACTACTACTACTGATAATACTACTGCTTCTAATGATACTACTGCTGCTACTGCTACTACTACTACTACTACTACAACAACAACTACTACTGCTACTACAACTAATACTACTACTAATACAACTACTACCACTAGTACTACTGATACTTACACTACTACTACTATAAAATTCCTTCAAATTCTTTAAAAACTGATACTACTACTACTAATACTACTACTAATAATAATACTACTACTATTACTACTACAACTACTACTAGTAGTAGTACTACTGATACTACTACTACTACTACTACTACTAGTACTACTACTACAAAATTCCTTCAAATTCTTTAAAAACTGATACTACTACTACTACTGATACTACTCCTATGACTACTGATACTACTACTATTACTACTACTAATACAACAACTACTACTACTAGTACTACTGATACTACTTCTACTACTACTACAAATTCCTTTAAATTCTTCAAATTCCTTCAAATTCTTTAAAAACTGATACAACTACTACTACTACTGATACTACTACTACTGATACTACTACTACTTCTAATACTACTGATACTACTACTACTACTACTACTACTACTGATACTGATACTACTACTACTACTACTACTACTAATTACTTCAAAGTCTTCAAATTCCTTCAAATTCTTTAAAAACTGATACAAATACTACTACTACTGATACTACTACTACTGATACTACTACTACTACTACTGATACTACTACTACTACTATTACTACTACTACTGATACTACTACTACTACTACTACTACTACAAATTACTTCAAATTGTTCAATTTCTTCAAATTTTTCAAATTCTTCAATGTTTTTCAGCTTTTTTTTCTCTTCTGCATGAAACTTCTGCATCTTCTCCTCAAATCATTCTGCAGATTAGCATTCTCACTCGCTGTTGCGTAGGAACAGCTTTTTCTAGTTATCAGTGAGAATGCTATACAGCATTCTCACTTATTGTTTTCCTGTTTTTCTTTATTATTATTATTATTATTATCAGTGAGAATGCTATACAGCATTCTCACTTATTGTTTTCCTGTTTTTCTTTATTATTATCAGTGAGAATGCTATACAGCATTCTCACTTATTGTTTTCCTGTTTTTCTTTATTATTATTATTATTATTATTATTATTATTATTATTATTCCGTACGTTTTTGTGCGTCTAACTACTCCTGCATACTTCAACCGATTTCAACGATTTTCGTACCGAAACGTTCGGCTCGTTCTCGACATTACTGCTATATCTCATGGTTATGGTACCTTTTATACTTTTTAAAGTATTTGTACTTTTTGTGCGTTTTTTGCTCCCATTGAAATTAATGCAAATTCCTTCAAATTCTTCAAATTTTTCATATTCCTTCAAATTCCTTCAAATTCTTGTAATCGTTCTTATTGTTCAAATTGTTCAAATGGTTCCAATGGTTCAAATCTTTCAAATTTTTCAATTTTTTTCAAATTTTTCAGATTTTTTCAATTTTTTCGAATACTTCAAATACTTCAAATTCTTCAAATTTTTCAAATTCTTCAAATTTTTCAAATTCCTTCTAAATCTTCTGATACAACTGATATTAATACTACTACAACAGATACTACTACTACTACTACTACAACTGATACTACTACTACTGATACTACTACTACTACTACTGATACTACTACCACTACTACTACTACTAATGATACTATTGCTGCTACTGCTACTACTACTGATGCTACTGCTGATACTACAACTACTACTGATACTACTACAAATTCCTTCAAATTCTTTAAAAACTGATACTACTACTACTGATACTACTCCTACTACTACTGATACTTCTACTACTACTACTACTGATACTACTACTACTACTACTGATACTACTACTACTACTACTGATACTACTACTATTACTGATACTACTACTATTACTGATACTACTACTACTACTGATACTACTACTATTACTGATACTACTACTACTACTGATACTACTACTACTACTACTACTGATACTACTACTAATGATACTACTGCTGCTACTGCTACTACTACTGCTACTACAACAACTACTACTGCTACTACTACTATTACCACTACTAATACTAATACTACTACTACTACTAGTACTACTGATACTACTACTAATAATACTACTACTACTACTACTACTACTACAAATTCCTTCAAATTCTTTAAAAACTGATACTACTACTACTACTGATACTACTACTACTACTACTGATACTACTACTGCTACTACTGATACTACTACTACTACTACTGATACTACTACTACTACTAATGATACTACTGCTGCTACTACTACTGCTACTACAACAACTACTACTGCTACTACTACTATTACCACTACTAATACTACTACTACTACTAGTAGTACTACTGATACTACTACTACTACTACTACTACTACTACTACTACTACAAATTCCTTCAAATTCTTTAAAAACTGATACTACTACTACTACTGATACTACTACTACTACTACTGATACTACTACTACTACTATTGATACTACTACTACTACTACTGATACTACTACTACTACTAGTATTACTACTGATACTACTACTACTACAAATTCCTTCAAATTCTTCAAATTCCTTCAAATTCTTTAAAAACTAATACTACTGATACTACTACTGCTACTACTGATACTACTACTACTACTGCTACTACTGATACTACTACTACTACTGCTACTACTACTGCTACTACTGATACTACTACTACTACTGCTACTACTACTG
>CM073124.1:24550279-24553532 GCA_037039145.1 Fundulus diaphanus
TACTACTGATACTACTACCACTACTACTACTACTAATGATACTATTGCTGCTACTGCTACTACTACTGATATTACTGCTGATACTACAACAACTACTACTGATACTACTACTATTACTACTACTACTACTACTACTACTAGTAGTACTACTGATACTACTACTACTACTACAAATTCCTTCAAATTCTTCAAATTCCTTCAAATTCTTTAAAAACTGATACTACTACTACTACTGATACTACTCCTACTACTACTGATACTTCTACTACTACTACTGATACTACTACTACTACTACTACTGATACTACTACTACTACTGATACTACTACTACTACTACTACTAATGATACTACTGCTGCTACTGCTACTACTACTGCTACTACAACTACTACTACTGCTACTCATACTATTACTACTACTAATATAACTACTACCACTACTAGTACTACTGATACTACTAATAATACTACTACTACTGATACTGATACTACTACTACTACTACTACTACTAATTACTTCAAAGTCTTCAAATTCCTTCAAATTCTTTAAAAACTGATACAAATACTACTACTACTGATACTACTACTACTACTATTACTACTACTACTGATACTACTACTACTACTACTACTACTACAAATTACTTCAAATTGTTCAATTTCTACTACTACTACTGCTACATATTCCTTAAAATTCTTTAAAAACTGATACTACCACTACTACTGATACTACTCCTACTACTACTGATACTACTGCTATTACTACTACTAATACAACAACTACTACTACTAGTACTACTGATACTACTACTACTACTACTACTACTGATACTACTACTACTACTACTAATGATACTACTGCTGCTACTGCTACTACTACTACTACTAAAACAACTACTACTGCTACTACTACTATTACTACTACTAATACAACTGCTACTACTAGTACTACTGATACTACTACTACTACTACTACTACTACTACTCCTGATACTACTACTACTACTACTACTACTGATAATACTACTGCTTCTAATGATACTACTGCTGCTACTGCTACTACTACTACTACTACTACAACAACAACTACTACTGCTACCACAACTAATACTACTACTACAACAACAACTACCACTAGTACTACTGATACTACTACTACTACTACTACTATAAAATTCCTTCAAATTCTTTAAAAACTGATACTACTACTACTAATACTACTACTAATAATAATACTACTACTATTACTACTACAACTACTACTAGTAGTAGTACTACTGATACTACTACTACTACTACTACTACTAGTACTACTACTACAAAATTCCTTCAAATTCTTTAAAAACTGATACTACTACTACTACTGATACTACTCCTATGACTACTGATACTACTACTATTACTACTACTAATACAACAACTACTACTACTAGTACTACTGATACTACTTCTACTACTACTACAAATTCCTTTAAATTCTTCAAATTCCTTCAAATTCTTTAAAAACTGATACAACTACTACTACTACTGATACTACTACTACTGATACTACTACTACTTCTAATACTACTGATACTACTACTACTACTACTACTACTGATACTGATACTACTACTACTACTACTACTACTAATTACTTCAAAGTCTTCAAATTCCTTCAAATTCTTTAAAAACTGATACAAATACTACTACTACTGATACTACTACTACTGATACTACTACTACTACTACTGATACTACTACTACTACTATTACTACTACTACTGATACTACTACTACTACTACTACAAATTACTTCAAATTGTTCAATTTCTTAAAATTTTTCAAATTCTTCAATGTGTTTCAGCTTTTTTTTCTCTTCTGCATGAAACTTCTGCATCTTCTCCTCAAATCATTCTGCAGATTAGCATTCTCACTCGCTGTTGCGTAGGAACAGCTTTTTCTAGTTATCAGTGAGAATGCTATACAGCATTCTCACTTATTGTTTTCCTGTTTTTCTTTATTATTATTATTATTATTATTATTATTATTATTATTCCGTACGTTTTTGTGCGTCTAACTACTCCTGCATACTTCAACCGATTTCAACGATTTTCGTACCAAAACGTTCGGCTCGTTCTCGACATTACTGCTATATCTCATGGTTATGGTACCTTTTATACTTTTTAAAGTATTTGTACTTTTTGTGCGTTTTTTGCTCCCATTGAAATGAATGCAAATTCCTTCAAATTCTTCAAATTTTTCATATTCCTTCAAATTCCTTCAAATTCTTGTAATCGTTCTTATTGTTCAAATGGATCAAATGGTTCAAATCTTTCAAATTTTTCATTTTTTTTCAAATTTTTCTAATTTTTTAAAATTTTTCAAATACTTCAAATACTTCAAATTCTTCAAATTTTTCAAATTCTTCAAATTTTTCAAATTCCTTCTAATTCTTCTGATACAACTGATATTAATACTACTACTACAACAGATACTACTCCTACTACTACTACTACTACAACTGATACTACTACTACTGATACTACTACTACTACTACTGATACTACTACTACTAATGATACTATTGCTGCTACTGCTACTACTACTGATGCTACTGCTGATACTACAACAACTACTACTGATACTACTACTATTACTACTACTACTACTACTAGTACTACTGATACTACTACTACTACTACTACTACTACTGATACTACTACTACTACTACTACTACTACAAATTCCTTCAAATTCTTTAAAAACTGATACTACTTCTACTGATACTACTCCTACTACTACTGACACTTCTACTACTACTACTACTACTACTGATACTACTACTACTACTACTGATACTACTACTACTACTACTACTGATACTACTACTAATGATGCTACTGCTGCTACTGCTACTACTACTGCTACTACAACAACTACTACTGCTACTACTACTATTACCACTACTAATACTACTACTACTACTATTAGTACTACTGATACTACTACTAATACTACTACTACTACTACAAATTCCTTCAAATTCTTTAAAAACTGATACTACTACTACTACTGATACAACTACTACTACTACTGATACTACTACTATTACTACTAATAATATAACTACTACTACTAATAGTACTACTGATACTACTACTACTACTACAAATTCCTTCAAATTCTTCAAATTCCTTCAAATTCTTTAAAAACTAATACTACTACTACTGATACTACTACTACTACTGCTACTACTGATACTACTACTACTA
>CM073124.1:24572338-24589838 GCA_037039145.1 Fundulus diaphanus
TGCTGCTACTGCTACTACTACTGATGCTACTGCTGATACTACAACAACTACTACTGATACTACTACTATTACTACTACTAGTACTACTGATACTACTACTACTACTACTACTACAAATTCCTTCAAATTCTTCAAATTCCTTCAAATTCTTTAAAAACTGATACTACTACTACTACTGATACTACCCCTACTACTACTGATACTTCTACTACTACTACTGATACTACTGATACTACTACAACTACTACTACTGATACTACTACTACTACTAATAATAATAATGATACTATTGCTGCTACTGCTACCACTACTGCTACTACAACTACTACTGCTACTATTACTACTACTAATACAACAACTACTACTACTAGTACTACTGATACTACTACTAATACTACTACTACTACAAATTCCTTCAAATTCTTTAAAAACTGATACTACTACTACTACTGATACTACTACTACTACTACTACTACTACTGATACTACTACTATTACTACTACTGATACTACTACTATTACTACTACTAATACAACTACTACTACTACTAGTACTACTGATACTACTACTACTACTACTACTACAAATTTCTTCAAATTCCTTCAAATTCTTTAAAAACTGATACTACTACTACTACTGATACTATTACCACTACTACTACTACTAATGATACTACTGCTGCTACTGCTACTACTACTGATGCTACTGCTGATACTACAACAACTACTACTGATACTACTACTATTACTACTACTACTACTCCTACTAGTACTACTGATACTACTACTAGTAGTACTACTACTACTACTACAAATTCTTCAAATTCCTTCAAATTCTTTAAAAACTGATACTACTCCTACTACTACTGATACTTCTACTACTACTACTGATACTACTACTACTACTACTGATACTACTACTACTACTACTACTAATGATACTACTGCTGCTACTGCTACTACTACTGATGCTACTGCTGATACTACAACAACTACTACTGATACTACTACTATTACTACTACTAGTACTACTGATACTACTACTACTACTACTACTACAAATTCCTTCAAATTCTTCAAATTCCTTCAAATTCTTTAAAAACTGATACTACTACTACTACTGATACTACCCCTACTACTACTGATACTTCTACTACTACTACTGATACTACTGATACTACTACAACTACTACTACTGATACTACTACTACTACTAATAATAATAATGATACTATTGCTGCTACTGCTACCACTACTGCTACTACAACTACTACTGCTACTATTACTACTACTAATACAACAACTACTACTACTAGTACTACTGATACTACTACTAATACTACTACTACTACAAATTCCTTCAAATTCTTTAAAAACTGATACTACTACTACTACTGATACTACTACTACTACTACTACTACTACTGATACTACTACTATTACTACTACTGATACTACTACTATTACTACTACTAATACAACTACTACTACTACTAGTACTACTGATACTACTACTACTACTACTACTACAAATTTCTTCAAATTCCTTCAAATTCTTTAAAAACTGATACTACTACTACTACTGATACTACTACTACTACTACTACTGATACTACTACTATTACTACTAATAATACAACTACTACTACTACTAGTACTACTGATACTACTACTACTACAAATTCCTTCAAATTCTTCAAATTCTTTAAAAACTGATACTACTACTACTACTGATACTACTACTACTACTGATACTACTACTATTACTACTAATAATACAACTATTACTACTACTGGTACTACTGATACTACTACTACTACTACTACAAATTCCTTCAAATTCCTTCAAATTCCTTCAAATTCTTTAAAAACTAATACTACTACTACTGATACTACTACTACTACTACTACTGATACTACTGATACTACTACTACTGATACTACTACTACTACTACTACTACTACAAATGACTTCAAATTGTTCAAATTGTTCAAATTCTTCAATGTTTTTCAGCTATTTTTTCTCTTCTGCATGGATCTTCTGCACCTTCTCAAATCATTCTGCAGATTAGCATTCTCACTCGCTGTTGCGTAGGAACAGCTTTTTCTAGTTATTATCAGTGAGAATGCTATACAGCATTCTCACTTATTGTTTTCCTGTTTTTCTTTATCAGTGAGAATGCTATACAGCATTCTCACTTATTGTTTTCCTGTTTTTCTTTATCAGTGAGAATGCTATACAGCATTCTCACTTATTGTTTTCCTGTTTTTCTTTATTATTATTATTATTATTCCGTCGGCGTCTAACTACTCCCGCATACTTCAACCAATTTCAACAATTTTGGTGTCAAAACGTTCGGCTCGTTCCCGGCATGCCTGCTATATCTCATGGTTATGCTAACTTTTATACTTTTTAAAATATTTCACTTTTTGTGCGTTTTTGGTTGCTCCCATTGAAATCAATGCAAAATCCTTCAAATTCTTCAAATTTTTCATATTCCTTCAAATTCCTTCAAATTCTTGTAATCATTCTTATTATTCAAATTGTTCAAATGGTTCAAATCTTTCAGATTTTTCAAATTTTTTCAAATTTTTCAATTTTTTTCAAATTTTTCAAATTTTTCAAATTTTTCAAATTCTTCAAATTTTTCAAATTCCTTCTAATTCTTCTGATACAACTGATATTAATACTACTACTACAACAGATACTACTCTTACTACTACTACTACTACTACTACTGATACTACTACTACTGATACTACTACTACTACTACTACTGATACTACTACCACTACTACTACTACTAATGCCACTACTGCTTCTACTACTGATGCTACTGCTGATACTACAACAACTACTACTGATACTACTACTATTACTACTACTACTACTACTACTACTACTACTACTGATACTACTACTACTACTACTACTACAAATTCCTTCAAATTCTTCAAATTCCTTCAAATTCTTTAAAAACTGATACTACTACTACTACTGATACTACTCCTACTACTACTGATACTTCTACTACTACTACTGATACTACTGATAATACTACTACTACTGATACTACTACTACTACTACTACTGATACTACTACTACTACTAATGATACTACTAATGATACTACTGCTGCTACTGCTACTACAACAACTACTACTGCTACTACTACTATTACTACTACTAATACAACTACTACTACTAGTACTACTGATACTACTACTACTACTACTACTACTACTACAAATTCTTTCAAATTCTTTAAAAACTGATACTACTACTACTACTGATACTACTACTACTACTACTGATACTACTACTATTACTACTACTATTACAACTACTACTACTACTAGTACTACTGATACTACTACTACTACTACTACTACTGCTACTACAAGTTCCTTCAAATTCTTTAAAAACTGATACTACTACTACTAGTGATATTACTACTACTACTACTGATACTACTACTATTACTACTAATAATACAACTACTACTACTGATACTACTACTACTACTACTACAAATTCCTTCAAATTCTTCAAATACCTTCAAATTCCTTCAAATTCTTTAAAAACTAATACTACTACTACTGATACTACTACTACTACTACTGATACTACTACTACTAGTACTACTGATACTACTACTACTACTACAAATACCTTCAAATTCCTTCAAATTCTTTAAAAACTAATACTACTACTACTGATACAACTACTACTACAAATTACTTCAAATTGTTCAAATTTTTCAATTTTTTTAAATTCTTCAATGTTTTTCAGCTATTTGTTTTCTTCGGCATGGATTTTCTGCATTTTCTCCTCAAATCATTTTGCAGATTAGCATTCTCACTCGCTGTTGCGTAGGAACAGCTTTTTCTAGTTATTATCAGTGAGAATGCTATACAGCATTCTCACTTATTGTTTTCCTGTTTTTCTTTATTATTATCAGTGAGAATGCTATACAGCATTCTCACTTATTGTTTTCCTGTTTTTCTTTATTATTATTATTATTATTATTATTATTATTATTATTATTATTCCGTCGGCGTGTAACTACTCCCACATACTTCAACCGATTTCAACAATTTTGGTGTCAAAACGTTCAGCTCCTTCCCGACATTCCTGCTATATCTCATCATTATTCTAACTTTAATACTTTTTAAAATATTTGTACTTTTGTGCGTACTTTTTTCCCATTGAAATGAATGCAAATTCCTTCAAATTCTTCAAATTTTTGATATTCCTTCAAATTCCTTCAAATTCTTTTAATCATTCTTATTGTTCAAATTGTTCAAATGGTTCAAATGGTTCAAATCTTTCAGATTTTTCAAATTTTTTCATATTTTTCAAATTTTTTCAAATTTTTCAAATACTTCAAATTCTTCAAATTTGTCAAATTCTTCAAATTTTTCAAATTCCTTCTAATTCTCCTGATACAACTGATATTAATACTACAACTACAACAGATACTACTCCTACTACTACTGCTACTACAACTGATACTACTACAACTGATACTACTACTACTACTACTGATAGTACTACCACTACTACTACTACTAATGATACTACTGCTGCTACTGCTACTACTACTGATGCTACTGCTGGTACTACAACTACTACTGATACTACTACTATTACTACTACTACTACTAGTACTACTGATACTACTACTATTACTACTACTACTACTAGTACTACTGATACTACTACTACTACTACTACTACAAATTCCTTTAAATTCTGCAAATTCCTTCAAATTCTTTAAAAACTGATACTACTACTACTACTGATACTACTCCTACTACTACTGATACTTCTACTACTACTACTGATACTACTACTACTACTACTACTACTGATACTACTACTACTACTGATACTACTACTACTACTGATACTACTGCTGCTACTACTACTACTGATACTACTACTACTACTATTACTACTACTAATACAACTACTACTACTACTAGTACTACTGATACTACTACTACTACTACTACTACAAATTCCTTCAAATTCTTTAAAAACTGATACTGCTACTACTACTGATATTACTACTAATACTACTGATACTACTACTATTACTACTAATAATACAACTACTACTACTAGTAGTACTACTGATACTACTACTACTACTACTACAAATTCCTTCAAATTCTTCAAATACCTTCAAATTCCTTCAAATTCTTTAAAAACTACTACTACTACTACTGATACTACTACTACTACTGCTACTACTGCTACTACTACTACTACTACTGATACTACTACTACTACTACTGCTACTACTGATACTACTGATACTACTACTACTACTACTACTGATACTACTACTACTACTACTACAAATTACTTCAAATTGTTCAAATTCTTCAAATTTTTCAAATTCTTTAATATTTTTCAGCTATTTTTTCTCTTCTGCATGGATCTTCTGCATCTTCTCAAATCATTCTGCAGATTAGCATTCTCACTCGCTGTTGCGTAGGAACAGCTTTTTCTAGTTATTATTATTATTATTATTATTATTATTATTATTCCGTCGGCGTGTAACTACTCCCACATACTTCAACCGATTTCAACAATTTTGGTGTCAAAACGTTCAGCTCCTTCCCGACATTCCTGCTATATCTCATCATTATTCTAACTTTAATACTTTTTAAAATATTTGTACTTTTTGTGCGTACTTTTTTCCCATTGAAATGAATGCAAATTCCTTCAAATTCTTCAAATTTTTCATATTCCTTCAAATTCCTTCAAATTCTTTTAATCATTCTTATTGTTCAAATTGTTCAAATGGTTCAAATCTTTCAGATTTTTCAAATTTTTTCATATTTTTCAAATTTTTTCAAATTTTTCAAATACTTCAAATACTTCAAATTCTTCAAATTTTTCAAATTCTTCAAATTTTTCAAATTCCTTCTAATTCTTCTGATACAACTGATATTAATACTACAACTACAACAGATACTACTCTTACTACTACTACTACTACTACAACTGATACTACTACTACTGATACTACTACTACTACTGATACTACTACCACTACTACTACTACTAATGATACTACTGCTGCTACTGCTACTACTACTGATGCTACTGCTGATACTACAACTACTACTGATACTACTACTATTACTACTACTAGTACTACTGATACTACTACTACTACTACTACTACTACTACAAATTCCTTTAAATTCTGCAAATTCCTTCAAATTCTTTAAAAACTGATACTACTACTACTACTACTACTGATACTACTCCTACTACTACTGATACTACTCCTACTACTACTGATACTTCTACTACTACTACTGATACTACTACTACTACTACTACTACTACTACTACTACTACTGATACTACTACTACTACTGATACTATTACTACTAATGATACTACTGCTGCTACTGCTACTACTACTGATACTACTACTACTACTACTGATACTACTACTATTACTACTACTAATACAACTACTACTACTACTAGTACTACTGATACTACTACTACTACTACTACAATACTACAAATTCCTTCAAATTCCTTCAAATTCTTTAAAAACTGATACTGCTACTACTACTGATATTACTACTAATACTACTGATACTACTACTATTACTACTAATAATACAACTACTACTACTACTAGTACTACTGATACTACTACTACTACTACTACTAAAAATTCCTTCAAATTCTTCAAATACCTTCAAATTCCTTCAAATTCTTTAAAATTACTACTACTACTACTGATACTACTACTACTACTGCTACTACTGATACTACTGGTACTACTACTACTACTACTACTACTGATACTACTACTACTACTACTACAAATTACTTCAAATTGTTCAAATTCTTCAAATTTTTCAAATTCTTTAAAATTACTACTACTACTACTGATACTACTACTACTACTGCTACTACTGATACTACTGGTACTACTACTACTACTACTACTACTGATACTACTACTACTACTACTACAAATTACTTCAAATTGTTCAAATTCTTCAAATTTTTCAAATTCTTTAATATTTTTCAGCTATTTTTTCTCTTCTGCATGGATCTTCTGCATCTTCTCCTCAAATCATTCTGCAGATTAGCATTCTCACTCGCTGTTGCGTAGGAACAGCTTTTTCTAGTTATTATTATTATTATTATTATTCCGTCGGCGTGTAACTACTCCCACATACTTCAACCGATTTCAACAATTTTGGTGTCAAAATGTTCAGCTCCTTCCCGACATTCCTGCTATATCTCATCATTATTCTAACTTTAATACTTTTTAAAATATTTGTACTTTTTGTGCATACTTTTTTCCCATTGAAATGAATGCAAATTCCTTCAAATTCTTCAAATTTTTCATATTCCTTCAAATTCCTTCAAATTCTTGTAATCATTCTTATTGTTCTAATAGTTCAAATGGTTCAAATGGTTCAAATCTTTGAGATTTTTCAATTTTTTTCAAATTTTTCAAATTTTTTCAAATTTTTCAAATACTTCAAATACTTCAAATTCTTCATATTTTTCAAATTCCTTCTAATTCTTCTGATACAACTGATATTAATACTACAACTACAACAGATACTACTCCTCCTCCTACTACTACTACTACAACTGATACTACTACTACTCCTACTACTACTACTACTACTACAACTGATACTACTACTACTACTACTGATACTACTACCACTACTACTACTACTTATGATACTACTGCTGCTACTGCTACTACTACTGATGCTACTGCTGATACTACAACAACTACTACTGATACTACTACTATTACTACTACTACTACTCCTACTAGTACTACTGATACTACTACTACTACTACTACTACTACTACAAATTCCTTCAAATTCTTCAAATTCCTTCAAATTCTTTAAAAACTAATACTACTACTACTGATACTACTACTACTACTACTACTACTACTACTACTACTGCTACTACTGATACTACTACAACTGATACTACTACTACTACTACTACTACTACTACAAATGACTTCAAATTGTTCAAATTCTTCAAATTTTTCAAATTCTTCAATGTTTTTCAGCTATTTTGTCTCTTCTGCATGGATCTTCTGAATCTTCTCCTCAAATCATTCTGCAGATTAGCATTCTCACTCGCTGTTGCGTAGGAACAGCTTTTTCTAGTTATTATTATTATTATTATTATTCCGTCGGCGTGTAACTACTCCCACATACTTCAACCGATTTCAACAATTTTGGTGTCAAAACGTTCAGCTCCTTCCCGACATTCCTGCTATATCTCATCATTATTCTAACTTTAATACTTTTTAAAATATTTGTACTTTTTGTGCGTACTTTTCTCCCATTGAAATGAATGCAAATTCCTTCAAATTCTTCAAATTTTTCATATTCCTTCAAATTCCTTCAAATTCTTGTAATCATTCTTATTGTTCAAATTGTTCAAATGGTTCAAATGGTTCAAATCTTTCAGATTTTTCAATTTTTTTCAAATTTTTCAAATTTTTTCAAATTTTTCAAATACTTCAAATACTTCAAATTCTTCAAATTTTTCAAATTCCTTCTAATTCTTCTGATACAACTGATATTAATACTACAACTACAACAGATACTACTACTACTACTACTACTACTACTACAACTGATACTACTACTACTCCTCCTACTACTACTACTACTACAACTGATACTACTACTACTGATACTACTACTACTACTACTGATACTATTACCACTACTACTACTACTAATGATACTACTGCTGCTACTGCTACTACTACTGATGCTACTGCTGATACTACAACAACTACTACTGATACTACTACTATTACTACTACTACTACTCCTACTAGTACTACTGATACTACTACTACTACTACTACTGATATTACTACTACTACTGATACTACTACTACTACTACTACTACTAATGATACTACTGCTGCTACTGCTACTACTACTGCTACTACAACAACTACTACTGCTACTACTACTATTACTACTAATAATACAACTACTACCACTACTAGTACTACTGATACTACTACTAATACTACTACTACTACTACAAATTCCTTCAAATTCTTTAAAAACTGATACTACCACTACTACTGATACTACTACTACTACTACTACTGATACTACTACTATTACTACTGATACTACTACTATTACTACTACTAATACAACAACTAGTACTACTGATACTACTACTACTACTACTACAAATTCCTTCAAATTCTTTAAAAACTGATACTACTATTACTACTGATACTACTACTACTACTACTGACACTTCTACTATTACTACTAATAATACAACAACAACTACTACTACTAGTACTACTGATACTACTACTACTACTACTACTACTACTACAAATTCCTTCAAATTCCTTCAAATTCCTTAAAAACTGATACTACTACTACTGATACTACTACTACTACTGCTACTACTGATACTACTGATACTACTACTACTACTACTGATATTACTGATACTACTACTACTACTACTGATAGTACTTCTACTACTACTACTACTACTACTACTACTACAAATTACTTCAAATTGTTCAAATTCTTCAAATTTTTCAAATTCTTCAATGTTTTTCAGCTATTTTTTCTCTTCTGCATTGATCTTCTGCATCTTCTCCTCAAATCATTCTGCAGATTAGCATTCTCACTCGCTGTTGCGTAGGAACAGCTTTTCAGTGAGAATGCTATACAGCATTCTCACTTATTGTTTTCCTGTTTTTCTTTATTATTATTATTATTATTATTATTATTATTATTATTATTATTATTATTCCGTACGTTTTTGTGCGTCTAACTACTCCTGCATACTTCAACCGATTTCAACGATTTTCGTACCAAAACGTTCGGCTCGTTCTCGACATTACTGCTATATCTCATGGTTATGGTACCTTTTATACTTTTTAAAGTATTTGTACTTTTTGTGCGTTTTTTGTTCCCATTGAAATGAATGCAAATTCCTTCAAATTCTTCAAATTTTTCATATTCCTTCAAATTCTTTCAAATTCTTGTAATCGTTCTTAATGTTCAAATTGTTCAAATGGTTCAAATTGTTCAAATCTTTCAAATTTTTCAATTTTTTTCAAATTTTTCAGATTTTTTCAATTTTTTCGAATACTTCAAATACTTCAAATTTTTCAAATTCTTCAAATTCCTTCTAGTTCTTCTGATACAACTGATATTAATACTACTACTACAACAGATACTACTCCTTCTACTACTACTTCTACTACTACTACTTCTACTACTACTACTACTACTACTACAACTGATACTACTACTATTGATACTACTACTACTACTACTACTACTGATACTATTACCACTACTACTACTACTAATGATACTCTTGCTGCTACTGCTACTACTACTGATGCTACTGCTGATACTACAACAACTATTACTGATACTACTACTATTACTACTACTACTACTACTACTACTAGTACTACTGATACTACTACTACTACAAATTCCTTTAAATTCTTCAAATTCCTTCAAATTCTTTAAAAACTGATACTACTACTACTACTGATACTACTCCTACTGATACTTCTACTACTACTACTGATATTACTACTACTACTACTGATATTACTACTACTACTGATACTACTACTACTACTACTACTAATGATACTACTGCTGCTACTGCTACTACTACTGCTACTACAATAACTATTACTGCTACTACTACTATTACTACTACTAATACAACTACTACCACTACTAGTACTACTGATACTACTACTAATACTACTACTACTACAAATTCCTTCAAATTCTTTAAAAACTGATTCTACCACTACTACTGATACTACTACTACTACTACTACTGATACTACTACTATTACTACTGATACTACTACTATTACTACTACTAATACAACAACTAGTACTACTGATACTACTGATACTACTACTACTACTACTACTACAAATTCCTTCAAATTCTTTAAAAACTGATACTACTACTACTACTGATACTACTACTACTACTACTACTACTGACACTTCTACTATTACTACTAATAATACAACAACTACTACTACTAGTACTACTGATACTACTACTACTACTACTACTACAAATTCCTTCAAATTCCTTCAAATTCCTTAAAAACTGATACTACTACTACTGATACTACTACTACTACTGCTACTACTGATACTACTGATACTACTACTACTACTACTGATACTACTGATACTACTACTACTACTACAAATTACTTCAAATTCTTCAAATTCTTCAAAATTTTCTAATTCTTCAATGTTTTTTAGCTATTTTTTCTCTTCTGCATTGATCTTCTGCACCTTCTCCTCAAATCATTCTGCAGATTAGCATTCTCACTCGCTGTTGCGTAGGAACAGCTTTTTCTAGTTATTATTATTATTATTATTCCGTCGGCGTGTAACTACTCCCACATACTTCAACCGATTTCAACGATTTTGGTGTCAAAACGTTCAGCTCCTTCCCGACATTCCTGCTATATCTCATCATTATTCTAACTTTAATACTTTTTAAAATATTTGTACTTTTTGTGCGTACTTTTCTCCCATTGAAATGAATGCAAATTCCTTCAAATTCTCCAATTTTTCATATTCCTTCAAATTCCTTCAGATTCTTGTAATCATTCTTATTGTTCAAATTGTCCAAATGGTTCAAATGGTTCAAATCTTTCAGATTTTTCAATTTTTTTCAAATTTTTCAAATTTTTTCAAATTTTTCAAATACTTCAAATACTTCAAATTCTTCAAATTTTTCAAATTCCTTCTAATTCTTCTGATACAACTGATATTAATACTAAAACTACAACAGATACTCCTCCTCCTCCTACTACTACTACTACAACTGATACTACTACTACTCCTACTACTACTACTACAACTGATACTACTACTACTGATACTACTACTACTGATACTACTACCACTACTACTACTACTAATGATACTACTGCTGCTACTGCTACTACTACTGATGCTACTGCTGATACTACAACAACTACTACTGATACTACTACTATTACTACTACTACTACTCCTACTAGTACTACTGATACTACTACTAGTACTACTACTACTACTACTACTACAAATTCCTTCAAATTCTTTAAAAACTGATACTACTACTACTACTGATACTACTCCTACTACTACTGATACTTCTACTACTACTACTGATACTACTACTGATACTACTACTACTACTACTGATACTACTGCTGCTACTGCTACTACTACTGATGCTACTGCTGATACTACAACAACTACTACTGATACTACTACTATTACTACTACTACTACTACTAGTAGTACTACTGATACTACTACTACTACTACTACTACAAATTCCTTCAAATTCTTCAAATTCCTCCAAATTCTTTAAAAACTGATACTACTACTACTGATACTACTCCTACTACTACTGATACTTCTACTACTACTACTGATGATACTACTCCTACTACTACTGATACTTCTACTACTACTACTGATGATACTACTACTACTACTACTACTGATACTACTACTACTACTACTACTACTAATGATACTATTGCTGCTACTGCTACCACTACTGCTACTACAACTACTACTGCTACTACTACTATTACTACTACTAATACAACTACTACTACTAGTAGTATTACTGATACTACTACTAATACTACTACTACTACAAATTGCTTCAAATTATTTAAAAACTGATACTATTACTACTACTGATACTACTACTACTACTACTGATACTACTACTATTACTACTACTAATACAACTACTACTACTACTAGTACTACTGATACTACTACTACTACTACTACTACTACTACAAATTCCTTCAAATTCCTTCAAATTCTTTAAAAACTGATACTACTACTACTACTGATACTACTACTACTACTATTGATACTACTACTACTACTACTGATACTACTACTATTACTACTAATAATACAACTACTACTACTAGTAGTACTACTGATACTACTACTACTACTACAAATTCCTTCAAATCCTTTAAAAACTGATACTACTACTACTACTGATACTACTACTACTACTACTGATACTACTACTATTACTACTAATAATACAACTATTACTACTACTAGTACTACTGATACTACTACTACTACTACTACAAATTCCTTCAAATTCTTCAGATTCCTTCAAATTCTTTAAAAACTAATACTACTACTACTGATACTACTACTACTACTACTACAAATGACTTCAAATTGTTCAAATTGTTCAAGTTCTTCAATGTTTTTCAGCTATTTTTTCTCTTCTACATGGATCTTCTGCACCTTCTCCTCAAATCATTCTGCAGATTAGCATTCTCACTCGCTGTTGCGTAGGAACAGCTTTTTCTAGTTATCAGTGAGAATGCTATACAGCATTCTCACTTATTGTTTTCCTGTTTTTCTTTATCAGTGAGAATGCTATACAGCATTCTCACTTATTGTTTTCCTGTTTTTCTTTATTATTATCAGTGAGAATGCTATACAGCATTCTCACTTATTGTTTTCCTGTTTTTCTTTATTATTATTATTATTATTATTATTATTATTATTATTATTATTCCGTCGGCGTGTAACTACTCCCACATACTTCAACCGATTTCAACAATTTTGGTGTCAAAACGTTCAGCTCCTTCCCGACATTCCTGCTATATCTCATCATTATTCTAACTTTAATACTTTTTAAAATATTTGTACTTTTTGTGCGTACTTTTTTCCCATTGAAATGAATGCAAATTCCTTCAAATTCTTCAAATTTTTCATATTCCTTCAAATTCCTTCAAATTCTTTTAATCATTCTTATTGTTCAAATTGTTCAAATGGTTCAAATCTTTCAGATTTTTCAAATTTTTTCATATTTTTCAAATTTTTTCAAATTTTTCAAATACTTCAAATACTTCAAATTCTTCAAATTTTTCAAATTCTTCAAATTTTTCAAATTCCTTCTAATTCTTCTGATACAACTGATATTAATACTACAACTACAACAGATACTACTCTTACTACTACTACTACTACTACAACTGATACTACTACTACTGATACTACTACTACTACTGATACTACTACCACTACTACTACTACTAATGATACTACTGCTGCTACTGCTACTACTACTGATGCTACTGCTGATACTACAACTACTACTGATACTACTACTATTACTACTACTAGTACTACTGATACTACTACTACTACTACTACTACTACTACTACTACAAATTCCTTTAAATTCTGCAAATTCCTTCAAATTCTTTAAAAACTGATACTACTACTACTACTACTACTGATACTACTCCTACTACTACTGATACTACTCCTACTACTACTGATACTTCTACTACTACTACTGATACTACTACTACTACTACTACTACTACTACTACTACTACTACTGATACTACTACTACTACTGATACTATTACTACTAATGATACTACTGCTGCTACTGCTACTACTACTGATACTACTACTACTACTACTGATACTACTACTATTACTACTACTAATACAACTACTACTACTACTAGTACTACTGATACTACTACTACTACTACTACAATACTACAAATTCCTTCAAATTCCTTCAAATTCTTTAAAAACTGATACTGCTACTACTACTGATATTACTACTAATACTACTGATACTACTACTATTACTACTAATAATACAACTACTACTACTACTAGTACTACTGATACTACTACTACTACTACTACTAAAAATTCCTTCAAATTCTTCAAATACCTTCAAATTCCTTCAAATTCTTTAAAATTACTACTACTACTACTGATACTACTACTACTACTGCTACTACTGATACTACTGGTACTACTACTACTACTACTACTACTACTGATACTACTACTACTACTACTACAAATTACTTCAAATTGTTCAAATTCTTCAAATTTTTCAAATTCTTTAATATTTTTCAGCTATTTTTTCTCTTCTGCATGGATCTTCTGCATCTTCTCCTCAAATCATTCTGCAGATTAGCATTCTCACTCGCTGTTGCGTAGGAACAGCTTTTTCTAGTTATTATTATTATTATTATTATTATTATTATTATTCCGTCGGCGTGTAACTACTCCCACATACTTCAACCGATTTCAACAATTTTGGTGTCAAAACGTTCAGCTCCTTCCCGACATTCCTGCTATATCTCATCATTATTCTAACTTTAATACTTTTTAAAATATTTGTACTTTTTGTGCGTACTTTTCTCCCATTGAAATGAATGCAAATTCCTTCAAATTCTTCAAATTTTTCATAATTCTTCAAATTCCTTCAAATTCTTGTAATCATTCTTATTGTTCAAATTGTTCAAATGGTTCAAATGGTTCAAATCTATCAGATTTTTCAAATTTTTTCAAATTTTTCAAATTTTTTCAACTTTTTCAAATACTTCAAATTCTTCAAATTTTTCAAATTCTTCAAATTTTTCAAATTCCTTCCAATTCTTCTGATACAACTGATATTAATACTACTACTACTACAACAGATACTACTCCTCCTCCTCCTACTACTACTACAACTGATACTACTACTACTCCTACTACTACTACTACTACTACAACTGATACTACTACTACTGATACTACTACTACTACTACTGATACTACTACCACTACTACTACTACTAATGATACTACTGCTGCTACTGCTACTACTACTGATGCTACTGCTGATACTACTACTATTACTACTACTACTACTCCTACTAGTACTACTGATACTACTACTAGTACTACTACTACTACTACTACAAATTCCTTCAAATTCTTCAAATTCCTTCAAATTCTTTAAAAACTGATACTACTACTACTACTGATACTACTCCTACTACTACTGATACTTCTACTACTACTACTGATACTACTACTACTACTACTACTACTGATACTACTACTACTACTACTACTACTGATACTACTGCTGCTACTGCTACTACTACTGATGCTACTGCTGATACTACAACAACTACTACTGATACTACTACTATTACTACTACTACTACTCATACTACTAGTACTACTGATATTACTACTACTACTACTACTACTACAAATTCCTTCAAATTCTTCAAATTCTTTAAAAACTGATACTACTACTACTACTGATACTACTCCTACTACTACTGATACTACTCCTACTACTACTGATACTACTACTACTACTACTGATACTACTACTACTACTACTACTACTACTGATACTACTACTACTACTACTACTACTACTAATGATACTATTGCTGCTACTGCTACCACTACTGCTACTACAACTACTACTGCTACTACTACTATTACTACTACTAATACAACTACTACTACTACTAGTACTACTGATACTACTACTAATACTACTACTACTACAAATTCCTTCAAATTCTTTAAAAACTGATACTATTACTACTACTGATACTACTACTACTGATACTACTACTGTTACTACTACTAATACAACTACTACTACTACTAGTATTACTGATACTACTACTACTACTACTACTACTACTACTACAAATTCCTTCAAATTCCTTCAAATTCTTTAAAAACTGATACTACTACTACTACTGATACTACTACTACTACTACTACTGATACTACTACTATTACTACTAATAATACAACTACTACTACTACTAGTACTACTGATACTACTACTACTACAAATTCCTTCGAATTCTTCAAATTCCTTCAAATTCTTTAAAAACTGATACTACTACTACTACTGATACTACTACAACTACTACTGATACTACTACTATTACTACTAATAATACAACTATTACTACTACTAGTACTACCGATACTACTACTACTACTACTACAAATTCCTTCAAATTCTTCAAATTCCTTCAAATTCCTTCAAATTCTTTAAAAACTAATACTACTACTATTGATACTACTACTACTACTACTACTGCTACTACTGCTACTACTGATACTACTACTACTGCTACTACTACTGATACTACTACTACTACTACTGATAGTACTTCTACTACTACTACTACTACTACTACAAATTACTTCAAATTTTTCAAATTCTTCAAATTTTTCAAATTCTTCAATGTTTTTCAGCTATTTTTTCTCTTCTGCATGGATCTTCTACACCTTCTCCTCAAATCATTCTGCAGATTAGCATTCTCACTCGCTGTTGCGTAGGAACAGCTTTTTCTAGTCAGTGAGAATGCTATACAGCATTCTCACTTATTGTTTTCCTGTTTTTCTTTATTATTATTATTATTATTATTATTATTATTATTATTATTATTCCGTCGGCGTGTAACTACTCCCACATACTTCAACCGATTTCAAAAATTTTGGTGTCAAAACGTTCAGCTCCTTCCCGACATTCCTGCTATATCTCATCATTATTCTAACTTTAATACTT